>OZ038495.1:15452518-15470018 GCA_964036315.1 Acanthosepion esculentum | reverse complement strand
GTTTATAATTTATCCTGGCATATAGATATATTTATTTATGTATTATGGAAAAATGATTTTTTTCGTTTTTGTTTTGTTTTCAATTTTAATTTTTTTTTCTTAGGAGAATTATAACAACATGTAAGTTTTTTTCTATATTTTTCGTGATGTTTTTTTTTCTTTTTCTTCAATAAATATATTTTTTTTCTTTTTTGACTCCTTTCAGTTATTTATTTATTTTTTGCAGATTTTGCTATCCCGTGTAATGTCTAGAGAAACATAGATCGGCTTTACACAGCGAAAAACAACTCTCCGGTTTTCGTAGTTTTTTTTTCAGCATTAAGTCATAAAAAAATGCACACTCAACAACAACAAAAATAATAAAGACGAATTGTAAAGTAAAAAAAAAACTAAGAAATAAAACCTGCTGCTCTTATCGTATTTTTTGTTACTTCTTTTATAATAAATAGTAAAATTTCAACGGTTTTACACGCTGATATGCTTGGTCATGTCTGTTCTGTAGTAACATACCGATGGACATTGAATAAAAACTAAAAAGCCTAGAGTGTTTTCTTGTGTTTTAAAATAAAGAAAAATAAACTATTCACAAACACAAACGAAAACAACTGACAAAAAAGCAGGCGTCTTATTTTCTTTTTCTTTTTTTTTCTTTTTTTCTTAGAAGAAGTAATAAGTCACTTATTTCAGCAACTGGTCGGCTCCTTTGCCGTATGTTTTGTGCGCGTTAGAAGACACACACAAGTTAAATAGAAAAGTGAGATCACTCCGGAAAAAAAAGGACAATGTACGTTATCTTGCAGATAGGGAGAAATGAAGATGTTACTGTTCGCTTAGTGGTTGTGATGGGGGACGCACTGAAGACGATGATAGGGGTGGTTAACCTGGGGCTGGGGTGGTGACGTAGAGAGTTTGTGTGAGAGAGAGAGAGAGAGAGAGAAAGAAAACGAGAGTGACAGAGAGAGGATGATGAAATCTTCGAAATGACCAGTTAATTAAAACATTGATTGGTGAAAATTTCGAGAGGAAGGACTTATTGAAAGAAAACAATATACTAAAACAGAAAGAAACGATGAATGAAACACAGCCGCTACCACCTCCTTCAAGTTTAGTAGAAGTGAAAATAGTAGACTACAGAAGCAGGAGTTGCAGTAATAGTAGTGCCGATAGTGTAAACGCTGGTAGTCATGGTTGTTAAAAGGATTATTAGTTTCAATACAGCGGCTATCAATATCACTTGTAGTAGTAGTAGTTGTAGTAGTAGTAGTAATAGTAGTTCCTGGAAGGTTTGTGGCTGTAGAGTTTATAAAGAGAAATGCTATAGCCACAGTAGTACTAATAGTATTAGATGACAGGATGGAATTAATACATGCTGGAAACAAAAGTCTTGTTTAATGATAGTAATATTAATTGTTATTCCGGAGTAATGTAATATAAATTATGGCATTTTACAGTGGAAATAAAATAAAACATAAGCAGTTAAGTAAGAAGAATCCTACGTGAGCGAGGGCGAGAAATCTAAGTCTCTTTCTCTTGATTTTCTTCCTGCTGTTTTTACGTGATGCACTTGTTGTTACTTAAAAAAAATATGTTGAAGTAAAGAAATTTGTAAAGATCCGGCGTTTCTTTAAAAATCGACAACAGCACTTGAGGAATATAAGGCCGACAACGTCTGCACCTCTTTCTCTCGGTTTACTTAGGTTTTCATACGTGTTAGACCTGGCAGGCGAGCACGGGATTTCTCAGTATTTCTCTTTCTTTCTTTCTTTCTTTCTTTCTTTCTTTCTTTCTTTCTTTCTTTCTTTCTTTCCTTCGTTTTCTTTTCTTTCGTTTTCTTTGGTTTTGTTTCTTTCTTTCTTTCTGTCTCTCGTTTCCTTTTCTTTTCCTTCTTTTTTCTTTCTTTCTATATTTGCGCTACATTGCTTCCATTAGTTATATAACCAATTGATTTTCTCTGTTTGCCTACACACACACACACACACACACACACACACACACACACACACACACACGCACAGAGATACATATATATATATATATATATATATATATATATATATATATATATATATATATATATATATATATATGTGTGTGTCTGTCTGCGAGTTTGCGTGTGTGCCTGTATGTGTGTATGCCTGTCTGGATCGTCATTGGAGAATTCCAGGCTTCTCTTTTCCTGTGCCTGTAAAATAAAAAAAATTTTTTTATTTTAATGTGACACATTTATTCTTATGTACATAGAAGGGCACGTGGCAGTTTGTGCTTAAACATTTTTTTAAAATTGTGTCTATATGTGTATCAATGCAAGCACAATTTTCGTTTTATTATGTTTTTTTTAATGACATGACAGAGGTTACATATCAAACACTCAACACTCAAAATTATATACTATTCAGTAAACACCAATATACATTCATTGATATTGAGATAGTGATAAACAAAAACATATTACATAAAATCAATTAGCAGGGATATATATATATATATATATATATATATATATGAAGAAATATATGAAGAAATATAGTCTTAAAGTGTGCTATATTTATGGGATAAAGTGCTCAATATCAGAGATAGAGCCTGTGTAAATATAAAAGTGAACATGGAAGTCAGCACTTAGAGGCGACAGTCTGTTTCATGCTAGATGCAATCGTCAGGCAACCTGACGATTGCATCTAGCATGAAACAGACGTTTATGTTCACTTTTATATATATATATATATATATATATTGTGGCCCCTTAAACACACCGTTCTAAAGATACGCAATACTCAAATTATCGCGTGTATGTCTCGTTTTAAAGTGATCCATTCTTTGCATATATATTTTCTGTTATCGGCTTAGTTTCAGACACAAACGACAACTGGTAAGTAGTAAAAATATTTGTGCGTGTGTGTGCATGTATTAGAAAGGGTTTTTTGGTTTGTATAATTCCATTTGTAACAGACAGCTTAAAATTTCTATCTTCATTTCATTTTTAAATATCGATCGCTCCTCTACCTACATAACAGATATTTGTATGTTTTTTTTTCTGGTGTCTTTAATACGGTTTTAACCATGTTTATCATTAGTTATAATCAGCGTTAATAGAGTAAATCAATTCTGAATAAATGGAGTTAAATTTATACCAGCGATTGATTTAGAACAATGTTTGTGTTTCGTCAGGTGAATTTTTGTGATGTATATTCCCTTAGTTAACGGTTTTGCTATCGGAAATGTCTATAGCAACGGAAGTTAAAAATGTTATTAAATATCATACACTGCTCAAAGTGTACATAATAAGAAGACTACTTATTTCGAGAAGTTACTCTGCAGATCGTTGAGCATTTTGATATCGAGCAACTTCGTTTATTTCGTTAGGAAAACATGTCACTTTGGCTATATTTATGTAGACAAGCTGACATATTTGAGTTGACTGATTGCGACCTGTTGCAAAGATGTAAATGAATCTGTTTTGGTGTGATAATCTCGAAGGTTTCTGAGTTTATTAGATGTGATATCCTTAGACATAATCAGTCGAATGAGAAAAAATGACCCCCGCCAGAGATTAAATAAAGGTTTCACATCGAAAATCCCGGAAGTTTGCTAAGATCAGCTCGCACTTAATGAAAGCTGGACGATATAATGGCTGAAACATTCTGATGGTAACAACAAGATTAAATTAATTTTTTACGGCTTGTCAACCTTTTATGTGATATTTAAAACTTAAACATAGTTTGAATTGTAAGAATAATGTTTTTTGTGAGTTAATATTTCAGTAACAGTAGTTTATAATAACAATGCATTTTCCAGATAGAAATTCTACTATTTAGTCCATACCAATGTGAAGAGATGTAGCATATGATTTCCAAGGTTATTTTCCTGTACTTGAATGTAAAGAACACTACTAGAAGTTGAACACGACACTACAGTTTCTCATTTCCAGTCGATATATGTTACACCAGCCGCACATACACAATAATGACAATAAATATGAGGACATCTTTTATTCCCATTTTCTCTGAAACCTAGTTGATCTTCACATGATCAGTTCATGGTACCCTCAGTATCTTTCAGTAGAACCACATTTCTGTTGCTTCAAATCTCTTCTCATCTTATCTGGAGATTGTCCAGCATTCGGTACCATACAGGAGGACCACGATCACGTAACAGTTAAGTACCCTTTTGTTTCTAAGTAAATTTTTCTTTTTCTTAATACTCTACTTAGCTTTTGGAATGCATATTTGGTCATCCTATTACGTCTTCGGGTCTCAGTGACGCGCATTCCTGTTAGAACAATTTCCAAATAGTTAAATGTTTGTAATTTTTTGAAGATTATATTAAGTCCTTTCTTCTTGCTTTCCCTCTCTACCCTCTGTAGTGGGGATTGTAGCATTCCGTGTCTACTATCAAAACTGTGTCATCTGCATAACTTATGTTGTTAAGATTGTGGCCACCAATAATGTATCCATTGAATTCTAGCAATGAGTTCCTTCTGTTTACAGAAAGAGGTGTGTCTATACTTAATGAATATACGAGGTTCATTCAATAAATAAGGTGAAATTTTGGGTATAAGGACTTCTAATACAGATAGAAGCTTACTTTTTAAAAATTTTTCAACGTAGTCTCCCAGCACTGTCACACACGTTTCTCATCTGTGCACAAGCTTCCGTATTCCCTCAGCGTAAAAATCTTTGGATTGATGTCTCAGCCAGTCGCTCACAACACATTTGACTTCATCGTCACTTTTAAACTTCGTGCCTCTCGTGAACGCTTTCTAGGGACCAAGCAGGTGAAAGTCTGAAGGGGCAAGATCTGGGCTGTAAGGGGAATGAGGGAGCAGTTCCCAGCCCAGATCGTTGATGGTCTGCGCCGTTTGGGCTGCTGTGTGAGGCCTTGTGTTGTCATGATACAAGATGACTCCTTCTGACTGATGACCCCTGCGTTTGTCCCTACAGATGAGCTCAAAGTCCTTGCAATGTCATCCACTGTCACCCTTCTGTCAGACTGAATGAGTTCATTGACTGATTCGATCACCTCAGGAGACCTCACTTCTGTAGGCCTCCCAGGCCTGTCTTCATCCTCAACACTGCTCCGTCCTTCTTTAAACAATTTAGCCCACTTGTAGACATTTATTTTTGGCTGAAACATGTGGCACCATACACAGTTGACATTCTCCTATGAATTTCAACTGGTTTGCACCCTTCAGCAACCAAAAAACTTGATAACTGACCGCTGTTCAATCCTAGAGCATGCTTCTTGTTCGGTCATCTTTGTTAATCGCCAAAACTCTCAAAGTTTTTTTTTTAATCTGCAAAAGAAATTAAATCCATGTGAAAAAGAAGTAAAACAAAAAAATAAATAAATAAATAAAAAAGAGTAAGCTTCTATCTGTATTAGAAGTCCTTATACCGAAAAATTCAACTTATTTATTGAATGACCCTCGTAGTTTGTCGGTTTTTCACATGATTCAGAAAATTTCCTTGCAGTAGGACGATGCGCAGTCTTGATTTTTTTTATAAAGTGTTCGGCCATTGCTGATCCGGATGTAACGGTACAATTATGCAAATTATCTAATCGATCAATTCTAGCGAACACCGGTGCATTTTGAGCAATTCCCTTCTCAAAAAGGTTCTGGATTGTAAATAGATCCCTAGTTCATGATGTGTGATTTGAAATTATATATATTTTCGTTTGTAACACTCAGTAATTTTAAGCAATTTTAAAGAGAAAGGTAAGACTGATATCTTGTAATATTTTGCCTGAAAGTAAATATTTTTTAAAAAACTTTTCACCCCAAGCAAGGCGGGAGTGCCACTAGCACTCAAGGAGTTACAGAAAATGGGAGCAAGAGTAAAGAGGTGTGATAAAGAAAAGGATGAAGAACATGGGGAATTAGATCAAGGCATCTAACAATATCGATTGCATTGCATTTCAATAGTTGGAGATTATAGCTATCAGGGAAGTAAGAGGAAGAGCGATCCATAGACGGGAAGTGAGAGCCATGAAGATATTGGAGTAGAAGAGACGGCTACATTTAACCGTTTCGACAGTGAAAGTGGGGGACTGAGATGCCGACCTAGTGGTACGTTTAAATTCATGAAGTTTGGGAACAAGCGAAAATAGTTCGTCGGAGCATCTACCGTAAAAGTATTTTTTATAAAACACAGAAGGAGGCAACGGCACGTCTGTGAGAGAGCGACTGTAAAAGAGTTGTCAGATCAGGGCCAACCACATTGCATATCCGTCTCTGGATTTAGTCAAGTAGGAACAGCGTGGGCTTCAGACCATATACGACAGCAATATTCCATGCAAGGGCGAATGGCTGATTGATAGATTTGAAGGATGGACTCGGGCGAGAATTATTTTATTTATTTGTTTATACACAAGGATTGAATAATTAATTCGTTTTCTACGGCTTATCAACCTTTTGTATGTTATGTAAAGACAGAAAATATATTTCGATTGTAAGATCGTTTTTAGATAATAATTATTTAAGTATACAACTCTTAATAATTAACACATAGCTAGGTAAAAGATGCAGATTCAAATCTTTTCCAAGAGTATTTGCGAGTAAGTGAATATAACGAACCCACCTGGAATTAGAACTCGGTCCTCTGATTTAAAATTCCGAACCATTATTTATTACACCATCCGCACATCCATGCGTACATTCGCATGTATTCCCAAGCACTGACCAATCTAGGTACTGACAAATCTTGACATTGTTTAAATTCGGTGATCGTAAGAGAACCTGTGTTTCAACTTGATGTCGCTGTAAGACCAATGCACAAAGGCAAAAAGTTGCATAAAATAATTTTAAAGATTAATAAAAGTATAATTGCAAGGAGTATTTTTTAAAAGTCATTTCACACCATGCAAAGCGATATTGCCACTAAGACGCAACCGCTTCTTGGGAGTGAAAGAGAATGAGAAGACATTTGTGAGAAGAAAGGACAATAAGAGAACAGGTTTAAAGCAGACAGAAAATGGCATTTGACGTTGAATTGAAATATTTGAAGATTGTAGCTTACACCGAAGGAAGAAACCGGAAGAGTATTTCACAGACTAGAAGCTAGACAAAAGAAACTATCAGAAAAGAACCTGCGGTTCCATCTAACAAATTCAACATTAAAACAATGAGCCCTATTTGTCAATCTAGTTGTACATTCGAGGTACCAAGGAGAAATTCTCATTAGAACAACTGCCATGAACCTGTTTATAGAAAAAACAGAGGGGAGCCACGTCAGACTGGGAAAGTGATTGAAGTCGAGATGCCAGGTCAGAACCGATAACATTACAGATATTTTTGTTTCTTTATAACAGGAGCACCAGACCAGATATGGCAACAGTATTCAATGGACTAACGATTTGTAGATTTAAAAAAAACTTTAAGACGAATTCTGGCGATAAAATTGCCTTGTACGACACAGGGAACCAAACTTCTTAGAAGCAGAACTAGCATTTGATTTAATATAATCGCTCCACTTCATTTCAGTGAAACACGTGAGACCAAGTAGGCGCAATGAGATTATCTGGAGATTAGCATCAGTCATGCTATGGAAGGTAAAAAGGCGATTAAAGGATAAAAGTTTCATTTCGTAGTCGTCAAAATTTACAAGGCATTCCTTGCCCCAGTTAACAACTGATTAGATGATATTTTTTAGTGTAGTAGCCAGTTTTACTATGTCGGGCCTATCAGAGTATTAAGACAGGAGTAAATAGTTCTGTCATTAGCATAAATACCTCGTTCGAGTCTGATTAAAAGCTCTCGGGGGCAAAGATTTGATCCTATACTATACAATATAGCATATTGTGAAGCTGCTGCTTAGATTATGGATACGCAGGATACAATATCGTTAGTGTGTTTTGAATGCTTAGTGTAAAGAAGACAAAATACGTACGTTGTCAGCAGAATTACACATTTTTCTAAAACGAAATAATAACGTGAATACTTGTTAGCTCATCGTAGAAAATATGTTTCAGACTAATGTGTAACTAAGAACACATCATACAAATAGCAAATTGAATGACAAAATTAATGTAATAATGCATATGAAACTGATTATAATTTGGTATCTTGTTTCTTCAGTCGTGATGGTAATGGTCACAGAGGAATTTTTTACAAGACCTTTCGATTATTATGCCACCATTTTTTACTGACTATTCACAAAACACACACACACACACACACACACACATATACGGCGATGAAAATATTAACTCATTTAAGCGATTGACCATTAACTTATTCATGAATGTAGTACGAACATTCGACAAATAAGAACTGACTTCAACTGACTTCCGCAAGTTATTCAATATTAAGATAAAAAAATATCTGTTCAACAATTATTCCACTTCACATAAAATTATCGACTTTTTAACAAGATATCAGAACTCTCCATTGATATTTACAAACACACACACACAGACACAGACACAGACACACACACACACACACACACACACACACACACACACACATATATATATATATATATATATATATATATATATATATATATATATATATATACAAAAAACTAAAAAATTCTTGAAGCTATATACATAAAACAGCTGAAACCTAACCTGAACAAAATAAACTATGAAATCGCCACAAACATTCTTAAATGCCTATAATTGATAACAGAAGCCATTGGTTTATACCAACGGCTTCCCATACTTAATATTCTCGTTTTCACACTCGCGTGGTCATGTGTGACGTCACGAGCTGCGGTGTGATTTTCCCTTCCGCGGCTCGAATATACGAGTTTGTCTTTGCTTGGAAATCTTTCATGAAGCAATAACAGACTATCATTATTGTTTTGTCCGTGTATTTTCTAGTATATTGAAATGTAATTGTCATCTTTGATAATGGCTTATGTAAGCGGAAAGCTTAGATAGGATTAAAAATATGTATCAATATGGTGAGTTTCTTTCATCTTTCAATCAAAATGTCATTAAGCTTATCAGACAGTATGAAAGGAATTTAGTTTAAAAAATAGACAAAACTTGTCTATATTATTTAATGAAACATGCATTTATATATATATATATATATATATATATATATATATATATATATATATATATATATATCTTTAAATATATCAGACAATGAATGTTCATTTTCCTGAATTTACGACCTGCGACTGCTATTCCGCGACTGCTATCGTCGCCTAGCGATGTTTTATTTAGCATAACAGAATATCATATTCAGTGGTGAATATCATTGTTCAAATGCCCGCATACCCACTCGGAAGTGCCGAAACATAGATCAAGGAACAGCTAGATAAAATATATCGAAATGTTGCACAATTTTTGTCTTTATTTTCACCCGAAATTAAAGCAAATATACGGAGTTTAGAACGACTCATGATCAAATGTAATAGACATTCATTGTCTGCTGTATTTAACAATATATGTTCAAATAATGATCTGCTGCCCTCATACAATATCTATCTATCAATAATAGAATTTTGGGGATTTAGGCAAATGATTATAGTAATTCGTCTAGTCTAGAAGAATCCTCAACAGAATGCAGAAGGTATTAGACGGCCGTTTCGTCCTATTTTTGCGACTCATCAGCAGTGCGCATCCACTACCGAGATTCGAACACGAACCGTTTCGATACAAGCATCATAGCAACTGTACCAAACGGACCTCGTTGACGAAGAAGAAACTGAATAGACTAATGCTCTGCGATGGAGAGGTCTGGCTCTTGGTATATAACCGTTGGGTTATGAATACTTGGATGAGTATCACCACAGAATTTGTGAGTAGCGGCCCTATATCTTGTCTATTCTGTTTCTTCTTCGTCACAGAGACCCGTTGGTACAGTTGGTAGGACGCTTGCTTTGTATCTAACCGTTTCTGGTTAGAATCTCGGTATTGGATGCGCGTTGCTGATGAGTCCCAAAAATAGGACAAAACGGTCGTCTAGTGCTTTCTGCATTCTCTTGGGGATTCTTCTACACTTGATGAATTACTATAATTATATATGCACAAAGGAGGGAGTTTAGATCTACGGTGGGAAAACATTTTCTATATTCAGACATCTGGAAGGTGTAGGAGCGATAGATGTAATAAACTCTGTTTAATAATTAGAGATGGCGCGTCTATTTCAAGTAGGAAGTGTTTAATAGGTTTTGAAGTAACTAAACAGATCGGAATATAAATAAATCGATTCTTTATTTTTCGTTTATGAAACTGGACATATTTGAACCTTTCCATAGAAAACATCTAAGGTGAAGAGGATATGCTTTCTTTAAAAGGGGAAATAAAAACATACTTGCTTTGACGTTCTTCTTGGCCTAGCGGTAAAGCACACGAAGAGAAAAGGATGTTAGACACACACACACACACACAGACATATATATATATATATATATATATATATATATATATATATAAATGACACTCATAGGGTTGGTAAGATGTAAAATAAAATGAATCAATCAGAATTCGTGTTGGACTAAAAAGAATTGTTATTACACTATACTGATCCCATGTTGACGTCGATATACTTGAGCTGCTAGGAAAACCAGATCTATTTGGAAAAGATGTTAGAATAATATCGAATATATACAGGGATCGAACCGCCTGCATTCGGACAGAAAATAAATTAAATAGCTGCACATAAATAAAAAGAGGTCTGAGACAAGGATGCGCCTTCTCGCCAGATTTATTCAACCACTACAGCGACGCGATCCTAAGCGAAGTAGAGAAATTATCTGGATTTATTATCGGTGAGCGTAATCTTAAAAATATGATAAACAGATGACCCTGTCTTGAAGGTTGACTCAGATATAAAACTACAAAACCTCCTAGATATGATGATAGAAAAAACCTGATAAAAGATTAAACATAATTTGCAAATCAACTAGTTAAAAAAAACCCAAATAATTGAAGATATATAGTGTGCAATAGATAAATTGTCGTCTAAATTACACAAAACTGAAATTAACATGGACGTCTCATTTTAACAGATATATTTACCGAAATTGCACAAAGATATATTATTATAATTAAGTTGGTGAATGCTGCCATAATCCATGCCTTCCGTTGGTGTTAAAAAGAGTTTTGTTGGCTTCTAGTTCAACTGCGCCTCATGCATAATAATCAAGGTGTTTGCAGTCTGGAGAGATAGTTGGACAGATGTAAGGGTTAATGTGGTCGTTGAAATTGTCTGACAGCCATGACTGGGTTATCCAGTTTGTGTAGCATGATGCAGCGTCTTGTTGCCAAACAGGGTCTTCCAGCAGCAACCCTCTTTACCCAAGGCAGAACTACCTTCTCAAGGCACTTGATGTAGGTCTCTGTGTTGAGTTTGAGGCCTTCATCAACAAATTCATGAGTTCTTTTCTTATCAGAATGATTAGAGTATGTTTTCCTGCAGCTGTACCTTCGTAATCATCATTAGACTCATCGAAATCTTAAATCTAACATTGACACCTAAACACTCTGAAATGTTAGTAATGGAACTTCCGGTGTGAATGTAAAGCAGTACAGCATTCCGTTTCCAAATTTTTGCCGGTGTTTATTGCATCATGGCGCATTTTTTTCTCAAAGACGGTGCCCAACTGAACCGACTACACTGTGCAATCAACAAACTAAAAAAACCTACGCGCATGCGCGAAATTATAAATATAAAATGGCGATAATTTACCTATAGCATGCTGTAGATATGAAGCAGGTGAAGAATTTCAACTGTCTTTGAAGCGTTTTAACAGATGATGAAAAATGTGAAACTGAGGTACGAACAAGCAATGTACTAGCGAAAGAGTCATTCCCAAACTAGGCAAGGTGCTGAGAAACGGAAAGAAATGTTTAGAAACAAAGAAAATAATTCTTGATTGCTATGTGTGGTATTCGTTCTTAGTAGTGAATTTTGGTTAGTTTCCCGAAGGAATATGAAGAAACTGGAGGCAACGAAAATGTAGGTCTACAGAAGGACGCTGGAATTTCATTGGACGGATCGAGTAATAAACAAGGAAGTCTCAAAGAAAAGAGTAACAAAAAGAACATTTATTCCATACTGAAAATCAGCTGAAATTCCTTGAAGATCTAATGAGTAAAGTGTGCTTGGCAAACTTAACCCTCGCGAAGCATCCATAGGGCAAAATAGATAATGGAAGGCAGTGCGTCACTCAACTTGTGATCTTGTGTGAATCGATGACAGAACGGAGAGGTTGCTTAGCATATGGAGAAAAATTGACACAGGAGACAGAAAGCTGTGGAGAGCTATGATCACTTAAGACATGAAGGAACGCGGCGTATAGAAGAAGACCAATTTTATTGGTTGCTATATACAAAGTGAATAGAGACAGTCCGTATAATGATTCACTTGTGTATTGGCAACTACAATTCGCCATTATTGAATATTGACATTAAGTGTTGCATTTCATGTTAACTGGGCACATTAACTTTGACCTTTATATTCCTTGATACAACGAACGTATCTTGACTATTATTTTTTTGAAGATAAGTCAAATGTAGTCTTTCATCTGTTGTATTTTCTTTTAACACAAAACATCTTCGAATACAGATTAGCCATATTTTAATTAAACACTTCTCCAGTTTACTCAATTACGCAAAACTTTATGACTTCATTTGATAAAACAAAGCTTCACGCTTTTTTTTATTCTGACCAGTGTTTGACATTTGGACTACATCAGGTTCCCGCCCATGAAACAATATCTTCATCAAGAGTAATTGTTGCAATATATAATAACTATAAACGTGATAAATATTTAGGGGAGACAGAGAAATTAACAGTTATTCAAGGCACCTAATTACTCTCTCACACAAACTCTCCCACACACACCTTCTCTTTCTCACTCGAAATATATATATATATATTTGAATTGGACAAAGTCCGACAATTTATTTAAAGACATTTATGATATGTTTAACGTTCTTTTTATAGATACAAGTATTTAAGCAAATGCTCTGTTTTATAATAAACAGTATTAAATAACATTTACCGGCCTGAATGTCCGAGAAATTTTCATATAAAATTTTCGTTCTCCGACATAGGATACAGGTTCGATTCCTGTCGGAGAACGAAAAATTTTTATGAAAATTTCTCGGACATTCAGGCCGGTAAATATTATTTAATACTGTTTATTATAAAACAGAGCATTTGCTTAAATACTTGTATCTATAGAAAGAACGTTAAACATATCATAAATGTCTTTATATATATATATATATATATGTGTGTGTGTGTGTGTGACTTTGTGTGTTTGTGGGTGTATATATATATATATATATATATATATATATATATATATATATATATATATATATATATATATATATATATATATATATATATATATATATATATATATCGGGGATGCTAAGGTAAGTATACAATAATGAAAACAAAACGTGCACACAGAATGTACTATACTGATTATACAATCATATAAATAATAACATATCAATAACAAGCATATCAATGATAAACATATCAATGCCTCAAATGTTTGCACCTGTCATTCACACAATCCTTTTAACCTGCAAAATATGTTAGCCTGCAAAATATTTATTATTTATTTAAAAAAATAAAGACTGCAATAAATGCATTAAAATAAACATTATGAAAATAAAAATTTTAAAATGATGTTAAATGTATTAAATAAATTCTAGTATAAAATTAGGTACCTCAACTAATTCGGTATACGTTAGGTTTAAAATGAATTTAAAAAAATGAAGAATCTTTCTTGAAGCTTTTATTTTAGCTCTAATGGAAAGCTAAAGGATTTAAAATATGATATTTCCAGTAAATAACATACTCTGTGGTGTTTTTCAAATAGGAACTATACTAATAGAAATCGATTGTTTTTTCATTAAAATTGATCAAAACAGCCATTTTTGGCACTTTTTTAAACAAAAATTAATATTCGGATTTAAAAATCTTGCAAAAATGAGTAAAATTAGCAAATTCAAAATTAAATTACTCTGATTTGAGACAAATATCACTTACTTATAGCATAAAATGTATACAAACATTTTTTAACTACGGGAGCTTGTTTTTTTTACTGAAGTGTTAATCGATTTATTTACATCTGGTTGGCTGGCAGGCGAACGTGTTTATAGATAAGTATGGCGGCGCAGACGATAAATTTTGAGTTATTCGCCATAAGGTGGGGAACCATTAAAACATGTGACCTTTTAATGTTATATTTATCGGGTTGGGTATCCACATTTCAGAAATTCTGCCCTTAATCAAAGATACTATAACAAATCGAAACTCTTTTCAAAATATTACTGGTCGTCAGATTGTAATAAGCTTTACAATATATAATTTTTAAATATAGTTTTAATTCAAACAGTATTTCCTAAGAATTATCGCATTGAAAATGAATTTTAAAAGATTTAAAATCTTTATTAATTAATGTATTTAAAATTGAAAAAATGAAAACAATTTTGTAAACATATATTTTTCATCGAATTTTTTTTTTCTTCAGACAATATTTTATTTAATACATATTCATAAAAGATATTCAAAGCTTCTATAATTAAATGATGTCTTAGTTTTATTGCGTTTGTTATTTTCCGTTTCAAGGCAGATTTTTGGTAAGACCAGGTACGATTTTGCTTAATAAATTCGGTGATGTAAAGTCTTCAACGTATTCTGCTTTTAACTAATATAGTCACTAGAAGTGATTTCGTTGAAGTTCTCAAGTTTTCATGAAATTAAGTATGGGGCTGACAAAATGTTTTTACCAACATTTACTAATAGAAAACATTAAAAAATAACGTTGAGAATAAATCCTGAAAATTTCATTAAAATCCGAAAATTATTTGATTTTTGCAAGAATTTCAAAATTAATACAGGTGTATGCGCAGAAAAGATGCCAAACGTTGCTATGTTAAAAGTTATTACAACCGCTGACGCTAGAAAAGCAAGTGTTTATCAAAATTGCGATAAAATATCCTTCATATTCCTGATCCTTCCTCTGAATAAGAACATAACGATTTTAAGATAACGCGAAGTTTTCATTACGTTTGCAGCATATATTTATCACGGTATGTTGGTTTTTATTGTTTTCGTGGAGGTACCTATAAAAAATAAATACTAGTGCCACTAATCTAGGACTGGTAATGCTGGAATTATGCTTACTGTATACCTACATTGGAAGCCACTATATACATATATATATATATATATATATATATATATATATATATATATATATATATATATATATATATATATATATATATATATATATATATATGTATTACTGAATACGTAGATGAAAATGTTTTCTTGTGGGATTTTAGGCAATTGCTCGAAAATAACTACACATGATATATATTTTTATTTTTGTACATCAGCCATCCCACATGCTGTTGGCCATCGACAAAATTTCAGGTGTGAGTCGCATGTTGATTTCCTGTCAGTGTTTCTGGGGGGGTGGGTAGCTATCATCATACCACGCCCGATCTGTGTTTCAGATCAGTTGAAATATATATATATATATATATATATATATATATATATATATATATATATATATATATATATATATATATATATGTATATGTACCAATTCCAATGTATATATTTATGTGTGGCCTATATATCTATGTATCTCTGTATTTCACTCTGGCCATGTCTGTCTGCGTCTGTCTGTCTGTCTCTCTGTCTCTGTCTCTGTATGTCTGTCTGTCTCTCTCTCTCTCTATCTATTTATCTATCTCTGGCTATGTCTATCTATCTATCTCTGGCCATGTCTATCTATCTATCTATCTATCTATCTATCTACCTGTCTCACTCTGGCCATGTCTATCTATCTATCTATCTACCTGTCTCACTCTGGCCATGTCTATCTATCTATCTATCTATCTATCTATCTATCTATCTATCTATCTATCTATCTATCTCACTCTGGCCATGTCTATCTATCTATCTATCTATCTATCTATCTATCTATCTATCTATCTGTCTGTCTGTTGTAGCCGATTAAGAGTTGAGGCAATATGTAATAAATATCAAGTAATTTTAGTCGCCCTTCATTGGGCAGCTAACATTGGAGACTATTGCGAATGTTGCTTAGTCAGTTATGACATTTGCAAAGCTTAGAATGCCACTAGGTCATAAGTTTGGATCACTCAATGTAAGTTTTTCTCTTAAAATAATATCTCCTATTTTATTATGTTGGTACACGACGTCCAACTTAACTGTTATGGGCAAGACAGGAGAGTGTGATGCTTCTCGCCAACTGACATTGCTAACCCCCTAAAGATAAAAAAAACAGTCGATTTGAACAGTTAGGAGTTTTTACAGCGGCTATTACGATGTTTCTGACAGGTTACGTTTCGTGACGATGAAAAGTGAACTACAATGACTATGTTTTCAGTCAAAGGCATCGTTTATGGGAAAAGTAGAAAATAATGTGTTTTATAATGAAAGATATCTATCTGGATATATATATATATATATATATATATATATATATATATATATATATATATATATATATATATATATTGTCATCCAGACTGTTTCGCTGTATCACAGCTCATCAGTATGACTAGATGTCCGGTTGCCCCGAGCTATATATATATATATATATATATATATATATATATATATATATATATTGACTATTACTGAGAGTAATGCAATACTCTTCCATAAAACGAATCGAGTTCTCTCAGTCACTGACGGTTTTATCTAAAAACAAATACGCTTAAATTCACATTCATTCCGTCCGAGCGCCAAGGGCTTAGGGGTAGATTGACGCCAATTCAGTCGGGTTTCGATCCTACGTATAAGCAACCCGTGGTACAACAAAACAGTCTGTCTGTGGATGACTATACACACGCACACACACACGCACACAAGAACACACACATATACACAAACAAACACACACACATATATGATTATTTATATATGTGTGTGTGTGTGTGTGTGTGTTTTGGTTGTGTGTGGGTGTTTGCGCGTGTTTCGCTGAAGAAGCTTATGCTCTTTTAAAAGGATACCACTTTCTTCAGAGATCTCATGATATTTTCTTACACACGGTTCTGCCTGTCTTTCATTTTAAACTGAGGAAGTCAACGAGAGCCTAAGCTTCTTCGGCGAAACGCGTCTTTAATAAAAAAAATTCCCACTTTGTCTCTTCGTTTCATATATATGACATTGATATAAACATCCAGTGGCGAGAGTCTGTTTGATGCTTAAAGTCTAACGTCTGGCCACGTGCGTAGTATTTTGTTTTGACTATTTTATGCACACACACGCACACATATCGCCATGATATATTTTCCGGGATGTGATTTGTAGATTTTATCGAGCTCTGTGGAAGAGGACTTAGCGTATGGTCCTGTTGGAAACTGACGGCAAATCATACTGTGGCTTAAAAGGGATATCTGAATGAATTTAGGTCCATGAAAATGTACTGAAAATTTCAATGGTTGTGCTACCCCGGTGTGATTGTGAAATTAAAAGATGGATGTACTAGTTAGTACTCTATGCCAGGCCAAATGAGGCATTCATTCA
>OZ038495.1:15447518-15450018 GCA_964036315.1 Acanthosepion esculentum | reverse complement strand
ATTTCTCCTGAAAATAAGGGTTACTTGGTTAGTGTTATATTCTCTCTAAGACACATGTCACATATATTACTTGTTTGCATGGTACCAACAGATAGTGTCGCCATGGACTTGACATACAAGTAGAGGTAAACAAAAAGTAGTACAAAACGAGAAGAAATTTCCAACGTCGGGATTTGAAATAGGTCTGTCGACTCCATTTTTCATATTTTCAACTCAAGCAGTTTTACATTTATCTAAAAGTACTCAAAATCAATATGCCTTCTTTTATTTCCATTTTCTTTTCCTCCTTTTTTAGATAAAGAGATTTTCTATCTTTGGATATTCTCCCCAACAGATTTATCATGAAACCTGTCTCGTTCAAGCGAGACGAAAACCCTGGAATGCTAATTGTAAGGATAATATAAGCTTTTTCCATACAAGGAAACAATATGGCATTTATTGACCGATCAGCCAGCGACACTGCAGTTTCAAATTTGTAAAATCGTTATCGTAAAACAATTTTCCAGGAAAATAGATTTGTCAAGCCCATTGGCCGTTATCAATATTTCCCGTAGTGATGGTAATGTCCTTCCTACCTTTTTATTTGAAGTAGTGTGGAAAATTTCAAAATTATGCGCATATCATTATTTTCTCTTCGAGTTGCATGTGCTATCCATTTTATTTGTTGCTGCTGTTGGCAATCCTCAACTGATGTGGTGTGTGCTATTTGCTTGTGATTCTGTAGCGCCAGAATAAATGACGAATAAATGAGTAAATAAATAAATAAATTAAAAAATTAAAAAATATTTCTGAGTGTATTATGTACACTATTTACATTATTCGGACTATTGTCCTCATCTTTGTCGCCATATTTATCACAAAGTTTCGGCCGTTGTACGCTCCAGCCTTCTTCAGGTGGTTGGAATGTCGACCTGAACCCTTTATTTCGCTCGCTTGGGCAGACTCTGACATTGAGCACTTACATTTTACACTCACGCTGGATTATTTACAACTTTTGAATTTATAGATATTCATTTTAATATCTGCGCTGCTTGTTTGAAATTTCTAGTCAATTTACATATTTTAAAATTGCTACAAATGTTCCTCCATATTACGAACCTATTCATAACAATTTTGAAACAATTGTAGTAATAATTTTGCCAACCTTGGTCTCTGAAGAAGTGTCGGCCGAAATGTGCCTTGGACCCCCACGCCTAAAAAAAAACGAACACCAAACAGTGTTTGTCCAAAACAATTTTTAAGACATTCGAATTGCCAACACAAAAACAGAGAATGTCTCATATCGAGAATATTTAACATTGAAAAACATAAAGGAAAAAATTAATTATTCTTAATAATATGTGGAAATCTCCACCTTTTACCTGAAGACGGTCGTGAGACCAGAAACACGTGTTGTAAAATTATGAAAAATAAAGAATAATATTTTTTTAAAAAACCCACATTACAACCAAAAAAGTTTGCGGTACCTCTCTTCTTTTTAATATACACACTTTTCTCTCGTTCGGAACCATTATAACCTCTTCATTTTGTATATATATATATATATATATATATATATATATATATATATATATATATATATATATATATATATATGTATGTATGTATGCACATGTCTGTGTGTGTGTGCGTGTGTGTGGGTGTGGGTATGTGACTGTGCGTGTGTATGTGTGTTTGCTCGTGTTTGTGTTTAGCTTATTTAGAGGCACGCAACATTTTTATGCTGTTTTTAACTTTAGTGTCAGTGCAGATTTTCGTTGCTGAAACATGTGCGTGCTGTTCGAATACTACAGAGAGGCGCCTGTGTCTGTGTGTCTGCCTGCATAACAATTCTTACGTCCTGTCTTTCACTCTGATTCCAACTTGGGAATTTTAAAAAAGAAAAAAAAAAGAAAAAACAAACGCGTCTCTTTTCCTTAGCGGAGCTGTCATCCATAAATACACAAGCTGAGTCAGGCTCTGTTGCGTGGTGCTACAGCAGCGACCAAATCATAAAATGCAATCTATGACCAACATTCAAATTTTTCCTCTTCTTCTTCTTCTTCTTCTTCTTCTTCTTCTTCTTCTTCTTCTTCTTCTTCTTCTTCTACTAATTCTTCTTCCTCATCCTCATTATTCTTCCACTTCTTCTTCTACTACTCCTTCTTCCTGTTTACTCCTCCTCTTCTGCTTCGTCATCTCCTCCATCTCTTTCCTTTTCACCTCCTTCCTTTTTTCCTCCTTCTCGTCCTCATCCTATTCCTCTCAATCTTCTACTGCTTCTCCTCCTTCTCCTCCTACTTCTTCTTTCTCCTCCTCCCTATTCTTTCTTCCTTCTATTCATTCTTCCTTTTTCCTCCTCCTCTGCTTCCCGTTCGCCTATTCCTCTTTCCTTTTCTCCACTTCCCCCCTTTTCTCCTCGCCGTCCTCATTCTCTTGCTCTCCATCTTCTGCGTTTTCTTCTCTTTTTCCTCCTCCTCCTACTACTTCTTCTTCCTCGTTATTCTTCCACTTCTTCTAC
>OZ038495.1:15407518-15442518 GCA_964036315.1 Acanthosepion esculentum | reverse complement strand
CTACGTGAGACTAAAATGATTAATACATAATAATTATCTCCGTTCTTATATAGCCTCCACTTTAGAGGCCTTGTGTCACACTAAACATAATTTATTTGGTTTAATAGTAACAGTCGTGTATTGTACGTATGTAGTTTGTGTGTGCAAATACGAAGGTAGACGATACTGAAATTTGGTTAGAATGTTAATTTCAGAATTAGCATTTCGACTTTAACTGCCTTAAATTTGTGGCCTTGTTTCCGACTAAGATAAATTTAGTCAGTACAAGTCTTGATTTATGTGTATCGCAGGTAATTTTTTCTATAAAAAGGTGCGTGTATCACTAGACGAATAATTACGTTTATTCCTATACCTGTGTCGAGCGTGTAAAATCCCCCTTAAAATGTTAGAATACAAAGTAAAAAAATTAGAAATGCGTCAAGTAGAAAGTTTACAGTAAACAACTAACTAAATGTAAAGTGCAGAAAAGTTTTAATTGAGAAGAAAATTACCTTTGCGATTTAGGAAGCCAATTGTTCAAGATGAATGAATAAATAAATGATGGTTTCAAGATGAAGATAAAAAAAGAGAAGCTGTATAGAGAAAGGAAGAAAGAAACAAAATGGGAGAGTGATAGAGAGGAAAATGCGAACAAGAAAGACGGAAAGAAACATATATACATACAAAGAAACAAAGGAAGGAAGGAAGAAATTGAGAAAATGAAAGAAAGAAAGATAATGTAAGGAAGAAAAAGAAAGAAAGAAACTAAGATTTATATATACATATATATATATATATATATATATATATATATATATATATATATATATATATATATATATACAAAGAAAGGTTGAAACAAAGAATAGAAGACAAAGATAGAAAGAAAATGTGAAGAAAGAAACGAATATATATTCATAACAATGAAGAAAGTAAGGAAGAAACAAAAAAGGCATGAAAATGTGAAGCGGATAGATAGATAGATGTTAACAGACTGAGATAGATAGATAGATAGATAGATAGATAGATAGATAGATAGATAGATAGATAGATAGATAGAAGGAAAGACAAAAGAACAAAGAAACGAATATGTATAAAAAGAATGTGCGTGAAAAATGTAAAGAAAGAAAGAAAGAAAGAAAGAAAAAACATCAAACAAATATATATGTATATACATAGCAACGAAGGAAGTAACAATGAATGGGAGTGAAAAATGTGAAAGAGAAATAAATAAATAAATATAGATAGATAGATAGGAAAGAAGGGAGGAAGAAAGAAAGAAAGAAAGAAAAAAGAAAGAAAGAAAGAATCAAACATACAAACAAACAAACAGATAAAGAAACAACCAAACAAACAAACAAAAAAATTGAAAGAAAAATAAAGAGAAATAACTCGGGATAAGTTTTGAAAGAGAGAAAGGAAGACAATAAAACAAAAATTTTTCCTATGAACATTGGTGTCGATATTGAATAAAAACAAAATCAATATTAGAAGTTGAGAAAAAGAATGATAGAAACTAAAGTAGGAAGGAAAATAAATTCGAAGGAAGGGAAATATCGAAGGGGGAACGGATTTGTTTTAATTTGCGCTTTCCCTTAAAGAAAGAAAACAAAGAAAGAAAAAGTGCAAAAGAGACAAGTCAGAAGTAAATTATTCAAGCAGAAAAATTGAAAAAAAACTTCGAATACCTTTTTTTTTTTTTAAAATTCCATTGAAAATTCTTGACAAATAAAAAAAAAAGCGTACATGACAAAACAGGAATACAAGACACGAGTGGATAAAGGTGACAACATGAAGAAAAAATGAAAGAAAGAAGTTACTTAAAATAAAGTATCTTGACAAAAACGAAAAATCGATAAAAAAAATCACAGGAAAAGTAAATAAAAGTATAAAAGCTGAAACAAGATTGGAAGTAAAATGAACGAACTGACGAACAGTAAAACAACTAAAGAGAGAAAAAGGAAACGAAACCCAAAAATGTAAACTAAAAAAATTTATAAAAAAAAGAAACAAAAATTATTTGGATTTAACGTTGAAACTAAGTGTTAAAATCGCTGACAAGCTGAGAGGCTTAAAGTACTTCTGTCAGAGCTATGTCGGTGACACTCAGTACTTTTCACCGACCACTGGAAAAAGAAAAACGAGGAAAAAAACAACGCATATCTTTTAATACTGAGCCGAACTAGTTCACTGTAGGTGAGAGTATTCAAACGTATTTATTTTTGGTAAGCCCATATCTCTTGAATTATCCATTACGAAAAACGAAGAAATATCTACCATTATTTTATTCAAACATAAAGGCACTGACGGATATATCTGTATGATTAAAACATGCTTGTTGACTACAATTTGTCTCTATTTAAATCTAATATTTTGAAACAAAATGATTTCCTCATATTTCACGAATCAACCTCTTTGTTGTTTTGTGACACTGAGCTTTGGAGGTGGTTAACATTAATTCTGAACAAAAAAAGGCTAAGCCCGAAAAGAAATAAAAACTGGAAGATAGAGAGATAGCGAGAGAGAGAAAGAGAGATAGGGAATGGAATTTATTTTCCCAAGTAATGTGGAAGAGTGAAATAAGACCCATCTGGACTGTCACACGTCTACAAATGGGAATGATGCAGCAAGAGTTAAGTTTTCTTATCTATCGAGTGTCTGACATGCGGACGAAAACAGATTTGAGAAAATGGTTTTATCTCTTTATTAAGAAATTAAAACAAACACATATCTTTAACGAGAAGAGAGACAGGGAATTGTAATTTCGTTGACGAAAAGGAATTTAGAAATGGAAACAGTGAACGAAAACGCAGTGAGGGTCGATGTTATGGATATCAATACTCTTGGATCAAACAGATGGTCTGGTTTGTGCCTTTCGCTAGATAGAGATGGATTCGTGAGTGGAGAGATAGTTTTGTCTCTGCCTTGGGGAGGTAGGGAATTGAGATTGATGATTGGGATAATTGACGCCCTTTCGCTCATACGATTTAAAAATGAGAATTTTCACAAAGAGAGTTATACCAGCCCCGAGAGGCGGGCAGATTTAGAATACCGAGAAGGAAGGAGGAAGAGGAAGAATTGATCCCCGCCTGTGTGTTGTGGTGGTGCGAGATGTGAAGTGAGGTAGGTTGGAGTTAAGGGATCAGCAATCTCTATAACTCCTACCAAAGAAGGTGGATAATACTCCAAATTTGTAAAGTTGATTAAGAAAGCATAAATAGTGATATTAGTATCGTTTATCGGCCACACAGAGTTTACCGACTATATTTGTGTTAGGAAGAATAACGTGTTTTAGCCTTTCAGTAGCATACCAATACTAATATTAGCATTAGTGTAGACATTGATACAATAACACTGAATGCGAATATAGAAAGAGGAAATACGCGAGCGTAACAAACAAAACATTTAATAAGGCAAACAACTTACATACATATATTAAAACGATTTATGTCCCAAAACAAATGATTGTTCATATTGTCCCAAAGGAACGAGGAGGTTTACAGAACGAGAACAAAATAATAACATACTAGCTATATGGTCTTTGATAGTCCGCAGATAAGTGAATAAAAATTACTTTTTTTCTTTCGCTAGGCCGTGCACATGTTGACTAGTTTCCACGTATGTGGATGCCCTGGTGGTCAGGAAGGTAAGGAGGCCGTTCCTCAAAAAACAGAAAGAAAAACTAAAGGGGACAGAAGAGTTCTCCTCTCTAAAGGGGCCGAACTACCATGAGCTCAACCCAAGGGAAAACAACTGTGGTTTCCCTACAGTGAAAAAGAAAATCTTTATTGGGATTAATGTGAGGATTGGGGGAATCACCGAACCCTCAGAAGCATTCTATCCAACGCCAGTTTTGGGCCGAAGTGCATATAAGCAGATGAATCTGGGAACTCAGAGACTTGGGCTGGGAAGCCACATCGAGTGCCTCTGAAATCCATGTCATCTGCCAACAGATTTACAGATTCCAAGAACTTTGAACACAGCTCTTCGAGAAATTTAGACAAGGCCCAGTGCCACTATAGAGATTGATGCGGGAAGGATTAATTCTTGTGCCAAGAGCTATATAAATGAACTGAAGACTAACACCATAAATGTTTCGTTTTATTTTACGCCGTGAAGATATTTTCCTTCCTTACAATAACATATATCACGGCTTGAACCAGCATTAAGATATTCAGTCCTACTTCTGCTCTGAGATCATGAACACGGGATGGACAGAGTTGATGTGAATCGAAGCGGCCAGCGACCAACAATCACCTCGGAACAGCGTCATCATTGACCAGCGCAGAATTAACCCTGTGGTTAAAACCTCGTCCTAAAACCCTGTACTTAAAATCTCGTCCTAAAACCCTGTGCTTAAAACATCGTCCTAAAACCCTGTGCTTAAAACATCGTCCTAAAATCCCGTGCTTAAAACCTGGTCTTAAAATCCTGTGCTTAAAACCTAGTCTTAAAATCCTGTGCTTAAAACCTCGTCCTAAAACCCTGTGCTTAAGACGCCCTAAGATCCTAAGCGTGGTTACACCACCGGGTGTAGGCGGCGTAAAAAGGCGATATAGTTTACTTTTTCTCCCAATATATAATTTCCTTTTCCCCTGTACATGTTTTAACTTTCTTAATAGAAACCACCTATACTTCTCTTCAAGAAAACTAAGATACAAAAAGTCTCTCGGTGCAATATACTACTTTCTTCAGTCCCTTTTGTTTTATTCTCTCCTGTGAGTTTCAATTTTTCCTAGCCCTCTTTTCTCATAATGTGCCCTAGAAATTTCAACTGTAACTTTCTGACGTTAAGTATGTATCCTTTTCGTTTCGATTTCTCTAAAATTTCGACTTTGTTCACATGATTAACCTATAGCATTCTTAACGTCCTTGTGCAAAACAACGTTTCTGTTGCTCCAAGTCTCTTCTCCATCTATGAGGGTATTGTCCAGCAATCACAGCCACATAAGAACAATACTATTATATAACATTTCAATATTCTTTTCTTTATTTCGAACGGAAATTTCTTGTTTCTTAATATTTGCTTAGGTTTTGGAAGGCATCATTCACTATCTCAACGTACCTTCAGATTTCGGTGTCGGATTCCGTTGTCTGTGAAAACGCTTTTCCCTTACTGTTGTTATTAATTGTTGTTGATGAATTATATGTAGTGATGAGTCTCACGTTCTTGCTGTGTTTATTGTTCATTTCTATTAAGTGGTGTGTTTCTTTATACTGTGTTTGTCCTCAGTTTTTGTTCATCCCGTTTTAATTCATTCCTTCACTTTCTTTTCTCTCACCTTCTGTCAGATTACCTCTTATATTGAATAATTATTCATTCTTGTTCTTTCCTCTTTCCTCGCTTTAAGATTTCCTATTTTCTTTAAGAGTTGATCTTTGACATTTTTCGAAATCAAAAACATTCCCATGTTCTTTATTTCTTCACCTTTACAAGTTTGACTTCCAACTTGGCTCTATCTTTTTCACTTTGAACTTTTTACCCCCCACTTAAATCGCCCATTTTCTCATTTTATCATCGAGATTATATTTTCTATTGTTCTTTATTTCTCTTGCTTTATTCTTTTACGGCATATTAAGCTCGGTTATTTAATGCCGGCTTGATTTTTAGGATAGGTGCGTATGAATAGGAATATGTATATATTTTCTTTTTCAAAAATGTTTTGCTGGTAATATTTTGTTCAAAAATATGTTGCTGGTAGTATATTTTTCTTTTAAAATAGGTATTATTAATAATACTTTTTTTCAAAAATGTATTGCTGCTAATATATTTTGTTTCAAATATGTATTGCTGGTAAAATTATTTCCTAAGTGTACTGCTGATATTTTAACTATAAAACTCTATTTCCATAGTTTCCTAGTGTCTTGACTCTAGTTTGGCTGTTAAATATTTGTCCATAACTGGGACCCTAACAGGTGCTACCACACCGGGTCAAAGTAAACCTGGGAACAACAGCAATTAAGAGGTGGTTCCACGCTCCTCAAATTCTCCTTTTCAGAGGCCTTGCTGCCGGATGTATTTTATCGTCGTACCCAGGATAGAGTATACTTTTCAAAGTAATACATTTTTATTTAGTCAATAAAACACACTATGAAGCTTTTTTCTTCACGTAGTTTTCGCACCTCCTCTTTACTAGATATTTTATATTCATTTTAACTGTCATTTTGATGCCTTCATGCTGATATCTTTACTGAGTCAGGAGATAAAAATTAATATTTGTGTAGAGATGCCTAAGTCATACTCGCAATAATTCGAACCCAGCATGGTTTTTTGTTCCCCCATTGAAAGAAACGTAACCCATTTCTGTGAATAAATATCGAATCACATGCATTATGTATTTACCTGCATCAGATATCGTTTGTATGGCTCGAGTGGCTGCAAAGGAACAGTGTTAGTTGTTTTATTAGCCAGCATTTGTGTATCTTCGTTAACTGTGTAACGAAAGAATAACAATTTTTTTAACAAGTTGTACACCTGAAGAAAGCTGTAAAGTGGATTAGTCGGAAGGCTGTAGCAACTAAAACATCAACTCAAAAAATGAGTTCACCAGTCGACCAACGCGAAAAGATTTTTCTCTTTTTTATTTATAAAGTTTACCTCCTACTTCCTATGTCTCTTTTTATCGGTAAAAAAAAATGGCATTGACTAAAAAATACCTTCATTAACTTGCCGCTTATTCAATTTAATTCCTGTCAACTTGGATTTAAAAAAAAAGAAAAAAACTATATTGTTTCTTTTCGTTTTACTTTTTAAAATTACACTTTTCACTCTCCACATTTTTTTCTCTTCTCTCGTCTTCATCTCTTTTTCACACACTACTCCATTTTTTTTAAATTTTCCACCCCCTCTAAACCATTCATGTATTATACGAAGCTTTAACGCCTGCGTTTAAATTTTAGATATCTGCCAGCATTTGCGTCCTGTTTGTTTCGGTAAACATTACGCTGTCACGAATATATGAAAACAGATTTTGAAAAAAAATGCCATATCCCTTTAAGAGTTAGGAATTCAGGCTTATTCATACTTTATTTTCTTTATCATCTGGAAATTTTCTTACTTTCTTGGGTAAGACAGGGGAGTAATATCGTTGTTGCACTTTCTAATGTTTTATTTCACAGTAATCATTCTACTATATTGCCCACTTCTTAAGGCATGAGAATCCAGTCTCCCTTGCTATTTAGACTAGTTATGGAGTAGGGAGAAAAGATGGACATATACTAAAGGCATTAGTGCGAAAATGATTGCTGCAGACGAGGCAGAAATTTGAACTCGGCCCACCATCCACAATTTCTGAGGCCATAACTACACCGATAACCACGCAGATAGCAAGCTGGTAAAATTCGAAAGACTAATACTTTGAAGTCATAGGGTGAGATATAATAAAAGATAAAATACTTTTAAAACATTTCCACTAACCAGGTTGAATTTGATTCATCGACTTTTAATCTTAAAGTCTGATAATAAAGCGATTAAAAAGGCTTTACATTTTCATTCATCTAATGGTAAAATCCGTTGAGAGTATTGAAATTAGAACTGATACTATATTCACCATTAAGGATATTTTAAATTCATATTTAATTGCGATTTACGTTGAACACCATTAAAATGTATTTTCGAAGATAAAAAAGCAATCAAAGGTAAAACATGGAATGATTATTCTTTGAAATTTAGTTCATTCGTGAATTTAAATGATGTTTCGAGGAAATGTTCTGAGGAGGGACAAAGAAATCCTAGTCATCTCCAACGTACATTGTATAATACGGAACGCAGAGACAGCATGAAACAAATGACAGTCCCATGGGAAGACTTCATAACCACTGTAAAGAAGAGAAACTTTAAAAGGGGTGGACACGCCAGAAGAGCAAAAAAAAATGCCACTGTCATCCTACAAGGTACATCATTGAGTGACAGTACTAATTTCAACTCGGAGCTAATTTCAACTCGGAATTAATTTCAACTCGGAATTAATTTCAACTTAGAATTAATTTCAACTCTGAACTAATTTTAACTCGGAATTAATTTCAACTCGAAACTAATTTCAACTCAGAATTAATTTCAACTCTGAACTAATTTGTACTCTGAACTAATTTCAACTCGATTTAAACACCCTAACCCTTAGTTCCGAGTTGAAATTAGTTCCGAGTTGAAATTATTTCCAAGTTGAAATTAATTCTTAGTCAAAAAAAGAAAAAGAGACAGGCTGAGCAAATATGGTCTAATTTTACTGGAAGCGCATTCCCAAAGACACTAACACTGGTACGGAACAGAGACAGATGGGGGTTATCGATTGATGATGATGATGATGATGATGATGATGATGATGATGATGATGATGATGATGATGATGATGATGATGATTTGTTTAAAATTCTTTCACTAGTCCTGTTCCTTCAGGACGTGGACTTTCATTGCTCTTCAATAATTCTTATCAATCATGGATTTAATCAATATTTACTGCCGTTCTATCCCTAATACATGTTATGCCAACCATTTCCCTAGAATATGGTTTTCGATGTTTCCCTCTGGCCATCTTGCTATCAATATATCTTGTGAGTGTTAAATTCCTATGCCTTCTCTCTTCATGTTCCGGAATTTTAAAATTCCTCTTGATTCTAAGTATAATTGTCCTTTTTGTTACTATTTTCCTTAAAACTTCCGCGTTGTTCATATTTCTCATGCATAATATTCTCAACATTTTTTTTATTTTATATCTTTTCAAACATCTTTTATAAATATGATTTATATTTGAGATTGTTATTTTTATATTTGCCCTGTATATTCAGGGCGTTGACGATCATGGTCCTCCATAACTTCCTCTGCAGGTTTTAGTAAATTTTGGCTTTTTGCAATATATTCCAGTTGTGCTAAACACAAGCTCGATGCGTAGGTTGCACTCTGCTTTCCTCTGTCCCCCTTGCCTTCAAAATGACCTGTGAGCGTCAAAGAGTCCAAGCCCTTCTTCTTCATTATGGACCCTAGAAATTTTTAACTCTTTCTAATGTTATGTATCAGTGTTTTTACACATGGTTCTCCACAATTTCCTCTCCTTTGTAGATCTTAATAAATATTGTTATCTCTCCTAAACCTTGTTCTGTTATCCACGTACAGGCTCGGCAGGTAGGTTATGCATTGTTTTCCTTTATCCTTGAATATGTCTTCTTAGTGTCAATCTTCCAATGTCTTTTTTCGCATTAGTGCCCTAGACATTTAAACCGTTTCTTTCTGGTGTTAAGTATAATTATCCATTCCGTTTCCATTTCCTCAAAATTTGCGTCCTGGCGCATATGTTCAGTCTATAGTATTCTCAGCATCTGTAGGACAACAATTCTCTTGCCTCGCATTAGTTCTTCATCTTTGAGGCGATTTTAAAACATTCGCTGCCATATAGGTGTATCGATATTACATAATTTTTCAGTACTCTTTTCCATGTTTCTTTCTATTTTCCTTAGTTTTAGGAAGTCTTCATTCCCAATCCGCCCAGGGGTTTCGGTGTCGCATTTTCTGTCCTCTGTAAAAGCAATTCCTATATATTTAAATTTTTGCACTTGTTTAATTATGGTACCCCCCACCCAACGTGTAATTCGCATGTTTGGTTCTTTGTTTGTTGATAGCCATATGTTATGTCTACTTACACTTGATGTCTAGTTCTGTCTTCTCGATTTCATTTAATTCTTTCTACACTATTTACATTATTCGGAATATTGTCCTCATCTTTGTCGCCATATTTATTACAACGTTTCGGCCATTGTACGCTCCGGCCTTCTTCAGGTGGTTGGAATGTCGAACTGAAACTTTTGTTTCGCTCACTGGGATAGACTGTTCTAGTTCCACGTGCCATGTTTTAATGGATGTCAGTTATCAGTTATCTCCTGTTAATTCCCCTCTCCAAGTTCTCCACCCCTTAACCAGTTATTGAACTCACACAACTTGGGTCATGTCACAGGATCTAACCGACGCCTTTATCCACTGTGCCATGTATCCCCAGTGTGCGAATTCAAGGGTTCAGTTCGACATTCCAGCCACCCGAAGAAGGCCGGAGAGTACAACTGCCGAAACGTTGTAATCAATATGATGGAGTCAATAGTCTGAATAATGTAAATAATGTACATAATGCTTCATCTCAGAAATTTAGACAGATTCTTAACTCTTTCTGTAGAAATTAATTTCATTTCTGTGTCTGCTATCAACACTGCATCATAGAATATATAGTCTCAAAAGACCTATTTAACACAACGTGATAAGACACACCTCAATAATATATGGTTCTTATCATCCTTGATTTTGTGAAAAAAAGTGGTATAAATTATTATACAGAGTACATAAAGTTAACCACATGAGATTGACTTATTAAATCTACTATAAAATTTTCTAATGCGGAGATAAATGTTTAAGACATCAGACATATATGTTAAGCACCTAAGGAATAAATTTCTAGGTTTATGTGTGTGTGTTTGTCTCTATTCAGGTCATTTGGGTTTCCGCAGCCCGATCCAGCTCCATTTTTCAAAGCCGCCTTTTTCGTCACGCGGATTATGCCTTGTAGCGAAGCGTGTGAACAGTGGGTACGCAAATCGTTGGACTATCCACAATAAATTCATACGAACGGCGCATCTACAGTCTGCATGATGCCTTCCATCTTTATTTCTTCTTCAAGTCCAAATCAGCCCTACCATTTCTATCCGCTGTATCTACCAACAGTATCCGCCGACCGTCGTCGACCGTCCATCTTGGCAAAAAGCAATTCATCACATATCGTCAATAATCAATTATAAAACTACTTAAATAATATAATAAAAACGCAAAACAGTAACAATCTAAAACCTAAAGCAGGAATTTATTCTATAGCCTGTAATGACTACCAGAAAGAATACATAAGAGAGACGTCGAACAATTTAAATAAAGAATTATATCAACACAAAAGAGTTATTTTACAAAATAAAACAGACAATGCATTAGCCACTAAGCGTAAAGAGTTTGACCATAATTTCGATTTTATAAGGCTGCTTTAAGTAAAACAGAAAGCAATTTACTACAGCGAACATTTATAGAATATATACTGAAACTAAATCAGCTAATATATATTTGCGTCCATGTTCTGACAGCATTTAACTTTTCTTGAAAGATCTGTTGTCACATTTTGAGATTCTTAAAATCAACAGGAATAAAAATAAACAAAACCGTTTGGAAAACGAATTAGGTCGGATAGCTTGTGCGTATAGAAGACATCAGATGCGAGAAAAAATTAAATCAAATATATTAAAACTTAAAAAAATGAATTAAACTTAATATAAAATTTAGGGTCCACACACCTTCAACGCTTCTCCTCGGTCCATAATCTTAGCCAGCGTTTAAGTTTATAGCTATCTCCCCCTACACACATATACAGGATGTATCTAAATACTTTTGCAAATATTGGTGGAGGGTGCCTCACACCAAACCAAGGACCAGTGTCCATATAAACATACAGGGGTTGGACAAAATAATTGCAACAGGTGCAAAATCCAATTCTCTATTTCAAAGACACATTATATTAAGAATTTCAACTAAAACTTCGTAATTGCAGGTTATATCTATTGTAAATATGATCATTTATCGAATTTACTCTCTTTGTTTTATTTATTTTTAGAATTTAGTAAAATTTAAGCTATCCACCGTCGTGTCTTAAAGATCTAGAGCAGGTGTCAATGGAAGAATGGCTGAAAACTCCTCTGGATGAAGTCAGGAAGATGTATGATTCCATTCCTAGACGTATTAAAGCTGTATGTGACGCTGAAGGAAGACCAACTTCATATTAAAAAAATTTTCTTTGAATTTAACAAGTGTTTCTATAGTTTTGTACAACCTCCGTATGTCCACTTCGTAATTGCAGGTTATATCTATTGTAAATATGATCATTTATCGAATTTACTCTCTTTGTTTTATTTATTTTTAGAATTTAGTAAAATTTAAGCTAAATACGTGACCCCGCTGAGTTCGAAAATGGGCAAATTGTTGGAGATCGCATGGCAGGAGCCTCGATCACTAAGGTTGCTGAACTGTTTGGTTTTTCAAGAGCTACCATATCAAGAACTATGGCGCAATTCAAGAAACAGGGTAAAACCTCTAGCAATCATAGCAATTCGGGCCAGACTTGCAAACTTACTGACAGGAACCGACGTGCATTGAAACGCAATGTGGCGAAAAATCATCGGACTAATGCGGCCAAAGTGAATGCTGAGTTGAATAAGCATCTGAATAGTCCAGATTCTATTAAAACTGTTCGTTGTGAGCTCCATAAGGCTGGTTACATGGAAGAGCCGCCGTAAGGAAATCTCTCCACTCGCAACATTCAGAAGTGGTTGAAGTGGTGCAGAGATCACAATGCCTGGTCTGCAGAACAATGGAAGCAAGTCCTATTCTCAGACGAGTACAGTTTTTCTCTTTCCCCAACTTCATGGCAAGTTTATGTGTGGAGGCAGTCCAAACAAACTTACAACCCGGATTGCCTTCTTCCAACAGTGAAGCATGGTGGTGGATCAGTGATAGTTTGGGCCGCTATATGACGGAAATGTCTCGGTCCAATAGTTGCACTGCGTGGTAGAATCAACAGCAACAAATCATTTTGGGTGATCATGTTCATCTAATGGCCCAGACTTTATCCTCTGATGGTGACTGCATATTCCAAGACGATTATTATCCAATATATACCGCTTGACTGGTTAAGAATTGGTATGAAGAGCATGAAGGTGAGCTACAACATATAGAGTGGCCTCCCCAAACTCCACATATTATTTTTAAACACTTGTGGTGCATTTTGGAGCGACAGGTTAGGAGCCGCTATCCACCGTCGTGTCTTAAAGATCTAGAGCAGGTGTCAATGGAAGAATGGCTGAAAACTCCTCTGGATGAAGTCAGGAAGATGTATGATTCCATTCCTAGACGTATTAAAGCTGTATGTGACGCTGAAGGAAGACCAACTTCATATTAAAAAAATTTTCTTTGAATTTAACAAGTGTTTCTATAGTTTTGTACAACCTCCGTATGTCCACAAATGCTTTGTTTTTGAGTTGTAACGTTTAAACTATACGGTAGACGCTGTTAAATGTACCGTCAATGATACAATGCAAAAATATTTTTACAAACATTGGGGACGGGTTCCTGATACCCAGACAAAGAAAAATGTTCACATAAACATTTATTCAAAATAAAAATTTCTACCTCAACACAGCATTACATAAAAAACGGTCAAAATATCCTCTTCATGTTTCGACACACGCATGCACCCATCGGATCATTGATTGGCTGACCTTTTCAAATACACCCACAGGATGTCAAATGTTTTCGTAGCCCCCACCCCATGATATGATGATGAATTGTTCCTGCATTATTAATAAACCAACTGTTTTAGATCGATCCACGGAAAAAAAAAACTGAGGTCGTGGGAAGGTGCAGGCCATGGAACCGGTCCTTCCCTACCTATCCATCTTTCATTGTAGATGTCAGCCAGTGCATTGAGAACAATGTGACTAAAATATGCCGGAGCCCCATCATGCATGAATCACATGAGTCTTCGTATTAGCAGGGATACATCATCTAGCAGATTTGCAACTGTGTTCGTAATAAAATCCCTGTAGACCTCTCCTGCAAAACATAATTGGAGAGCTTATGGACTTACCAGACAATCACCTACAATCTCAGCTCACAAATTAACCGTAAACTGATGCTAGTGTCTAGCCTGTATTTTAATATAGGGATTCTAATCACCCCATAAATGTTGATTGTGTCAATGTTTTATTCCATTAATTCCAAATGTTGCTTCATCCGTAAACAACACTTAAGCGACAAACAATGAATCGGTAGTTTGTGGAATAAACCACCAGAATGTTTGATGACTCGTCTGCCTTCGACTAACTTCGAGTAACTTCGACTGCCTTCGACTGCCTTTGGTTGTCTTCGACTGCCTTTGGTTGTCTTCGACTGCCTTCCTTGAACTTCAACTGCTTTCGACTCCCTTCGACTAACTTCGGCTGCCTTCGACTGCCTTCCGGCTGCCTTCGGCTGCCTTCGGCTTGGAAACGCAATCTGATACAGTCGTGCTGAGGACCATTACCAATCGCACGGCCGAATGTAAAAATCATATCTGCCTGCACACGATATGAATATCCCGTTAAACGGAACGTCAGTTAATTCATTATTACACCCGTTAAAATTTGAAGAGAGACTAGCCACAAATGTACACGAATGACAAATGTCTTTATGGCAACACAGCGCCATCTTCCGTAAACTTTCTTTAAACATAATAACTCAAAAAAGAAGGATTTATGGATATATGTTTATGTGGACATTTGTCCTTGTTTTGATGTGAGAAACCCGCCTCCAAAGTCTGTAAATATTTTTGATACACTCTGTATATATAACAACAAGTATATTATCTTATTTAGGAGAAGGCTACTTAGAGAACGAAACGCTGTACACTGAAGTTTTCCACTTTGTCATTAAATTACCTAACATTGTTCTGCTATTCATAATTGCTTCTATCATTTTCTTTCATGCAAACCCCTAAAGACGAAAGAGAAAGGAGTGGAAAATGGTGACAACTCCATTATTCATGGAGTTATTTATGGTATAAAAATATTATTTTTATTTATGTTAAAAATATTAAATTTAGGAATCTAACATTGTTTTCCATTTCTCTTTTACTTTCATCTTTTGGCATTTAAATACATTAAAATATCATTTGTATATTTTAAATACAGAAATGATTGTATAGCACAGCTGTGTAAAACAAATGACTTGCTCCGAACTACGGTGAATATTGCAAATTAAAAATAAATTCTGCAGAATATGGGGAAGTGTTCGTGATTTAATTTTAGCAATGATAGTGTTAGCGATTTGGATAGGAGTGCATCGTTGCCATTACTTTCCCTATCGTGTAAAAAGTTTCGTTTATTTTATTTTTTTACATAAAAGCATAATGAGATTTACATGTACGTCGATGAGGTAATCCTCACCGTAGTTGTTTGCCATTATGTAGACTATTTGTTTATGTTGTATTGTATGTATATTAAGCGAAAATAATCATACAACCTATCCTTCAAAAACTGATTTTTCGCAATATTTACTTCGCGCAATCCTTTCTCCTTCTTAAAGTACCAAATCTAGAAAGTTGTTTGTCGCTGTGTATAAATGGGATGTAAAATTGCGGCATGAAATAAAATGAGGTTTCATCATGGCGTTTAACCGCGCGACCACGCTAACAGAATATAATTAAGTTATTTCAGACATTTACGTAACATTCTAACTACAATGAACCGATTCATTCTCATTTCCCCTCTATTCCATTTGCAATAAGAAAGTTCCAATCACGCAGATTTTCCAGAGAAATAATTCTTTGTGATACAGGCTCCGACGTTGATACGTTCCTGAACACTGCTATCTTAACCACTTCAAGGTAAGAGTCAATCGTTATCTATCCTGCTTACGCTCATGACATCAAAGACAAAAAGGTTTTAGCTCCTTCAACCCTTCTCAACACGTACGCTTCAAGCATCTGAAGCCCTCATCTTTTAATTTGGAGCGAGTTGTGCTATTAGGAGGAAAGACCTTATATGGAATCTTAAGCGCGCATAAAGAATAGATTTTTATCATTTGGATCGACATCACGTTTTACTTTTTGCGTAGTTCAGCTTTTATTATTGAATGAAATTTCAATACTTACGTTTTAGAATCAATTAAAAGAAACGCTTGCATCTTGTCATTTACAGCCTCTGTGCAATTTTGGGATTTTTATAATGAGCGTTAATTAATTCACCTATGAAGCTATAAGAAACATTTTTAATAAATGTTTTTATTATTCAATACTCATTTGGTCATTTGTGACTTTTATATGTAAATGATATTGTTCGTGGTCGCTTTTATAAATAGAAAGTTATTGATATAAATATGGTTTTCTCCTGAAAGTGGTAACTATATTAGCATTTCTGATTTGACAGTTTTATTTGTGCATCTTGTAAATATATGAAATACTGCATATTTCAATGTTATAAAATGCCGTATATGAAATAAATGGTTATCAAAATGTTAAAATCTATAATTGGTTTAATTCTGACAATGACGCTGATAGCATTTTATTCCAGGTTCAAATCTCTCAAATAATGAAATGATTTTATATCACAGCGGCGTAAAAACAAAAGGTCCTTGCGCGAACAACGCCAAATATTGAAAGTTAAAACTAAATTGGGTAAAATATAATGAATATTCGTGATTTTTTTCAGCAAGTATAGTAATATTGTTATTCATTTCTCATTTGGCCTTTAGGGAATTTTATGAATGAATTATATTTTTAGTAGTCGCTTTAATAAATAAGAGAATACATCGAAGAAAGCAATGGAAATAGATTAAATATATGTCGCCATTTTGATTTGTGTATTTGTTGCTACACATTGAAATGTTATAATATGTTGACTATTTGTTCCTACACATTGAAATGTTCTGTCGTATATTTGTTGCAAAGCATTGAAATGTTATAATGCGTCGTAAATTTGTTCCTACACTTTGAAATGTTCTAATATGTCATATATTTGTTCCTACACTTTGAAATGTTCTAATATGTCATATATTTGTTCCTACACTTTGAAATGTTCTAATATGTCATATATTTGTTCTTACACTTTGAAATGTTCTAATATGTCATATATTTGTTCCTACACTTTGAAATGTTCTAATATGTCATATATTTCTTTCTACACTTTGAAATGTTCTAATATGTCATATATTTGTTCCTACACTTTGAAATGTTCTGATATGTCATATATTTGTTCCTACACTTTGAAATGTTCTAATATGTCATATATTTTTTTCTACACTTTGAAATGTTCTAATATGTCATATATTTGTTCCTACACTTTGAAATGTTCTAATATGTCATATATTTGTTGCTACACATTGAAATGTTATAATGTGTCGTATATTTGTTCCTACACATTGAAATGTTCTAATATGTCATATATTTGTTGCTACACATTGAAATGTTCTAATATGTCATATATTTGTTCGTACACTTTGAAATGTTCTAATATGTCGTATATTTGTTCCTACACTTTGAAATGTTCTAATATGTCATATATTTGTTCCTACACTTTGAAATGTTCTAATATGTCATATATTTGTTCCTACACATTGAAATATTCTAATATGTCGTATATTTGCTGCTACGCATTGAAATGTTATAATATGTCGATTATTTGTTGCATCATATTGAAACGTCATAATACGTTTTATATGAAATAAATTGTTATCCAAACGTTTAAGTCTATCGAATACATTGCTGATAGCATTTTTATGACGGGCGCAAATCTCTCAAATACAGAAATTATTGTACAGCACAGCGGATCAAAAACAAAATGACCAGGTCCCAACTACGGTGCGTATTGAAATTTAAAAGTAAATTCTGGAGAACATGGTGAAGTGCTTGTGATTTAATTTTAGCAGTGATAGTGTTAACGATCTGGGTAGGACGTGCATCATTGCCATTACGTTCCCTGTCGTGTAAATTGTTTCGTTTTTTATTTTTTTACGTAAAAACATGATGCGATTTATATGTACGTCAATGTGGTACTCATCACCATAGTTGTTTCTTTTTATTGTTGAATATTTGTTTATGTTGTTTTTTTATGATGCTTCTTTCTCTTCGTACTTTTATACCATTATTTGTATCCGTTTAATTCGTTTTTGTTTCTTTTCTTTTCTTCACTTTTACACTGCCATTCTCTTCTTCTCTGTCTTTTATAGTTCCCCCTGTCTTCTTTCGATCTTCACCAGTTTTATTAGTCAACGTGACAATGCCTGTCTTCCTTTCGACTATAATCCAACGAACTAGCCACCGTTGATCGACCGGCCGAACATTCGTCGCCTTCCTCCCTGCACAGCTCCACCCCCTTCTTCCATCTTTCCCTACACACCGTATTTAACCGACAGTTGATAATAAGCAATCGATAGTCACACACCTCGTTCTTCTGACCAAAGTTGTTCTGCATACAAACAACAGCGTCCTGCTTTTATGGACACACAGCCTAGATACAAATTGCTGCACATGCAATTACAACTTGCAAGTCAATACAAGCCAGAGTTTGTCATGTAATGTTTTATCATTATCAATATTATTAACATTTTCGTTGTTATTATTTTAGCTGATGTTATTAGAATCCTCAACGTTGTTATAGTTACTAGCTATTACCCGTAAAAAATATATTTAAAATAGTATTATTCGACGAATACAAGGCTCAAGATCCACTCAAGTTATAAGTTTTCTGAATGTTATTGCTTTATGAACTTCAGAGAAGGAGGTACAATCTTTAGATTCTGAGGATACGTAGATTAGATAAGGGTTGATCCTCCACTTTAAGAACTTAAGCTTGTAGTGATTGCAGAAGCATTCTATCGGGGTTCTGTTTTTGTCGGTAAGAAACTGAAATAAGGAGGAAACGGGGATAATCCGATCCGCTATACATGGAATGGAGGACCTAAGTAGTAAATGTCTGAACTGGTGCCAAAAAAAAGGACGTAGTTTCTCAGAACCTTTTACATGGAAATATAATTGATTAATGAGAAGCTTGCGATATTTTCTCTGTGGGGAAGGATTTTTACATTGGAAATAATTTGTCACCCACAAGGCTCTGTTGACACTTTTGAACTCTGTCAAAACTCAGAAGCGAGGAGTAGATAACTTCGTCAAACATTGGCTTCAATATCCACTTTTCTGAATTAAATATCGTAAATATTGAGGTGAAGGGGGAACTTGAGTCCAAATAGACGTCCAAAAACGTTTGAGAATCCAACCATTGAACTTTGCTGTTAAGAATTCAATTCAGAGGTTATGATAGATCGGTTTTGATTTTTGAGCTAGTGTACGTTACATTTCATCCCGTGAGAGATCAGCTACTTGGATTTCGTCATCTAGATTTTGGGAGGTGCACCCTTAAACTGTGGTAAAATTGGCATGGGTATTTATTAATGATACACACGCGCGCACGCGCGCACACACACACACACACACACACACACACACACACATATATATATATATAAAAGACAGTCATGAGGAGCGAGTTGTAGGCGTTAGGGGACGTAACCTAAGCTAAAAATGGACAAAGACTATCACAGATTAACTTAGTAGGAAAAACTTGGTAGATGCGAGAACTCTTCCAGAGATTCTATAGCTGGGGAATTTGTATAGTAACCCCTGCTATGCCAAACATTGTAAAAACCTTTGAGACATCAAGGACAAGTTCCATCGCGAAAAAGAATAAACGAAATAAAAGGAAGAATTTGTTTTGGACGAATGTCAAAATCGTTTGTCACTCACAAGGCGACGTTGTGTTTTTTTTAAATCAGTCAAGATTAAGAAGCGAGGACTAGGCAACTCCGTCCAAGCTGTGGCTGCTATATCCCTTTTTCATTTTGATCTGAGTTAGATATCTAAATATTAAGCATAGCAGATGGAACGAGGTAAAAGTCTATTTTCTCAGCATCTTTAGCGATAGATCTCATAAATAAATTCCAGTTCCGATCGAGGGCAACTTGAGTTCAAATAGACGTGCAATGTCTTTTGAGAATTCAAACATTGATCATGGCTGGTAAGACTTCAATTTGTGTAAATTAATTGAAACAACCGCTTTAGTTTCCTTTCTTTCATCACACGGTCAGTTTTAGACCCACTGGAGTGACATGGTGCAATCAATTTCTATTTTTCCTCCGATTAGGTCACTTGCAGTGGTGTGCAGTAATATGAATCTATTTTCGGGGTGTATGACGGAATTTGTTTGGCCTTGAAAAATATTGCATCATCCATGATTGCAACAGATATTAATCACGCCCAGAAACTATTATATTAGTGAATTAGTTGTCCCACTGCCATTGTCTGCGATGGATGTGACTCCAAGGAAGCGTACGAAAATTGTAACGCTGCGTGAGGACACTGGAAAGCCTTATCAGTGAGCAAATCAAAGTACTATAGAATGGCCCGGAAACGCTCTTGAATTAAATCTAATCGAGAATCTGTGGTCAATCTGCAACGACTTCGTGGAATAGACATACGAACTGCTAACATGTGCACGCGGTCATGTTTCATTGTAAAAAGTAAACAATAACGGAATTATTAGTTTTGCACAAGGGGGTAGACCGGTTTTGATTTTTTAGATTATTATATATCATTTTTGAGCTAGTGCACGTTACAAGTCAGCACCCGCTCCCCTCAGCCGGAATATTAGCGCTAGAAGAGAGATCAGCTCCTTGGATCTTGTCATCTAGTGTTTTCGAGGTGCATCCTTAAAATATGCTAAAATCTACATGGATATTTATTAATGATCTGATAGCTTTCTGCATCTGATAGTTAATAGAAAAGAGAAAGTCGAAGGACCGAGTTGCGGGCATTATGGGACGTCTGTACTGATCTCATAAGCTTCAGATACCTGACAATGGACAAAGACTATCAAAGATTAACTTAGTAGGAAGAACTTGGTAGACGCGAGGACTCTTCCAGACATTCTGTAGCTAGAGAGCTTGTGCAGTAACGCCTGCTATGCCAAACGTTTTATAAGTCTTTTGAGATATCTAAGGCGAGCTCCATCGTGATGAATTTTAAAAGACTAAAGGAAATGAAAACAAGATCTTGTTTTGGGTGAATGTAAATACATTCTAATCATTTGCCGGGCATAGTGGATTCCCCCGTTAAAGTTATAATAAATATAAAGTATGAAGTCAAATAATGTGATTTTTTCCTTTAACCAAACATGCCATACACAACAAAAAATGCGATAACAGATATTACCTAATACATGTCAAGATATAAAGATGCTACTTACGTCTTACAGTCTACCAGCGAGCTTTTTTTTTACATATCAATAGACCGCTGTTTCAATCTGTCTCCAGTTCTTCCGACTCTTGCTGATAGTTAGAGGCTTCTTATTGGTTAAATTATCTACTTAACTAGCTTATATCGCTACATTTACATTAGTGTTAATTTTATCCGAACATTTCATGTACAATGATTCTCTCGAATATTACTGAGATAAGGGTATATCATTAATGGGCACTTCGACGTGGATTAATGTTTAGCAAGCTTGTCTCGCTAGATCAATTAAGACTGAATAGTGAGTTCGATCCTCTCTGGGTGACTCATAGTTTCGGCCTTGTTCCACATCTAAGCTACGCTTAGAAAATAAGGGCACCTCGACGTGGATTAATGTTTAGCAAGCTTGTCTCGCTAGAACAATTACGACTGAGTAGTGCGTTCGATCAGTTATGTGCCATGCGTGATACACGCTTAGGCGATCATGTATCTTTCGATACATGACTGACGAGATAGATTTTTCCCGCAGTAGGTTGTCATTTCTTTCTGCGGTAGACCAGTTGCCATCCAAGGCTATAGAACCCGGCCTGTTCTGCTATTTACCCATAGCTGTGGAGAGACGAAGATGATTTATACCTTTCCCGAGAGTATTAGCACGTAAGTGAATGTAATGGATTCGACTGGAATTCGAACTCGGCTCTCCGATTCCTCCGTACGTGCCTCCTTATTTTATTTGTTCCGAAGCATATTACAGAAAATACCACATAGATACAGAGGCACTGACAAATGTATAATACTTGGATAATACCATACATACACAACATTGTACAGTCAGAAGTGAGTTTTTCTGATGATTTCTTGTATACCGTGCACGAGGATCTAACAGAAGTTCCTTCATCATGCTAGGGTTCCATTTTCTACAGTAATTTCTGTTGATTTAAGTAATATCTTAGGAGTATATTATGGGTCCTTACCTATAACTACAGAATGCACTCTTCCTAACACTATGTATACTACGCCTCTCAAGAGAGAGAGAGACGAATCGAGTCGAGCCGATAGTAGTTCACTCCAAACCAGACTGACAGTCATACTAACACCTTCCACATCTTGTATTATTATTATGTGTAATATATCTTCGTTATTTCTACTCTTGTGTTCGTGTTGTTCTTCCTTGGTCCTAACCTGCACCATAACAGAGTAACTTTCTCCATGCTCATCACTCAGTGTTCTGAGTTTTGGAGGTAAGAATTTGGGATAGGAGTAGAGAAATTGAGTTTCGGCATCTCATGTACTCATAAGCCTAGAATAACTTCTCGATACACTTTTGGTAATCTGGTATCTATGTGTTAAAGGAAACCATGGCAGATTAACTTAAATGCTTCCTCTTCTCTCGGTTCATTTAAGGTAAGAAGCTCCTAAAATAACTTCTTCAGCCCTTGTGTCTGAGGTCCGATGAAGATGCAGAACGGAGAGATGGGGATAGAGTTCATAGGTGTTAGAAGACAGCACCATTTTTGTCCAGGGCCTTCACGAAATTCTTCATTAGACAAAGTTTGTTATGAAAAGGAGGAAGAGAACCTTGTTCATATCCACATTCGGATTTTTTAAAATTGTTTTCACCAGGCACACAAGTGTTCTTATACCCCCGGTTCATCTGCTTATAGGGCTTGGACACACCCTGACATATCCAGAGACAGAGAAAGAAACCGTACTGCATACCCATAAAGTGCACAATGATATAAGGAGCGCAATGACTAGAGAAACAGAAATATGAAACACAAATAGAAGTATACAGATCTGAAATAGGCTGTAATAAAAGAGCCAACCACTTAGCCATTTAATGTTGAACATAACCCGCCATTGACAAAATGGGTCTGAAAGGAATACTTTCCTAATAGACTTTGGTTAAATACATTCGAGGACGCTGAAATCCAGTGGGTCTAATACATTTATACACAATTTTTGTAAGAAGTTCACTTTTATATATATATAGAAAGAAGACGCTTTTGTGTTTTACTCTCAATTTTTTTGATATTATCACGGTACTCGGGCATTTGGATGACGGACCTTTGGACAACGGACATTTGGACGACGGAGATTTGGACGACGGACATTTAACCGAAAATGGAGTGACGTATTTACATGTATGTCACACTCTTTATCGGTCTGCTAATTGAATTAATTTATAATTTTTTTTTTTGACAGGCTTTTAAAATTTATCCTGTATATATTCTATTTTACTTCAAATATCACTGTAAGATAATAAGTATTTTGAGAAGAACCACATTTTACTACAGCGAAAATCTTAAGCTTTTACGATATGAAAGATCTTTCAATTTCACTTTTAATGATCATTATCGTAAAGGGATGAACTAGTTTTTATCTTACTGTTAAATACGAATTTAAATAATTAGCTGATATCTTTTACACAAATAAACTCAAATATTTTTTTAAAATACTTATTTCAATAAACAAATTTTGAAATAAGAACATTTTTAATATTAATTTAAATTAAATAATTTAATCACTTGAAGTTCAGTGGTAATTATTAGTCCTATTCTACCTTATAATACTGCTAATTATAATACTTAAATTATCGCTTCTTACTATTTTTACTTGTACTTTTTCTGTGGAAAGGCCGCCGGCCAAATATCTGTCGGCTAAATGTCCGACCACGTATTATCAGCAGCAACTTTACGAAATTATGTTAGATCATACAAAATCATCTCCATTTTACTGATATAGTCCGATTTCCCGAATATAACTACCCCTGACTCTTTATTAGGTTCGCTTATGTAGAAATCACTCCTGACTTTAGGGAATTAATATTCTGAAAGTAGGCCCGTCGCCAAGCAAGAAAATCATGATTAACAGGAAGGTAGGAATATTCACAAGAGAAATCTGCCAACCTAATCTTGCACAAAGAGAGATTTTCAGAGGAAGTTGGAATATGTAGATACAACTAAGGCAATAACATCTCAAGCTTCATGTCTCGCACATCTCGCCTATGGAACTCCCTTCCCTATTACTGTTTCCCTGACAAATACAATCTCCAACGGTTTAAGTTTAGCGTCAATCGTCATCTCCAGTTGCCTTGATCTATCCACTTCCCTTCTCCACATCCTTTCATCTTTCATTCCTATCTGCTCTCGCTCTAAATCTTCTGTAACCCGCTTGCCTTGATCGACCCTCCGTCCTTCTCTTTCTCCACATCCTCTCCTTTACCACTCCTATCTGCTCTTCCTTCAACCCTTCTGTAACCCCATGCGTGATAGTGGCCACTAGCCTTGCTTGGGGTGATACGCTTAAAAAAAAAAATCTAGTCGGGAGAATGCAGAACACCATCTGAACGTGTGCCATCTGTGAGTAAGTGTGACATTCGGGAAATGGAACAAATGCATTTCTAAGTTCTTATTTTCTATACCAAATCGCTTAACGATAACGTTATTAACATATATTTGGTCCTTAAGATTGACACTGTCCTCAAAACGCAAATGAATCTTAGAAATGTAGCGTGGGACCTGAAAGAAATCAACAGATAATAAGTAATCCAGAATTTTGGCCAGCAAGGGGGAGATAAAGATCTAAACAAGCGTCATAATAATCGGAAAGTTTATCAAACTCATGATTAATAAAAGCCTTCTCCATAGACAAGCAGAAATTAATCGTAATTTTAAAGCTTATTTCCGCTTGATGAAGGACGGGGAAACTATGTAGGATAGACAGGATTGAAGAAAAGGCCTTTTGGTTTTAACTGAACATAGCTAAGACCAAAAGCCAGTAATTAGATTACAATTGCTAAAAACACTGGGCAATAAAAAACATTTTTAGGTTGTCTATATTTTCCAAATGATTTAGGACAATTTTTCACAGCTGAATCCGAAAATGACATCCGTATCTCTCAATCAGGTCATGTCTTTGTGCTAAGTTGAGTTTTTAAAAATCCGATCTAATGACTAAATCGATTATATTTTTGTGACATTATCGATTGAATTTTGTTAATATTTCTCATAGAAAATAAATTATAGAAAAAAATTGTTTCCTAACACAATTTATTAATTAAATGTTACAAACATTGATTACAATAAATTGAATACTATTCATTAATAAATGCAAGTACATGTAAATTGCATGTTACGTCATCATTGTTCAAAATTAAGGGCTTGAAATTCCATTTATTCAAACCCTTAGAATGATCAGCGATAGGCGTTTCTCTCTTGAAAGTCCAGCAGTAATCATGACTACATCCCAGCGGCCCTGATACTGGATCTCCATCTCTTTCATGTCCTGGTTGAATCTCTCCCCCTGTTTGTCTTCATTGATCCCAAGTTCTCAGGAAACCGATCCATATGTGAGAGTAAATAATGTATTTTAGTGTTCATTTTGGATTAAGTTCTGCATAGTTCCTGGCTTTGTTGTTGCCAAGAAAGTTCATCACGATCAGAACAAAAGCTTCCGATACTTCCAATTTCACTTCGTACATTGAGTTTTCAAACTCTGGATATCTGATGAGCTGACGGATTTGATGACAATCAATGATGACAGCTTTCAACTTCTCCCTTGTCAATCCTGGCACAAGTAAATAAGGCAGCCACTATCCTACTACGTGTTATTTGTTTATAAATATTTTAGAGGCGTGTTATAATATTTATGAAGATATATTTGGCTGAAAATACATCTGATGGGTTAAGATTTATAAGTTTATAATTAACATAATAATCAGTTTTATTGTGAAATATTTTGCGTATTTAATTATTTTAATGGACATGGCAACAGAAAAAAAACAGCAGGTAGCCATAGCTCAAAAAGTTGACCTGATTGAGCAAAACCAAAGTGATTTTTGTATTCAGCACATCAAAATTATCCTAAATCAGATAAAAATATTTAGACAATAAATTTGAAGTTGACCAGTGAATTTCACTGTGGTTATCCTTCGCGGAAATATGTAAAAGTATTGACCAATCGGATACCAAAATCTAATTATTCTATATATTTATCTTAATCACGTCACAAGTTTGAAAAAAAAAATACCTTCGTTACACGTACAAACGTTCCCACAGTTCTCCCACGTTTTTATCGATGTCGTGTAACTTGACTCTTTCTATAAATAACCGAGATTCTCGACCTGCAATCAGCTGCATCCAATTCCTCTGGAGAAATCAGTCTTCGTCTACATATTCTAACAATTTACACATTTCTAAGTTTACATTCCACTGACTCTTTGGTCTCTTTCGTAAGTCTTTTTTAAGCATATCGCCCCAAGCAAAGCGTGAGTGCTACTAACATGCAAGGTGTTAGAGTAAATGAGAAAAGGAGTAAAGAGGGTGATTGAGGAAAAGAATATAGAGAAGGAAGAGGATTGGGATCGAGATCAAGGAATCAGAAGATGGCGATTGACATTACATTTGGATATTTGAAGAGTGTAGATATCAGGGAAAGGGAGTTCCACTGAAGGAAAGTGCGAGATAAGAAGCGAGTAGAAGAGACAGCTACATTTAATCGTTTCCAGAGTGAAAGTGTGGGACCGAGATGCCAGCCTAGTAGCAACCTTAAATTCATGTAGTTTGGAAAGCAATGAAACTAGCTCCTCAGAGTAGTTGACATGGAAATACTTGTAGAAAAGACAAAGGGATTTTTTACCATTGGTTAATAAAATTTACTTGCAGTTGTTTCGAAAATGCTCATATAAACGTTGATAACATTGTCGAAATATGGCTTAAATAATGAAATATGCATTCCTAATAGACAACACCGATATTCAATGGGGAGGTCATGGTTACAAAAGATTCCGCTCAGAATATATTTTCTTAGCAAACACAACTTAGTTTAATACTTCACTTTCCTTCCGTTTTATTTTGACCCCACAATGATTGCACAAAACGTTACAATTAATTTCTATAATTTAAAAAAAAATCTTTTACTGACACCTGAAGTGAGTTCATATATATATATATATATATATATATATATATATATATATATATATATATATATGCGTAAAAATCCGTGGATAAATAATCCAAGTGAATCGTATTAATATAAAATATTAAAACAGATACACAAAAGAGAGCTTAATATATTTATTATAGATCATACAAATGAATTACATAAAAATGAAATTCAATTGTACCATATTTTTATGGCCATTTCGCCCCTCGGTATACATTCCCTGGAGCTTGATAACAGTAAAACGTTTTGATTTCTAGCAAACGTTTTAGTATTGACAAGCTTCAGGGAATACATACATACATACATTCATACAATACATACATACATACATATATACATACATATATATATATATATATATATATATATATATATATATGTATATATGTATATGTATATATGCTAAGATAAAGAAAAAATTCGAAAGATTTATCAATCTAACATATTTAATTTTTGTTAAAGCTTCACCAAAGAACGAGATAAGGAGATAAATAAAAAAAAGTTGATTGAATCAAATGACCAGATACGCAACCGTATACACGCGTGTTGGCGTGCATACACAGGCAAGCAAATAAATAATCATCAAAATGATTCATGAGATGTAAACATAATAGTGCTCGATGTGGTTAGACAGAGCAAAGATATATATAATAATAGATATACATACATACTTACATATATAGACACATACACACACACACACACATATATATATATATATATATATATATATATATATATATATATATGTATACCTACATTTTGGTTTGAGACTTAATAAATACATTAATATAAATAAATATATTTTATATATATATATGAATATAAGCATATATACATATACATTACATATATATATATATCCACTGACTTACCCGGGTATTGAACTCAGACTTATTGGTTCCTGTCACTGGATCTAACTAACGCCCTGAGGATACATGGCACAGTGGATAAAGGTGTTAAATATATCCAGTGACAGGACCCAGAGAGTGTGAGTTCAATACCCGGTTAAGGCAGTGGAGAACTTGGACAGGGGAATTAACAGGCGATAACTGATAACTGACATTCATTATAACATGGCACGTGGAACTAGAACAGTCTACCCCAGAGAGCAAAATAAAGGGTTTAGTTCGACATCCCAACCACCTGAAAAGGCCGGAGTGTACAACGGCCGAAATGTTGTAATAAATATGACAACAAATATGACGATAATAGTCCGAATAATGTAAATAGTGTACATAATATCTCATCTCAGAAATATAGACAGATACGGAAAAGAAGTTGTGGAGATACATGATCGGCCACGTCCTGAAGACACATTGCATTTTCTATGCCAAGAAGATCATTACAATGTTATTAGAAGTGTAATTTTGATCATAAACGAAAAGGCTGAAGGAAGAGCGAATGAGGATGCTCGTGTTAATTCGAAACTATTTCCATTGGGAATAGACAACTCTGTTCTGTTCCATTTCTAGATGTCTTGAGGACACAATGTATCATCTCTGTCATAAGTTCTGTCGAGCGTTTGAACAAAGCACTCTTTCCTATTTATCTTGCTGCCAAGACAGTAAATAGCTGTACACTATTTGTCACTTCTGACTGGGTGCCAGGTCTCGTAATAATTATCATCTTTATTTAACTGCTTTGTCCTTTTCTCATCATTATCTTTTCCCAACACTATTATCAGGTGGCCATCATGAGGTCCAATCACTTGCAACCGATTATACTCACCTGAGTTTCTTTGCCAAACTTATCAGTGCTGTCACCGACATTGGCTCTATTCTTCCTCTGGAAACCGAGCGTGTATCAAATAGGATAATACCTTCTTCTTCCTAATCTCAGTTGTTCTGGACAAATGTTTCGATAAATAGCTATCTTTGCACTCAGTTTTTTTTTATAACAACCTTGAACGTTTATACTTTATCTCGGAGATGAAGTTTTGTAACTACTTACACTATTCTCCTGAAAATTATTGTCATTTTCACGACGTTTCGGCCGTTGTAGTCGCCGACATTTTTCATGTGATATACGTTAGAATTTAGATCGAACCCTTTATTTAATCCACGGGGATAGATTGTTCCAATTCCACGTTCCATGCCTTTTTTGGATATCACAGTTTCAGTCAATTACCTTTAGTTATTCAACAAATTTTTGTTCCAACTATTGTGGACGGGTATTGAACTCACAACTTTTGGGGTCAAGTCACTTTTTACATTATACAACCAACTCTTTTATTCACTGGACCATTTTATTTTGATTCCATTTCTACAAAAATATTTTTGATATTCTTTTTCTATGTGCCGTGTCCATTCAGAGTAAAGGTGATCATGGCCCTCCGCACTTTCCTGTCCTTTGTAGCTCTTAATAAATTAAATCTGTTATATCTACTAAGCTTTGTTCCGCCATCCATTTACACAAGCTCACTAAATATGTTATGCGATATAGGTTATTGGGAATAGATCTAAGAAGACACAGGAACAATCTTAATTGTTTTATCGCCATTCAAGCAGAAGAACATTCTCACTGCCAGTCCAAGTAAGACGTTTGTGTCACTACCACAGAAAAAAAGAGAATGTTTAACATCGAGAATGTTTAACATCGAAAAACGATTAATTCATTTTAATAATATGTGGAAATATCCACTCTTTGCCTGAAGACGGGCGCGGGAACCCGAAATCCGTGTTGCAAAATTATGGAAAATAAAGCATAATATATGTTTTAAAAAAGTACACATTGCAGTCAAAAACGTCATTTTAATATATATATATATATATATATATATATATATATATATATATATATATATATATATATATATATATTCAAGCAGGCAAGGCAGTAAAGTCACTAAGCAAGGCAGTAAAGTTACTAAGACACGAGGCATTACTTGGTGTGGAGGAAGGAAACAGAAACATTACTAAAACACAAGATCAAAATTAGAGTAATCAGGAGGACAATAAATTGCGATTGACATTGCATTTAATATTAAAGATTAGCTGGGAACCTGGCGCCGGAATTGAGTTCCACAAGTGAGAACTGCGAGAAAAGAAACTGTCAGCATAGCATTTACGGTTACATCTAGCCAACGTAACAGTAGATTGATGAAATTTCGATGCCAGTCTAGTACTGCGCCTAAATTTTAAAATGTCTGGGTACTATAGCATAGATCTCATTCGAACAATTACCGTGAAAGTATTTATAGAAAAGGCACAGGGAAGGAAATTTACAGATTGTGTATTTGGGAAGTAAACATTACTTTAAAACATGTTTCATTGGATGTGACAGGGACATCTTATAAGTTTATTAGCAAGTTTTGCCTACATTCTTACTAGTTTCCTCTTGGTAGGACTAATGAAGTGCAGAAACTCCCCGTAATGGTTACTATCCAAAGGGCTTTCGGCCAGTTCATTAGACATTTTCAAGGAGTTCATTATTAATTTTTTCCATGTTAGTCTTATAAGGTATGTTGTGTATTATTCCTACAGAATTTAAATGACACCAACATTAAACATATGGAACAACAATATATACCTTTTATTGCAACGAGCTGCACAAAAATTATAAACAAGGCGCATTTGCCATGCAACGCATCATTAGATAATGCATTTCATCAGCTGACACAAGCAAACGCTTAAAACATGTAATATATTATAGAATAATCAAAACTTCCAACCTTATAATTTCAAATAAAAACACTCGTTGTGATCCTGAATGACATCTCGACTCCACTCAGTTTCTTACGTAATGTGGCTTCCCTCTTTTTTTTTCTATAAATATTTTCATGGCATCTCCTCTGACGAGCTGTGTTCACTGGCTAGTTTAGGGTTGTTTTTGTATCTTTAGTGTCTCCATTCCAGTTAACTTCTCCAGGGGATGTATGCTCATTGGCTTCTTTTATTTCTGCCCCTATTTTTTTTAGTTTAATTCCTCATTCCGTCCCTCATTAGGTGGTCAGTGATGTCAGTTCTCCGGTGGATGCGGGGCGCCTTTTTTTCGGGTGTGATTTTCATATTTGTTGTTCTGTCTGGATGAAATTGTATCTGAGTGAGTGTTTGGGATGAATGACTGATGTCTTATGATTAAAGCCCCACATTCATTTCGTCCGGTTACCAGATGTTTCTGCCATAGTTAGAGATTGTGGGGAGTATCATTAACATTATTTTGTTTAGTTTTTTGTATATAGCTTTCTTTCCATATTGTATAAACTCATTTGGGCTAGTTTTAAATTGTTGTTTCATTCCCCCCCCCCCCGAATAAAATGTACATATCGGGACAAGTTAAGATGTTCAGAGAGACATTGAGGTATTATAGTGGATGTATTAAGGAAGGTAAGTAAGAATGTTTTGCTTTGGTTTTAGGAATATTGTGGTATGTTTGGGTCATTGTTTGTGGCTAGCTAAGTTTAACGTTAAGATAAAAGAAGACCGTCCATTTCCACATTCACTACTTTTGGCCTTGTGACACATTTTCTTTATTGAAGTGGAAATAAATATCGCTATTTTCACTGGTGCCCCGACTGCATGAGTTTAATCTTACTACTACGGTCCCTCCCTTTTACGGTCGAAACAGTTAAATGTGACCCTCTACTTCTACTCCAACAACTTCTCTCGCACGGCCCGACAGTGAAACTCCCTTCCTCATAATTGCTTCCCTGATAACCATCATCTTCAAAAATTTAAAGGTAATCGACAACTTCTGCTGCTTTGATCTCCGTTCTTTTTATTCTTTCCTCAACCCACCGCCATACCCAGTCTTTTCCCTTACTTACAATCTCTGTAGATGCTTGCTTACTAGTGGTCAATGCCGTATGTGAATTGAATTGTCCAGTACAAGTCTGCGCGTATTGTCGTACAGCGATAATCTATATTAGACAGACGGCAACAACGATCTGCTGAAGGCTGACAAGACACGTTGTCTCAATACACAGAAACAACTGTCAATCCCCATTAGAAAAATACTGGTAGATAACACCATTATTTTAAAGAAATCTGTCTGCCAACAATGACGAAAAATTATCGAGACTTTGCATAAAGCATTTCGAGTTAAGCATCAGCTTTATGTTAACAATATTTCAAATGAGTGGATGATTTCTTCGATTTAAACCCAACTTTCAAACCGAGGGTAATCACTTTCGTTCACTGTGTCGTCACTGCGTCCTATTTTGCCTATTCCAGCTGCTACAAAGCCTCCTCAATCATAATGTTGCCGATATCATATTTAAATTTTGTCAGCAAATTCTTCTTTTCAAAAGCCGTATTAGTAACTCGCCAGGCATCATTCCTCAAAAAAATCTCTCGTTTGGTCTTAACAGACTATAAAACCATTTATGAGAAATTTTCTAGATTATTAATATGAGCTTTGACATAGTTGAGTCGAACTTGGATTTTGTAGGCTTTCTGCCATGATGATCGGCATTGTTGATATTTCGTCACACCGTAGATATATGCAAATTCAGTTAGACATTGGCTAGGTATCCTTGGAGAACCGCAGAGGTCACATCAGCATGCGTCTGGGCTTGACGAACTAGATGTCTACTTGCTCTTTCAGTTAATTATCGCGGATAGTCACTTCTTGATTGCGATGCAGTCATACGAAAGAACTTCCATTTATAAATAATTACTCGCACAGTGGAGATGCGGATTCCAAATCGTTTTAATAGCAATTTTCAGCCTTCTCCATCCTTATAGGCTTCAACTATGTGACTTTTTAAAGCTTCAAAAAGATCTTTCGATCTTGGCCTATTTTTTTTATAATTTAGTCTGGCAACGACGTAAAACAAAAAAAAAACAGAATGTAAATGTAAGTGTTCAGTTACTTTTGCATATATTAATTTTTAGTTAATAATTATTCTAGTGTATATCTCTGAGATGAGGTATTATGATTACTTACATTATTCGGACTGTTATCCTCATCTTCATTGCCAAAGATACATGGCTCAGTGGATAAAGCTGTTGGTTAGATCCAGTGACGAGACCCAAAGATCTGTCAGTTCAATAACTGGCCACAACAGTGGTGAACTAAAAAACTTGGAGAGTTGAATCAGAGTGAAATAACTGAGATATCCTGAAGAGGAATAGCACGTAAAAGTAGAACAATCTACCCCGGTGGACCAAATAAAGGTTTCGTACAACGGGCGAAACTTTTCGATTACGGCAAGGAAGTTGAAGATAACAGTCCGAGTAATGTAAATAATTTAAGTAATTCATTCTAGCTTCATAAAAAAATTATTGAAATTTGTTGGAATTCGTTTAAGAAAGTTTCTTCCAAATTGATATATAGTTTAATTAAGATTTATTGAGTATCTGGAAAAAAAGAAACAACTTTTTCAACTATTATCTTCGATTTGTAAAGCACTGTATATATGAAAATATTATTGATTTGTTATGTTACGTACGCAAAAGTGGTCACTATCAGAGAAAGAGAGTATGTAAATATTAAAGTGGACACTGAGGGCAACAGCGAGGTTTTATATATATATATATATATATATATATATATATATATATATATATATATATATATATATACGAACACAATTCAGGTGTCATTAAAAGATTTTTTTTAAATTATAGAAATTAATTGTAACGTTTTGTGCAATCATTGTGGGGTCAAAATAAAACGGAAGGAAAGTGAAGTATTAAACTAAGTTGTGTTTGCTAAGAAAATATATTCTGAGCGGAATCTTTTGTAACCATGACCTCCCCATTGAATATCGGTGTTGTCTATTAGGAATGCATATTTCATTATTTAAGCCATATTTCGACAATGTTATCAACGCTTCGCTATATATGAGCATTTTCGAAACAACTGCAAGTAAATTTTATTAATCAATGGTAAAAAATACCTTTGTCTTTTCTACAAGTATTTCCATGTCAACTACTCTGAGGAGCTAGTTTCATTGCTTTCCAAACTACATGAATTTAAGGTTGCTACTAGGCTGGCATCTCGGTCCCACACTTTCACTCTGGAAACGATTAAATGTAGCTGTCTCTTCTCCTCGCTTCTTATCTCGCACTTTCCTTCAGTGGATCTCCCTTTCCCTGTTATCTACACTCTTCTATATATATCAAACGGACGAACCACGTCGGCTAAGAATAGCTTTTGTCTCTCTTTATTCGTTTTGTCACCTCTGCAGATACTCTCTCCCTGAGAATAAATTACACACGCACACACACACACATGCATATATAAAAACATATATATATATATATATATATATATATATATATATATATATATATATATATATATATATATATATATATATATATATAAATAAAGTTATGCAGTTTTAAGATATGCTATATTTATTTCTCCCTTTCAGTTTTTCGCAAAGAAATTTCCTCTCTGTCCACGCAACTAAAACTGAATAGTCCATTATTTATTAGGCATTGGCAAGGTGTAACGGTTGTGCGAACTAAGGAAGGGCGATACAAGCGCAGTTATAATTTGAAGTTTCTAAACTCACTATATTGGATATGTTTCTCGTTTACTTCTAGTATTTTAAAATATTTTCAAGTACCTGCTCTTTCTTAGCAAAGAACGGTTCCACGCAACTTTTGCATTCATTCTTGTAGAAAGAATTATTTCAAGACCGGTAATACGAAAATCGATTTTCTGATAAATGTTTAAAATCATTAACTTTAAATCATAAAATTTTAAATTCCCAGTTAATCTGTAAATAGTTGTTCATTAATGAACATCACCTAACGCGCGTTATCCCGATGGAATATCACGCTTTTCTATTAGTCAGATCATTTTTGTCGATTACTGTCTTCATTTCATCACATTGAATACAGTACTTATCGTATTAAGAGTTGCATTCTATGAAAGCTCATAGTAGTAAACTCCATTTCCAATTTCGCATTCGCAACATTAAATTCTGTAAATGATGACCGGCTTTTTGTTCGACCGGGGGTGGTCCTTTTCATTTATGACACGATACTTTGCGTTTCCCGTTTTTATACAATGTCCTCTTTTCATCTCACGGCGTAAATTGTCTCCCAAACGGATCATTTTCTTAAAGATCAAATAGCGAATCGCACACACAAGCAACTCATTAAAGAGATTAGCGCAACCAAAAGCGTGTCAATGATTTTCATCCCGCGATGTAAACGTTTTGAATATGCTGACGATCTCTCGCGACCTATAATGTTGATTATTTCTTAATTAATGTTTCATTCATCTGATAACAATATCAATTGATCTACCCGAATATAGAGTTTCGTTGAATGAGACCATCTA
>OZ038495.1:15397518-15402518 GCA_964036315.1 Acanthosepion esculentum | reverse complement strand
AATTGATAGATTACAAAACTAGTAAGGAATTTCAAATAAACAGTACGAGATAATGAACGGTTTTGTAAAATGAATGTAAATGGGAGAGAGGTTTTACTTGTGGTGTCCGTGCGTCTCTGCCTGTCTGAGTGTATGTGAGGCTACATTTATATGTAGTGGCCTGAACGTGCATTACATTTTTTAATTTCGTTTGATTAAGTATATAGGGTTAGGCTTAATGATTTTTGTATAATAGTAAGAATAATGAATATATTTTTTTATGAAAAGTAAAGTAAGTGATAAGGTTTAGTTATCGAATTAATATTTAAAACGTAAAACATTGGATTAAACTTTACAAGAACAAGTCCAGCTTACCTCGTTATGAATTCCGGGGAAATAACGGAAATCAAAACCGGATGAAGCAAAAGACAAATCTATATAGGAGGAAAGGGGGAAAAGCCTTTATCTTATTGGCTGATGTTTACTGACGTATGTCAATAAGAACGGTCGGAATCCTAGCCATATCTGAATTTCTTTTGCAATGTCGAGGTGCGTAGCACGACGCTATCAAGGAGGCAGCTTGACCCCTTTGGAATCAGGTCGGGGTTGCTGTTTGAGCCGATATGATGCAAAATCTGAAATGGCAATGAAGACAGTGCATCACTGGAGACCATCCTTGATGCATCTGAAATGTATTACTTTACTATCGTTTGAAAAAGTTTTACATTAGGGAAGCATATTCAAATGCGTATAATATTTGAAATTCTGACTGACCTGTTATAGTAGCGACGATAATCAGTAATTTAGAAAGTTTGTATTCTCCATTTTAATCCGTTCATTTCAAAGGACTGAGAATTCCTTCCTTCCTTACTTTCAATGAGCAATACTAGAATTTACTGATGAATAATATTTCCCAAATAAATAGTCAGTCAGAATTTGCAAAGTTTCTTTAAGCGCGAATCATACGACGGGAATTCACAGACTTAGGAACCAGCGCTTGACCGCTTATCCGGCAAAACTAACAGTGAGTGGGTAGTTTCTTAACCCTAGAACACTAACCATCAATTAAAGTTACCCCACTACTAACCATGGGTATATCATACCCGATTTTGAAAATATCAACAACAACAACAACAACAAAATTAAATATAAATCGTTATTTGAAATATTTTACATGTAGGCACTTCAGACTTTGTACTTTGAGGTAACATTAATAGGATCTGAAAACCATATTATTTAGGCAAGTAAATCAGGTACTGAAAATTGTAATTAAAAATAGGAAAATTTAGTGTTCTAGGGTTAAAAACGTCTTCTCTGCGAGGGTCATTTTAATCTTCCTCTTCACGAGTCAGGTATCTGAAATTAATATATTACATTAGATTTCGAATAAAGAAAAATGATTAATTTTTAAAATTATTCATATTGTGCATATCTCTCAGATGAGGTATTATGATTACTTGCATTATTTACATTATTTGTATTATATTCCTCAAGGTCACATGGCCCAGTGGATAAAGACGTTGGATATATCCAGTGACTAGACCAAAGCGTTGTGAGTTCAATACCAGGCCACGGCAGTGGTGTACCAAAACTTGGAGAGTTGAGTTAAAGGGAAATAGCTGAGACATTCAGAAGAGGCATGACACGTGGAACTAGAACAACCTACCGCGGTGGATGAAATAAAGGGTTTAATTCGAATTTCAAATCACCGGAAGAAGGCCGTAGCGTACAACGGCCGAAACATTGTGAATATGGCAATGAAGATGAGAATAACAGTCTGAATTATGTAAATAATGCTAGTATTCATGTTGTATTAATTATATTCCTGCACACGTTAAACAAAGGGTCTGTTGAGCATTGCTAAGTTTTTGTTTATGTTAGTAACATTTGAATGATACAAACACATTTTCACTGATCATGGGGCTTAGAGTATGCAAACCTGTATTCCATACGATGGGGTACCACCCACAAAATAAAGAGGCAATTTTCTTACTGGTATAATTCTGACTCAGTTTTTTATCGCGCTCAATGTCTGCATTTTTTTTACCTTAATGTAAACCGGATCGTTGTCATTCTATTTGATTCTATTTTAACTTGGAATACTGTCTGACCTTTTTATTCTATTTTAAATTTATTTTTATATCTTAGTTCTTTGTGATTTTGCCCCAGAACATATATTCAAAATAAATAATCCCAGAGGGATGACATTAACCAACAACAAAAAACGTCAAAACACACTCACAAAACACATATATGTATTTGAATATATATATATACACACAACAAAAACACACTCACACAAAACATATACTTATATATATATAATCTTAAGAAAAGAATAGTATAAATCATTTGGTTTAAGGAACAAAACACTCTGTTTACATATAAAAGCAATATGCAATTCTATTCTGCCAGAAAGACGTGCATTAATTCTCTCTCACTGTCCACACTCACACACACGCGCATATATATATATATATATATATATATATATATATATATATATATATATATATATATATATATATATATATATATTACAATGAATCATTTATACAAAATGTAAATTATTAAAGTTAATGATATAAAATAGTGAAATCCCTTCGGTAACAAAATAGAATATGAATTGAACAGCATCATTTATTTGAATATATATATATATATATATATATATATATATATATATATATGTGTGTGTGTGTATATATATATGTGTGTGTATATATATATATATATATATATATATATATATACATATATATATATATATATATATATATATATATATATATATATATATATATATATATATATATATATATATACACACAATGTCTATATATATTCGTTCTCCATAGATACTTGTCTCTGTGTGTGTGTGTGTGTGTGTGTGTGTGTGTGTGTGTGTGTGTGTGTGTGTGTGTGTGTGTGTGTGTGTGCGTATGCGTGTTTGGCTCGACTTGTGTATTCAGCCATTATGTGTGTATATTATGTGTTTATGTTTGTGTGATTATGATCTGTTTAGTGCTGGTTTAAATTTGTCTATGAATTTTTTTATTGTATTTGTAGCTATAATTATGTATATGTCTGCGGTAATATTAGCAGTTTCCTTATAATGAAGAAGACGGCACTCACTCACCGAGTAGCCAGTGCTTCTGTCAGTTTAAAATTACGAAATGTCTCTCTTGAAGGAATTTTTTATGAAAATAGTTTTCTCAAGTCCAGTGACAGTTATTGCTCTTCCAGTATTGATGGAGTTTCCCTTCCTAACCTTTCGTATAAAGTATTGTGGAACATCAACATCATCATTATGTCTTCATTTTAACTTCAAGAGACATACGCAATCCATTTTCCTTGTTGCTGATGAAAGTTCGAAATAATGTGCTTTCCGTTATTTTGTACAGTTCTCGTCTTGTAAATCATTTTTAATCACTGATCCGCAAAAGCGGTTCCGTACAGCTGACAGATGAGACATTTTTGAACGTATGAATCCCCACGCCTGACATCTACATAGATGTGTCTTTGTAACGAGGCTATTTAAGTACATGAATCGGATTAACGTTTGTTTTCTTGCGAGCTGAGATGTTGGACAAATCTATCGCATAGCACAGTCTATTCTATGTTCAATTCTTTATTTCCTATACTAAATTTATTTTAACTGATCTTTACAGCGAGGCATTTAAAATGTTTTCTGTTTAGTAATTCCATATTCTGGAGTCAAATTACATGCCAGCACTGCTTTCTTTCTTTCCCATCTAATAATGTCTGTTTTGGAAAGGTTTGTCTTGAGTCCTATTTATCTGAACACTTGATAGAGAATGTTGATTTTTATTGTTCATTTTTATTCTATGAATACCTATTTCATCTGCTTAGCCTCCTCCTCCTACTCCTCCTCATTAGAATATGGGCCTCGGTAAGAAAAACAAGAACGTTTTTTCCTATTATTAAATCAATTTTGAATGTTGTATGGAATTCTTAAATAATCGGAGCTTTGCCCATCTCTTCATATTTGTGTTTTAATATGCAGAGAGCGTATTTGAGGAACAGATTAAAACCCGGCTCTCATTTCCACCTTTTCCTACTTCTGATTAAATTGATAAGGTTTCCGTATTTGCTTCCTGTTCAGTCAGGTATGCTTTTGGTGACAGATACATGTCTGTTGGCAGATCGAGACATATATTGGAAAAAGGTTTCTTAAAGACAAGAAGCGTGTACTGATGTGGTCATATTCTGCTCTGAGGTCGACATGACGGTATACAATTTTCTATTAGAGAATTATAAATTTTTTGGGAGTTTCTTGAGTACATATGTCATACAACACGCACACGCGCGCACACGCACACACACACACACACATATATATATATATATTTCAATGAGTTTTTTGTTGTGCAAAATTTTACGATAGCTAAGAAAAAGCAAAAATTATATGGCATTTTTTTTAAAAGCTAAAAAAGAACAACCAGTTTCGTACCAGCCTTATCAAGTTTTTTTTCTGGGATATAAAAAATATATAAGCGTGTAAATTAAATTAATATAACGAATGAAATGGAAAAAGTATGTATTTCAAGAAAACTAGAGTCTAATAACATTCAGACCCAGTAAGCATTCCCTCCGTTTACAGAGGGAAGGCCCACGGGATCTGATATACAAGAACTCTAGAATCTTGAGGTGATATGATGAGTGGGACCTAGATAAAATCAAAACATTTTCCGCACTGAAATTAAACACACACTTCCTGCTATTTATTAGATGCTCAGCAATAGCTGAGCCAGAAGTATTGGTTAGTTGGCTCTTCCTGGCATCCGGATTCAAAATCATGGGGGGTAACTTTTGTTTTATTCGAAAATCCAAAAGTTTTGACGGCCTGCCTATGTAGTCGAGTCCAGAACTACACTTATATTGATAAATCACTGAATTAACATGATAGGGGAGGACGTCCTTACGAATGGAAGTAACAAATATTGCCCGAACATTAGCCGAAAATTAAAAGCTATGAATCATACGCGAAATTCGTCTAG
>OZ038495.1:15287518-15395018 GCA_964036315.1 Acanthosepion esculentum | reverse complement strand
AAGAGGAAATTCGGAAGACATCCTCTGAAAGTAATTTCAGAAGAAATATGGTCCAAGTTCTCGATTTTATTAAGTCCTCATCAGGGTAACTAGTCAGTGTTGCGACGTAGGCAACGAGTGCTGACACGTAGTCAAGGTGTAACGTGTTTTCCATCATTCCTTTTTTTATTATGTATGCACATTTAGCTCTTAAACTATTTTTTTTATTTATAGATGATTGTTTTTGTCGTATGGTTATTCCTTCAAGGATCATGTCTGTTTTACTATTTGACTTGGCTACTATTTTGATATTGTTGTGGGTAGCTATCTAATATTCCTTTGATTCTTATACTGCTTATTAATATGTTGCCTGATAGCACACTTGTTCGATAGGCAGTAGTAGAAAGAGACATAAATAGATGATGTTTTATTATGGACTTCAAAATTTGCAGAATGAAATTGTGATTTCGAAGGCGATTTTTGTGATATACTTACACGACAAAAGTATAACTTCATTTTCACTTCCTCTGACACTGAAGCTTTGGAAAAAAAATTTTAAACGAATTTAAAGTTCAATATATATTTTTCTGTAGATATTCAGAGATTGCTATAGATGCATTTGTATCGAACACACCTGAAATAGTCTGAGAATCATTTTGTTAAACTTCATCTAACAGATAGACGGCGAATATTTAAATGTACTTGAGATTCTTCAACTGCAAAATGAATCTGTCTATATTTCTGAGATGAAGTATTATGTACACTATTTACATTATTCGGACTATTGTCCTCATCATTGTCGCCAGCTTTATTACAACGTTTCATAGAAAATATTCGTCCTCCGACAGGATTCGAACCTGTATCCTATACAGATTCGTCATGTAGCCTGACGTGCCTTAACCGATTCGGCAGCTGAGGATCGTTTGTTTGAGAAGGTTCGAATCCTGTCGGAGGACGAATATTTTCTATGAAAACTTCTCGGACATTGAGGCCGGTAAATGTTATTTAATACTGTTTATTATAAAACAGAGCATTTACTTAAATACTTGTATCTATAAAAAGAATGTTAAACATAAAAATGTCTTTAAATAATTGTCGGACTTTGTCCATTTCATAATGTGTGACGTCATTTGTTTACATTTGATACGCCATGAGCAGTTATGAATGTACGTGAGAGATTCATGGAAGATTGAAGTTTATGAGCAGTAAATTCGACCTTGCCAACCGAACGATCCTCTGTGGCCGAAAAGATTCAGGCACGTCAGGCTATATGACAGTTCCGTATTGGATACAGGTTCGAGTTACTATGAAAATTTCTCGGACATTCAGGCCGGTAAATGTTATTTAATACTGTTTATTAGAAACAGAGCATTTACTTAAATTCTTGTATCTATAAAAAGAATGTTAAACATATATATGTCTTTAAATAGTTGTCGGACTTTGTCCGTTTCATTATATATATATATATATATATATATATATATATATACCACAACTTCCTCAGATCTCTGGCAATACTAAGTTACTTATCTATATATTCTGTCGACACCGTCATTACATCGTTACATTTCCTTGTTTTGCGCTCTAGAATCCAGACTTCTAGTTTTAACCAATTTAAGAAATCCCCAGAGTTCTTCATAATGATTTGAGTGAGTGATATGTTTTTCTTATGGGTAATCATCTGTTTGTGGGTTCTTTAAAACCGAAAAATATTTATGATTATAAAAATAAATCTATTTTTTTTGTAAAGGAATATTGCTTTAACGATATTTAAAGAATTACAATGATATTTTCAGATACAAGTCCTACTGTTTATCCCATAGCTAAAGGAGCAGAGGGATTCATAAGACTTCCATACGTTTGTGCACGTAAGTCTATAATATGGAACCGATTGGAATACGAACTTGGCTATCCAACTACTCATTCCGAGCTATTATCCATTACAGAAGCTGCCACAGGCCACACAAGTATTCCTCTAGTTAGGTTTCTGTTGTACGGTTTGCTTTGTTGTTCCTCTAATATATTTGATACCTGACTTCTTTGCCTCTGCAATTTAACAGAGCGTGCCTTCAAATTCCTCGTGCACATTTCGTGAATCCTCGTGATGATTTCCTCCTTAGATAGTTCAATCCAAGCTGTTCTCTTAATTAATCTTATTGTATACTCCGTCCGTTCCGAAATAGTTGTACCAAAAATAATTTCAACAAAGCAAACCGTACAACAGGAACCTAACTAGAGGAATCATTGTGTGGCCTGTGGCATCTTGTGTAATGGATAATAGCTCGGAATGGGTAGTTGTTAATGCAATATTCCTGAAATAATTTTTCCAGTAGAAAAAAAAAACACCAAAAAGAACAAAAAATATCATTTATTCCCATACTCAACAGTAAATGAGTAATATTAGTGAATTGTCATATAAGTAAGTGTGAAATATATCGAAACTGATATACATAAACAGTTAAATTAATAAAAAAAAACTGGGGAAGGTTTACTTTAACAAAAGCAGTTTTTGTTGCAACTCGTCAGAAATAGAAATGGATACTTCAAGTTTTCCTTCTCTTTCAAGCTTCTCTTTAGACATGTGCCGGAGTTTATAGTTGTTATCGCCGTCAACTAAAATAACTTGTTCCATTGCTAACTGCAAACTAAGAAAAGTATTGTTAAGCTTCGACTTCTGAATTTTATTGAAGCTTTCTTCCACTGCTTCAATGAGCTGGTCAACATTATTTGGAGCTTGCTGGTGCTGAATTGAATTGCATTAAAATAACCCAGATCAAGGACTATTTGGAGGCTGGCAAACTAATTCAATTTGCAAACCCAGACGTTCTGCAGCTACGTTTAATTCATCTGCAACCTGTTTTATTGCACCACGCTTCAGGACAGATTTGTGGATCTTTCCAGAAGTGCTTGCAGCACAGCACTACGTTCATTATTTGTCAATTTGCTTCTTGCAATTTCGTTTAGAATGTCTGCCAATTGACTTCTCTTCTCCCATCATAATCTCTTGTCAGCGGGTGGTCTGAAAAAAAAATACAATTTTAATGTGGTGAAAAAGTGATATAATTTGCGCTTCAAATTTTTCTACCTGAATAAGCTAATAGAAATACTTGAGGAACATCAATGCTACCCTATTAATGTAATCGGCAAACAATTCGACTAAGAATTAGTATATTCCACATGAGATTTCCGGATATGGAACAACTATTTCGGAACAGAGGGAGTATTATTCAATGCTTTTCTCCGGTATTATATTTTAGCTGAAGATCTCAACCCTTTCATTCCTGTTTGCGAAAGAAATGATTTCATCTCTGTATATGAGGTTGCTCATCTATTTTTGAGAGGTTTATTTATTCTATAAAGACATCAGAGGCTTAGGCGATATAAACAATACTATTAGAAAAGTCCTTGGAAGCAAATACATTTTATTTTAACCTCTGCTACATTCTGTTTCCGACGTTGCTTTGAGATTATAAAAATCTTCAGTGTTTATTGCCCATGTTTATGTGAATACGTCTAAAGACTTTCTATTCATACCAAGGATTAATACTTCTTTACTATTTTATTCTTCTTTCAGTATACTTGGTCGTTTAATAAATACATACGCCACAAATTGTACAGAGATAAAGAAAATAGAACCTAAAATATGATGCATGAGTAATAGTTATATGAAATATGACAATGAAAATGTCAGAAGACTTCTATTCAATTTTTCTGTTCTCTATTCAATTTTCGTTTCGGGAGTTCTAAGAGAATGCAGAAACTCTCCGTAATATTTACTGTCCCAAGCTTTTTCATCCAATTCGTTAACCATTTTCTAGGTGTTCATTGTTAATATTTTTCTATTTTCATGTTATAAAGTGTGTTGTGTCGAAGTAGTAGTAATTTTTGGCTCTGCAAGAGGATGCAGCATTACTTTATATTAGGCAGTCTTCGAAAAATAACAAAAAAAAGAAACAAACCCTTTGTGAAAAAATAAATAAATAAAAAGGATCCCCTTGAAAATGGTTTATAAATTGTTCGTAAGAGTTTTGGGAAATAAATATTACGAACAGTTTCTTTATTCCTATGTCCTTATAAGAAGAAATGTATAAAAAGATGAGAAAAACACAGATATTCCTTTTACGTCATATTCAATTGAACACACTATCTCTCATACACACACACACACACACGCACGCGCGCGTTCGAACACACACAGAGACACACATATATATGGAGGTTACCAACTCGTGTACAAATACGGCCTTTACTACATATCGTTTGAAGAAAAACTACTACTGTGCTCAACGAAGGTGGTTCTTTAGCCCACTAAGGGATCTATATACTCTGGCACGAACAGGATACTTAAGAGTTCCAACAGCGGGTGGTACATTACTATGCAATTAAAAATGTCGCATGAAATCGCTTTTGAATACGTATATCTTAAGCCAGACATCACATTTAAGTTGTTGAAGTTTACGGTTTTGTAGTCAATTGCCACCTTATATATATATATATATATATATATATATATATATATATATATATATATATATATATATATATATATTTGTCATCCACAGACAGACTGTTTCGCTGTTTCACAGTTCATCAGTGTGTCTAGACGTCCGGTTGCTCTAGCTAGGATCGAAACCCGACTGAATTTGCGTCAGTCGGAACTTTTCCCGTCGGCGCACGGCAGGAATGAAGATGGATTTTAGCGTGTTTATTTTTAGATTTAGATAAACACACAGTGACTGATATATATATATATATATATATATATATATATATATATATATATATATATATATATATATATATATATATATATATATATATATATATATATATATGGAGGCACGGAATAAAGAATCGGAGAACCAAATTCGAATTTCAGCCGAATCCATTACATTCACTTACGTGCTAATACGCTAGGGAAAGATATGAATCTTCTTCTTCACGCCCCAGCTATGGGTAAATAACAAGATAGCCTTGGATGGCAAGTGGTCTAGAAGAAGGAAAACTCTGAATTCAAAACCTGCGTAGGGTCGTTTGGGGACCTTTTCGCACGTGTTACACCAGGTCTCTGTATGCAACTCTTCAAAAAGTGTGGTTGGCTCTGAACAAAGCCTTCACCACTATAATCAAATCATATGTGCAGCTGTCTGGCTGTCGGTTACTAGGAACTGAGTTTCTTGAACCTCATACGTCAAAAGAACGACGGGAGAGTCAACTTATATATATATATATATAACAACCATGATAAATACATAAACCTATCAACTCACATATTAACGGATGATCAAAAGGAATTTTTAAATCTAGGACCAAATTGCCATCTCCAACCTAAATTCGACCTTCTCACAAAGAAGACTGTAATTGAAATCTTACATCAATCATTATGTCAACTGAAAAAGGACAAATTGATAATACTCTATCCAAATCTTTTATATCTTCTCAAGTTAGAAGGTCTAAAAGATTATATTCCACGTAATAGAAACAAGAACATTCCAACAAAACTCAAAATTGCTACTACAGAATTAAAATCAACCCTAATATAGTCATCAGAATAGCGGATAAATCCAATATTTACATAATTTTGGATAAATTGGATTATCACTAAAAACTTCAGCATCTTATTGATGATCGTTGTAAATTTACGAAATGGAATAAGAACACCACTGAATCTCTAAAGAAATATGTTAATAAACATATAACATCCAACAATGCTGTTGCAGGATCCTTAAAAATAAACAAAATTATTGAAGATTACCAACCTGGCTAAAATAAACAAACCGGGATACCCTTTACGACCTATTATTTTTCAGCTTCCAACATGCATATACCAACTATCAACATTTCTCAATGATATTATTACCCCATATCTCCCTACTAACTATACCATTAAATCTACCCATGAATTCCTCCAAATACTTAAAAGCACAAAATTAAAAACAAACCACGGCATTCTTGCGTCACTTGACGTAGATAATTTATTTATTAATGTTCCCTTCTGCAAAACTATTGATATTATCATTAATTCGGTGTATAAAAATAATTTAATTCCACGCCCATCAATCCAACCCATTATTTTAAGAAAACTATTACTCGCTTGCACCACTAGAGTTCCTTACTATAGCCAGAATGGTACTATTTATACATAAACTGATGGAGTATGTATGGGAAACCATCTCGGGCCGTGCTTTTCCAATTATTATATGTCCTATGTTGAAAACAAGGTTTTTACTAAAGTTATTAAACTTGAAATATATGTTCGTTATGTAGACGATATTTTTATTTTGGCTGAAAACGAGAAAGAAATAGAAAATCTGAAAGCTATATTTCAACAAATTTCCGTCCTAAATTTTACTTATGAACTTAGTAAAAAATAAATAAACTTCCTTTCTTAGGTGTTCTCGTCGATTTTAGTAATAATACTTTTGAAACTTCTATTTATAAAAAAATAGTAAAGTCTCTAGCCATCTTAATATCTCTAGAGAATGCCCTCTTAGATATAAAATAGGTGTTATTAAAAATTTCCCCACGAGAGCGCACGAGAACTCATCCTCTTGCACGCTTTTCTTTAAAGAATTAAAAAATGTAAAGCAAACTCTTATTAATAACGGATTTCCTAATCAATTGTTGGATTTCTTTTTTTTTAAATAAGAAATCATTTATTGAACAAAGTAACTAATAATAACAAAACAAAAGTCATTGAAACAAAGCAAGTTCAGTCGACCATTGATGACAATTCCAGAACAACGTAACTATAAACAATTTTTTCTATCCTCTTCCAGCCGCAATGATGGAGAAAGCATTACCTCGAACCATCGCCAGTGAGACACGCTGCAAAAGCCACTCCGTTTCGCGAGGCTCGTTCCTTAATCGAGACGCAATCGCACCAAACCTCCGAAGGAACGCCATCGAGCGAGGGCCAATAACCTCTGAAGTTTCCACTGCCACTGGAGTAAAAAAATCTATCAGCAAGAGAAGAATATTTAACTATTTTTTTCATCTCTGCGTCCCAGGAGACGGACCCCGGCTCAACCGCGGACCTGATCAAATTACCGGCCGAAAATGTATCCGCACAGGTCGCATCCCAAATCAACGACTTTCCCATTATAAAAGGGACAATTGTAATGCCATCCGGCCGCTTTCCATCACCACGGCCGAGGCCTACGGGTTCAATTTTGGAAGGGAATCCAGCGCCATCCAAACGTCTTTTGATGATGTCGTTAATTGCTGCATGCCGTGGAATGCGGCCGGCACTACGACGACAGGAGAGAGGATGCAAATTGTTGGATTTCCACATTAGGCGTTTCTTGTCTAAGGTAGCTAATATCAACGGCGAGAATAGAAACAAACAATAATATTAATATTTTTCATAAAAATCATATGAACAAAAATTATAAACAGGATAAATGCTGAATTAAGAACATTATAAAAAAAATGCATAACATCAGTTGACAATAGCAAAAATATTAGATTAATTATTTATTATAAAAAATTTAAAACCTCTAACCTTATAGTTAAAACCTCTAAACTTATAATTAAAAATGATAATTCATCTCTTAGAACAAAATTAAATAGGGCAATTATCATTTACGAATTTAAATTCCCATAGAGGAATTGTATTCCTGATCAATCAAAATTCGTAAATAATTATATAGGCCAAACTACAACAATTTTGACACGCAGACTAACTCTACACTTTTCTGACAATAGCTCAATTAGATCTCATTTAAATATTCATGGAGACCTACCGGATACTATTCCGAACATGCTTGTCGAAAACAGTAATATAATAGCATCATCTACATGCAAAGAAGGCTAAAAATATTAGAAGAATTTTAATAAAAACAAACAAACCAACACTTAATAATATTAACTTTGAACATGGGCATAATATCTTGACCGTGTTTTGAAACAAAAAAAAGAAAACACTTTATAAAACATACATACAACAAACTATTTAGAATTTTAAGAGTTAAAATATAATCCATGAAATGGGTAAATGTATAGCCGAAAGCGTTCGGATGAAAAGAACATTACGACAGTTTTTATATAATTTAACATCCGAAAAAATATCAGATCGCATGAGAAATTGTATAAAAAAATAAATAAAAGCACCTTGTCTGTCGTTTTTAATGAAATGTGCATGAAAGAAGGATTGCTGCCTAAATACACAATATATATATATATATATATATATATATATATATATATATATATATATATATATATATATATATATATATATATATATATATGTATATGAAGAAATATAGTCTTAGAGTGTGCTATATTTATGGGATAACGTGCTCAATATCAGAGATAGAGCGTGTGTAAATATAAAAGTGAACATAGAAGTCAACACTTAGAGGCGACAGTCTGTTTCATGCTAGATGCAATCGTCAGGCCTGACGATTGCATCTAGCATGAAACAGATTGTCGCCTCTAAGTGTTGACTTCTATGTTCAATTTTATATATATATATATATATATATATATATATATATATATATATATATATATATATATATATATATATATATATATATATATCAGGATGTGCTAAGCCTAATAACTCTGTCCATCTCCAACTCTCTGACATATACTTTTTAATCCGAGTTGAGTTTGCCTGAGTTATCTTCCTCAAACACATGTATATGTATTGATGATCGTAAAAATAATGCTTATTCATATAGTATTTTGAAGTAGCATTGCCATCGTAGTAGTCTGTTCCAATAAATAGGGTTATTTAGTATTGAATGATTTTGTAGAATGTGGTATTTCAAATAGGACTTTCAGCGTGAATGATAACATGATTCAACGGCAGCCACATGACAAGGCCGCCTACCGAAATCAAGAGACTGGGCAAGGAAAACATTTATCAGAAAAGCAACCAGGTGTCCCATGTTAATTCTGTAAACATCCACAACTCAGCTGCGGGAATGTGTTCCCAGGACAAATAATAGTCGTGCACTCCAAAAATTTCAGTTCACTTTTGAAAGAAAGCAACATTTCAAAGAAAGCCACTTTTGAAAGAAAGGCACTTATTAAAAGAAATCCACGCTTGAATGAAAGCCACTTTTGAAAGAAAGCGTTTTTAAAGAAAGCCCCAATTCAAAGAAAGCCATTTTTGAAAGAAAACGACTTTTGAAAGAATGCCACTGTTGGAAGAAGGCCATTTTGGAAGAAAACTACTTTTGAAATAAACCAATTTTGAATGAACGCCATTTTCCGATGAAGGCCACTTTTGAAAGAAAGTCATTTTTGGAAAAAGCCACTTTTCATAGAAAGTAATTTTGGAAAAAAAATCCATTTAAAAAAAAAAACACTTTTCAAAGAAAACCATTTTTGGAAAAGGCCAAGTTTGAAAGAAAGCCACTTTTAAAAGAAAGTAATTTTTGAACAGAAGCTACTTTTGAAAGAAACCACTTTTGAAGGAAAGCCATTTTTGAAAGTAAGCCATTTTTTAAATAAAGCCACTTTGAAAATAAGCCATTTTTTAAATAAAGCCACTTTGAAAGAAAGCCATTTTTTAAATAAAGCCACTTCCCGATTGCAAGTGTCCACAACAATTTTGTCGATGCAGTTAATTTTTAAGAAGTTATTCTGACCAGAGGAGACCAAAACTGATTTTTTTTCTTTTTCATGCTAAATACTACATGTGAAAAAAACAAATCACTGCACATCACCCTTAACCGACCGTTCCACTGGTAAACATGGTGGTGAAAGCATCATTCTATGGGTACAGGTATACTAGTCAATGTTGAGGGGAAGATGGATGGAGCCAAATATAAACAAAAATTTGATAAAAACCTGTTACAGTCTACAAAGTCCTGAGGCTGGAGCGGATTTTCATCTTCTAGCAAGACAACGACACTAATCATACAGTTGGATCCATAATGTAATCGATTAAACCAAAGCATATTTATGTGTTAAAGTCATCCAGTCAAAGCCCAGACATAAATCTACTTGAGTAACTGTGGAAACAAATGAAAATTGTTATTTATATAGAGTTTTCTTCCAATCAGACTGTTCTTGAGATTTTTGCAAAGAAGAATAGACAAACATTTCAGTCTCTACACGTGTTAAGCTGACAGAGAAATATCCCATAAATCTTGAAGTTTTAATTGCAATAACTAACAATACAAAATGTAGAAAATCTCAAGAGGGTAAATACTTATATAAAGCACTGCAAGTTGTCCTCCGTATAATAGAGGATCACTGGGTAACATAATTTATATAAATATACACCAAAGCACATGGAATAATATATATATAATTCTATTGATAGTAAAATATACTTGGAGGTGTTTTCTGACGAGATGAATACTAATAGTGTTATGGATTCTTACCTATAACTATAGAATGTGTTGGAGTTTTGGGGTACTCGGATATATTAGTGAGACAACCAAAATGAGCTGACTCATTTTATAGTCACCTAGAAAAGAGTTAACCAATCAGAAAGCACTGAATATTCAATCCGACGTGTATAAAGGCAGCCATTTTGTTTTTTCTCTGAATCTTCACTTCCAAGCTCAGATATTGAAGACCTGAAGAATTACTGAACAGATGCTACTAGTGATACTGACGTTGTTCCATTGAACACCTTACGCACTGCATTGGATTCTATATTCAAAGACTACGACGAACATGGTCAACAGAATGAACTCTTCCTAACTCTATGTATACTACGCCTCTCAAGAGAGAGAGAGAGAGAGAGAGAGAGAGAGAGAGAAAGAGAAAGAGAGAGAGACGAATCGAGTCAAGCCGATAGTAGTTTACTCCAAACCAGACCGACAGTCATACTAAATCCTTCCACATCTTGTATTATTATTCCATGTTTTATATCTTCGTTATTTCTACTCTTGTGTTCGTGTTGTTCTTCCTTGGTCTTAACCTGGACCGTAACAAATAGAATGAGGATAAATGAGGAAATTAATAGAAGAATGATAGATATGCGAGTAATTGTGTCTTTTGTTAACACAGCAAGGATAATTCCAACAGGACCCCGCCTACAGAGCAATGCACGTATCGCTTATGACGACGATAATTACTTTAATATCGGTCGCAATATCTTCTCTATCATAAAATTTTGAACACGAGCCAGACAAATATAAGTAACCATTATGTAGGCGGACCGAGACATAATATCGGACAGGACACTTGTTTCAGAGTATATTACAAATTTACTAATTAGTGATCTACAAATCTAATATTAGGATGTATTAATAATTCAGAAAATGTAAATAAATAGTCCTGCAACGATCCACATATCCACCAATCAACACCCTCTTTTTCTCTCTTTCTCCCTATCTGTATATATCTATCTGTATATATATATATATATATATATATATATATATATATATATATATATATATATATAGTGTAACCCGGATATAAGATACACCCGGATATAAGAGAGATTTTCTCTGGTCCCAAATTAGAGCCATACTTACCTAAACAAATGTAGACCAAACCCTAATATAAGATAAACCCGGATATAAGATACTTCTTCTCCGGTTCCGACAACTCTCTTATATCCGGGTTACACTGTAAGAGAGTTGTCGGGACCGGAGAAGAAATATCTTATATCCGGGTTTCTCTTATATCCGGGTTTGGTCTATTACGTAGCTACAGCAGTTCGTAAACTCACTCTGATCGTTCTGATGAGAAAAGAAATTCAGAATTTGTTGCTGAGGGCCTCATTTTCAACATGGGTCCTACATCAAGTTACTTGAGGAGTTAGTGCTCTCCTGCGTCAAGAGTGTGGCTGCTGGAAGACTCTATGTCTGGCGACAGGACACTGCAACCACCTCATTCCTTACATCTCTCCACCTAAATCTCAAAACTGCACCCACTTGATTATTATGTGTGTGGCACAGTTAAGCGTGAGTCCAACTAAACGAACTGAAGGCAAAAATTATGGCTGCATTCAACAACTTAAATAAGGAGACCATGCAGGAGATTGCGAAGTCGTCTTGAGGTAGTGGTTGAATCCAATGACGATTTTTTTTACTAAATTTCCTCTTTATTATTTCAAGATATTTTGTGTAATTTTGGTAAATATTTTGGCATAATTTAGACTGTAATTTATACATCGCACCGTATATATATATATATATATATATATATATATATATATATATATATATATATATATATATATGCATACTAATTTTCTCATTTGACACTTAAGGATTTGTTGAGATATAAAATAAGAACCTAACAATTTATTTTTTAAATGATGGCAATAGTTACGAGAAATGTAGTTCGTTCTGCGCAAATATAAAGCAAAAAAAAATATGAAGGCACAAAGGGAATCGAATTAAATGTCTTGAAAAACCGTATGTACTTTAAGATTAAAATGTGTTGTCAGGTGAATGTACAGAATAAAATTAATTCGTTAATACCTTCTCGTGTAGCCTCCATTAAAACAAACTTTATTATTGCCGAGAATTACACATCACAATTAAATGTGATTTTCTCCTCCTCAACTCATAGCTGATGTTGACCAAATTATAAGTCTGATGGTCTAAACAACATTCTCTGAAATCACTTGTGATGTGAAACAGTACAATCAGCATATATTAATCCCCTATGTACTCTCCTTTTATACATATTTATCTATTTCTCACGCACACTTATAATATATATATATATATATATATATATATATATATATGGAAATCTGCCTGATGACAGGATACCAAAGATCCTAATGTACAGCCAGTTATATCAGGGCTACAGGAATGTAGGTCGTTCATGGCTAAGATACAAAGACAACTTGTTAGCTGTCAATATTCCACACAACACCCTTGAGCGCTTAGCCTTGGAGCTGGTAGAATGGAGATCAACGTATTTTAGTGAACTCAACAGTTTTCAATCTGCTTGTCTGAATCATCTTCAAGAAGCGAGAGCAAGATCTAAAAGGTCAGCCAATCTAACAGTGATCTCATCTCACAATCCTCACTCTTAATCCATATGTGGACTCCTTTGTAAATAACTAGTGGTTCTTAAGTGCCACTTAGGATTATCGCACAAAATTTCATACATGAATCAATTACGCTGTCAGATCCTCATACATCGAAACCGACGGGAGAGGTTATTATATAGGGAAAAGTTATAGTTGTTCCAAAGAGAAAAAATATATATTTCAAAAAAGAGAGAAACCGCAAACGTGTTTGGTCAAAATATGAATTTTAGTGCATATATTATATATTATTCTTCATATTTCTGATACACGTGTTTCTGGTTTCGTGACCTTCTTCAGGCAACTAAAAGGAATAAATGTTAAAGGAATAACTTTTCCTTATGTTCATTTAATGTTTCATCGTTCTCCTGTATTTGAAGTGAGCTTTGATTTCATTTTTGGATTGTTAGCAGAAGTGAATTTCAGCTTAAGTGGTAATAAAACCATTAGTTTTGTTCCGAGTTCTGATGATGATAGATGTGTTGATGAACGATGTTTTCCTATCCCTACATTATCGTTGCGACTTTCAAATCCATTTCCATTTTTGTGTACACACACACACGCACACACACACACACACACACACACACACACACACACACACACACACACACACACACATATATATATATATTTCTGAGATGAAGTAGTATGTACACAACTTACATTATTCGGACTGTTGTTCTCATCCTTGTCGCCATATTCATTACAACGTTTCGGCCGTTGTACGCCACGGCCTTCTTCAGGTGGTTGGAATGTCGAAGTGAGCCATTTATTTCGCTCACTGGGGTAGCCTGTTCTAGTTCCACGTGCCATGATCACTGGATGTCAGTTAACTCCTGTTAATTCCCCTCTCCAAGTTCTCCATGCCTTAACCGGGTATTGATCTCACACTCTTTGGGTCCTGTCACTGTATCTAACTAACTCCTTTATCCACTGTGCTTTGTGTCCTTGAAGACATTTGTGTATGAAATTCTGGGTAATATAAACCTAATATCTTCAGTGAGCATTTTTTTACAAGTGCTCATACTGCAATATTTGCAGATATCATTGCATGTTTTTTTTACCAGGGCTCATATTGCAATTTTCTTTATTATCGCTTTTCTCTGGCACTCCTTATTACTGGTTCCCATATTATATTCATTTCTATGCTTGGTGGTCTCAGGATATTTTTGCGGCCTAGCATATGTGCTGATTCCTTAAGTTTACGAATTTTCCAATGGTGTTCTTTGTCTATGGTCTCAGCCTGACCCCACTGAGGGCGATGATCTCTCTTTTCTCTCCATATGTGGTCAGCCACGCCTGATTTTTCCATTTCCCTTCGTGTTACAGCTTTTTGGTGTTCTTGACGAGGCATCTTATATTTACTTCCGCAGCTGCACGGGTTAGCGTACACAATTAACGCAGGAATGTTGCTAGTACGCAGTGGCTTACAGAGAATGAAGGTGAGAACAGAGAGGATTGAGGCAAAGACAAAAGCTGAACGGAAGTCATAAGATAGCGATTGACGTTACACTTAAATTTTTAAATATTGTATTTATCAGGGAAGCAAATCAACGGTAGGGGGTTCCACACATGGGAAGTGCTATTAAAGAATCTGTTGTGGTAGAATTGGCGGATTCAACAATAAATGGGTGAGACCTAGATCCCAATCTCTAGTCGGGGCATTATTTAAAAATAGTCTGTGAGCCATTTCCATGAAAAATATGTCGGTAAGAAATTGACTGAAATCAAGCCATTTGATCAGGTTCGATTACATTACAGATCTTTCTTTGGATTTTTTTAAGAATCTCGAATGGTTTGAGTGTATGTGTACGCTCTATACTTTCTTAACAAGCTTTCGAGGATCGCGTCTCTACAGATTGATGAGCATTATGCCATTTTCTCTGCAACTATCGCGATTCCACGCTTTATTTTTTAGTGAAATGTTGTTTATTATTAGACATATTGCTGATATTTCTTTTCGCTTTTTTTAATGATTAAGTTTTCAAGAATTTGCAATCGTTATGTACCGTATTATCCTTGTGTCATTGATAAATAATAATATCGTCTTATTGCGTTTTGTGGAGTTGATTGGTGATATCAGATTGAATTATAATATATTTATGTGCCTGTGTTTATGTATACGCTTGGGAACAGTCGCCTGCACAAAAACACATGCAAACAGACACAGACACACCTGCACACACATATACACACCACACGCATCAATCCATACATACATACATAAATATATATATATATATATATATATATATATATATATATATATATATATATATATATGTAGTAATACTCGGCTGAAAAAAAGCTCCGATAGCACAACTTGAAGATATGTCAAAACAAATCGGTACCCGAGAAAAAATTGTAAAAAAAAAGGAAGCAGTAAAAACATTTAAACAGGGCGAAACAAATCGTCCAGTGCCTTAAGTCCTTAGTCCAAAGAAAAATACAAACAAGCTAGTAGTAATGCTAAAACGTAGAGTGCTCAAAATGCGAAGTAGAGCGGGAATTTAAAAAAAAATCCTAAAGAGCCAGGAAAACCTACCTAGGTTTCACCTAAACGGATTTTCAGGGTAAGCTTTCTCTCTCTCTCTCCCCCCCCTCTCTCTCTATATATATATATATATATATATATATATATATTTGTATATATATATACACATACAGCGGGATGACGATTGCGTCTAGCGTGAAACAGACTGTCTCTTCTGAATGTTGACTTCAATGTTCACTTTTATATTTATATTTACATACGCTCTATTTCTGATATTGAGCACTTTATCCCATAAATATAGCACACCTTAAAACTATATTTCTTCATATATATATATATATATATATATATATATATATATATATATATATATATATATGTATGTATGTATGTATGTAAATATATATGGTCAAAACCGTTCTATTTATATACGCTCTAACTCTGATATTAAGGACTTTAACCCATAATTATACCATATCTTTATTTTTCTTATTACACCCACGCATATATATATATATATATATATATATATGCGCGTGTGTATAGTACTGCCAAAGCACCACGATACATAAAGAAACATGTATTTAATTATACATGTATCTGTAGGCGTATTTTATTGTACTCAGCAGCTGAATGAAAGACATAGATTCTGCAAATGCCTAACCGATTTTTAATACTCATATGAGCTGCAGTGTTAGTGATTCACCGCCATTATTCATAAATTTAACAATAGCTGATTATTTAATACAGAAATTTTTAGACAAAGAATAACTTGAACGCCAAAATGGTTTAATAAAATAGTAATTTTAAATAGAATAGTTAAATTAGAAGGCAGCTGGCATGAATGACAATGGAAGAATGGGGCGCTAAAGAGAACATAGAAAAACGATAAAAAACTTGATGATGTAATGTCTGTTATAAAAGAGATGCTGATTCCCTTTCTACCGTGCCTACTCTGCGTCTGTCTTGCCATGTAATCTCAAAGTATTTGTCTGTCCTGTCCGAGAGTAAATCACATATGATTGTGCCACTTAATTTGTTCTATCGTGGTAGATTGTAGAGTTTTATAGTTCCACGTGCCATACCTCTTTCGGCGTTGCAGTTATCCCCCTTTAACTCAACTTTTTCCTGCACCACTACCGTAGGAAGGTGTTGAACTCACAACTCTTTGGCTCAATCACTGGGTCCAACCAACGCTTTTTTCATTGCGCTATGCGTCCTAATAATGATGGGGACAGCAGTCCGAACGATGTAAATAATGTAAATAATTGCAATACTTCATCCCAGAAATATAGCTAGATACAATTTAACTGTTTTTGAAATAAGATACTGAAATAATACATACCCTTCAAAACTAGTCAGGAAACCCCTACACTTGGCTGGCCAATAGAATCCTAATTTTGAAGACATCAAGAGAAACAATGAATGAAAAGATAAACTGTTGTTGTTGTATTTGTTGTTGTTGTTTTGTTGTTGTTGTTGTCCTTCTTCTTCTTCTTCTTCTTCTTCTTCTTCTTCTTCTTCTTCTTCTTCTTCTTCTTCTTCTTCTTCTTTGTCAGGACATTGGTGAACGTAGCTCCCCACAATTTCCCCTTTATTGTAGCTCTTATCAACATTTGTTTTTGCCATATACTCAATACCATGTTCTGTAATCCATTCCCTCAAGCTCGTCATGTAGAGGGTGCATTACTTTTTCTATCTCTCTTACTTAAATTTCTTCCTGGGAATATTAAATTTTCCATGCCCTCTTTCTTAAATTTGTTCCCCAGGGATCAAAACAGTTCCTTCCTGATGTTCAGTATAATTATCTTTTTTGTTGCCATTGTCCCTAGAATTTTGTCTTCGCGACATATTCCTTCCATGGTATTCTCAGCATTTTTCTGTACAACCACATTTCTGTTGCTTCAAAACCTATCCATCGTTTAATTTTTGTTAAACTGTGTGTCTGCTTTATTTGTACGTGGGGCTGCTAAATAAAAAAAAAATAACCTGATGTCTTTTCTCTTACTTACTATGACTGAATTTCAATATCTAATCATCAATTATTTTCCTCTGTTTATATTTATTGATGTCAGTCATGTCGTCGTACATATCTCCAAAACCGTTGATAATCTGTGTCGTAGAGGAATGCTTCACAAGCTGACCAGCTCTGGAATCACTGGGAGAATTCTCTCCGTTATCAACCCTGGCTTTTGTTGATCGTTGTTAATCGCCAGTTCTCTGAGGCACCTGAGATCCATTCTGGCGTCTCGCAAGTCTCTCCCCTCAGTACAGCTCTCTTTCAACTTTATATCAACCTTCTGCCCAAGAACACTGTCAGATTCTAAGTAAATATATATGTAAATGATACCACAGTGTATGGGTGCACCTCCAAATATCTTGATAACCAGTGCCTGGCATCTCATCCTTACTCTGATCTTTTTCTCAGAGCTCAATGCGAAAACATTGATTAATATCATTGAATACATGGAAAAATAAGCTCTTAATATTTCAGCACCACATACAAGCCCAAATCCTGTAACGATCCTGTTAAATGATTATAATCTCATGAGATTTTTGGCCTCGAACGCCTCCTATGCCTAAAGCTCACCCTCGACCTAAAATGGAAGGCGTATATTCGTGCCAAGAAAAGTAGCTTTTACGATGTTCTATCGTCATAAGAGTCATGTTAGACGAAAACGAGTATTGCTACACTTATCTGGACAGATTTTGTCCAAAGCTCACTTTCCAGCCTTGAGAGTTTTCAAAAACTTGTACAGAGCCTTGCATTATTATTCACAGTGCGACAGTTATCGCATAGGGGAATATCGCCAGCCTTTTACTGCTATATCGCTGCGAAATCACTATTAACAAAGCGGATTCTCGGGCTAGTTACATTCCTTAATGATATTTTCACATGCTGGTAAACCATCCCCGTCCCTTCATCTTCCTCCGATGGAAAGCAAGTTCCTCTGAGAAAGATTCTTTCTTAGAATGTTTACACAAACTGCCGAGAGAATGGTTTCCTGACAATTGCAATGTTAGTCACTTTATATCCAGGGTCAATTGAGTTCTATCCTACTTGTCCTAGTAATACACTCTTACTTTCCATTTAGTTTAACATCTCGCTCAGTAACCTCTACCGTAAGGGATCCTTGCGCCTTGTATTAGGAAAACTATAAGTAATGAATGAATTATATCTATTTGTTAGGATTCTTTTTTCCGGAGGCAAAAAAAATTAAAAAAATCTACCCACTATATAGAAAAAAAAAAAAAACATAATTATCAAATTTAAAGAAAATATTGAGTCCTTATTTCATAAATAATTCCGACAGCTGTTTCACCCCGTTTTTGGATATTTCTTCTCTACTTTTTAATTTCGGTAGGTTCTATGAAAGGTTTATACAGTTATATGAGGGAGTATCCCTGTAAATTTTATTTCACTAAGAAGATTATGACATATCAAATTTCAACATACTGAATAACATGAAATGCAGTCCGAACTAAAATTAATTCAATAACACAAAAAGTACTTTTTGTTCCGTGTTAGTGCCTGCGTAATTGAATAAAGCAATTTATTTCATTATAGATTTGACAGGAGAAATCTACACTAAATTAAATCTGTATTTAAAGAAAATGTCATAGTCTTTCAGCGCGATTTTGAAGTTCATTGTGTCGTATCTGTAAAAAGAAATCATCTTGCCGTCAGCAAAATGGCGGCGTACGGAATTAGTAACATTAAAAGTGTTTGAAAATGAGTTAAAGGGATGGATAGATAGATAATAATATCAGCCCAAGCAAGATGATGGATCTGCGAAAATGAATGTCGTTACTGAGAGTTAAAGAAGAAAAAATGCTGAAAGAATAAAATCATTCTTGGATTCAGGAAAGCAAGAAGCTGGAAGTGAATTCCGCAGATGAGAGGTGTGAGAGAGAAAACCATTGGATCAGAACGTAGGCCTTTATGTAGCAATTTCAACAGTAGAATGACGTGATCTTGCTGCCAATTTAGTACGACGTTTAAATTCATATCATTAAGGTATCAAAGCATATCAAATCAATTGGTACGATAATATTTATAGAAAATGCACAGGGAAGCTGCGTTCCGGGAAATAGTTTATAGCATTGATGGCAGGTCATGGCAGATAACGTTGCAATTTATCAAGAATATGTAAATATATAGCAGAAGCATAAGACCAGAGGTGATAACAAGATTCAATATACAGACCAATGGTATATATATATATATATATATATATATATATATATATATATATATATATATATATATATATATATATATATATATATATATAGAGAGAGAGAGAGAGAGAGAGCGATGAATATATATATATATATGAATATATATATATATATTTTATATATATATATATAGGTATATATATATATATATATATATATATATGTATCAATGTGCAAGAAAAATTGTGTCGAGAACCAAAGTTCTTAGCTGCTTATCGGCATATTTAGATAGATAGATAAATAGTTAGATATGATAGCTAGCTAGCTAGATAGATAGATAGATAGACATATAAGATAAGAAGAGCTTATGATAGATAGATAGATAGATAGATAGATAGATAGATAGATAGATAGACTTATAAGATAAGAAGACCTTATGATAGCTAGCTCGATAGATAGACATATAAGATGAGAACAGATTATGATAGATAGATAGATAGATAGATAGATAGATAGATAGATAGATAGATAGATAGATAGATAGATACTGTGTAGAATGAGAAAGAATCTGTTGAAATTTACTTGACACATTATGTGGAAAGAGGACTTGGATAATTTGACACTCATAGGAAGGAAACTGCTCTAGGTCACTGGCCACCCTGTCTCGGATGTCTGATTCTATTTGACACACTCAGGCACACGGCCGTTCTACCAGATGGATACATCTTAGATACTATCAAAAACTAGTAATGCTCTTAGTTATCGTAATAAATCTAGCCATTATCGAAAGAGTAAATTTATTCAAGGAGTCAATAACTTTGTTTCCTCATTCCAGTTGAGGTGACCGTAATGTCCCTTTTAATGGAATATTTTTGGTTGTTCTTAATACGATCAGATTTATGCAGAACCCCACGATGCTGGCTTGCGTGCAACTATTTCATGCGATCCGATTCATTCACTTATACGCTGTGCCACTAATGGTGCGTTTAGTAATTAATTTTATCTCCATAAAAGCGGATTCAATTTAAAGATAAACATCTTAATTGTTTATACACCGTTACGAATGTACCGAAATAAAGTACACAGGCGGATTAAGCAAACGATGCCTGCGCCCATCTGAACCAAACAAATTTGCAGGAAAGATGTCACGTGACTTCTTGAGTGTTACATCCCAAATGTCCATGAGGGTTTATACCTGTAGTTATAAGAGAAACAAACGAAATGGTTTTATTCCATGATACCAATATATGTGACAGCACTATTTAACAGGAAAAAAAAACTGGGAAAATTGAACAAATTAATCATAAGCTTTGGCATTCATTTTACAAATACTTTAGTGCCAATCATTAAGCTATGACGTTATTGTATATTTGTCTAATCCTCGTCGCCAAAATGTTGCAACGTAGGGAAGGTTACTGAATAGAATAATCACACGAAAGTTGGTAATGAACGATAATACTTAGGACACGAACAACACATATAAGATTCGCCAGCGGTGCGTAGAAAAAATATTCAATTGCTAGAAGTGAGACAAGTGAATTCCACAATGAATCCCCAATTGCAGCATATCTACCAACCGCCCCACGCGCTCCACGCGCGCCACGCATATTTTGTTTATGTTTTGGAAGGCAACTTCGGATTTCAGTGCCACATTTTTAGCCATATGTTAAAACACCTAATTTTTAGTCATATGTTAAAACACATCATCACAGATATTTTGAATTCATGCATTGACTACACTCCAATTGGTAGATACCCCACATTAAATTCGGCCTTGTGTCAGTAGTGACACAAGGCCGAATTTAATGTGGGGTATCTACGAATTGGAGTGGAGTGTAGCAATGCATGAATTCTGTGATGATGTGTTTTAACATATGGCTAAAATTGTGGCACTGAAATCCTAAGTTACATAAAAATAGCGAAAGATGCCTTTCAACAGCTAAACAAAGTATAATGACAATGAAACATTTCTGTAGAAAAGAAGAAAAAGTGTTATGTAATATTAATGTTTTTTATATGGTCATGTCGAGAATTTGCTTCACAGAAGAAGAGGCGACTTGAGGCAACAGATATACAGTTCTACAGATTGGGTTGGTTTGGTTTGTTTTACGGCATATCAGTCTAGAATGTTACTTAATGGTGACATGATTTTTATTGCTGGTAACATATTTAAAAAAAAAACTATTACTGGTATTGCCGGTGATAATTTTTTCCAACAATATATTATTGGTATCAAAATCTATTTTTAGAATTTCATCGTGTTTTGGCACAGATTGGGGGGTTACGTATTTGCCCATAGCTGGGTTCCTAACAGGTGCTACCACCGCGGGTCAAGTTGAACATTGGAACACCAGCAATTAAGAGGCGGTTCCACGCTCTTAAAAACTCCTGACAAGACGCCTTGCTCTAGGATGTAGTTTACCCAGGAGGAATTGTAAAGGAAACGCGTTTGATCAATGAAGAAACCTTAACGAAAAGATGAACAAATAAGACTCATAATCATTGGATAAGAAAGCGATAGTTTAAATTTTTTGGACAAACATTGGAATGAAACCTTGAAGAATTTACAACCCACAGGTCATATTGAGAGAGAGAGAGGGAGAGAGAGAGGGAGAGAGAGAGAGAGACCAGGTAAATCTTGTGTAAGTGGATTGTAATTTAGGAAGTAGGGACGGTATTAAAAACATTACAAAGACCTGCAAAGAGCAGGAAGTTGTGGAGAGCCAAAATTGCCCACTAGTTGAATGGACACGACATATAAAGAAAAGGATCATTTGTTTTTAGAGACTGTGATATGTAATGACTGCAGTACTGGGCTTACCCCAGATAGTACCGAAACAGATTTTCGTTGTCAGTTTAGTGCATCAGAGAAATCTGGTGCATCAGCCGGCTGACCTAAAAGATGACCTCCTCATTAGAATGCAAATTAGTGATTTCGTCATTTAAACAGGTAGTTGACCTAGCTTTGTTTAGAAGGTGAACGCGTGAGATAAATGAAAAACTGGGATATGCATAAGTGGGCCTCCCCTGAGGGAAAATAGTCTCACACATCCTTGAAAGAAGAAGAATCTACCCCACCCAAGTCAACCACCCACTCGGTAGTATTAATGAACGAAGTCCGGAGTTGAATACACAATAATCTCCCGTGTTTTTGTTAATATAGACACCGATAACATTAAAATATGATAGCTGTCTAGTCTAAGGCTTACGACCACATCACGTTGAATCACGGATTCCCGGACGATCAGCAAAGTTAAGCAACGACGATCAGTTACTTATCACCAGTTAATTAGTAAGATTTGTATAATTAAACTATTATTATCTCAGAAAAAATCTTCCTCTCAAAAAATATTTTCTGGCTTTAAATAACCTACAAATTGTTGATAAGCCTTCGAAAGCGAATCAATCAATATGTTGATTCAACTTTATATTATATATTAATTAAATAATCCCTTTACTGTATTATTCTATGTTTAGTTTAGTTGAGTTCTTAGTTTGAGTATTGGATCTCATGTAGCTTTTCAGACTGGTTAAAGAATTTGCCGTTTGTGACATATCCTACATGGGTGGACAGGGTTTCTAATGAAAGATTGACGGACTTGATTTTTGTCACCATGCACTCTCATGTAACATTTAAGAGAACTTACGGAATTGTAGATCTTGTTGCAATGATTATGCCTTCACAATACGTATATTATAATTTTGATAAGATACAGAGAAGCATCAGCAATATTATTGGACCTGATCTGACTGCTAGGCTTCAGTCACTTTTTCACAGCCGTAACGTTGCATTTCTGTATCTTTTCTATAAATACTTTCATGGTAATTAATCAGATGGCATCTTTGCTATGGTACCTAGAGTTTTTGAATTTAAGCGCAGTACTATACCATATGTAAGGTCCCCTGGAGAGAAAGAACTTACTTAAATTTTGGCTGCTTCGCTTTTATCAAAACAGCCTCCAGTACGTTGAATATTTCTTTGCAGAGTGGCCTATGTAAAATGTTTGTGTTATCTATTAAAATGTGTCTTATGTTAATATTCTTTTGTTCATTTGTTATATGTTGATATATAAGTGTGCAAATTGAAACGAAATTTTGACAAATGACAAGTCAACCTACGAAACAGTGTGGTGCATGTGTGACCAATGAAAGAATTTAACGTAGTTTGTTGATTGTTAGTTTGGACATAAGAACTTATAAACAGCATTATATTTTACATAGGATAGGTTTTTAAAATGATGAATTATTTAGAAGTTTTAACTTTTTTCATAATAGATGAATACATATAATATATTTTATATATATTATAACATTTATATATCTTTATATATATATATATATATATATATATATATATATATATATATATATATATTATTATTATTATTATTATTATTAATATTCTTGTTGATTCCCCTATATATATATATATATATATATATATATATATATATATATATATATATATATATATATATATATATATATATATAGGTAATATTAGTGGAAAAATATACACATACATATGCAATCATATATCTAAAATATGTAAATAAATATACATACATACACATACATATGTGTATAAAAAATAATTCCAAGAGGATAGAATCCAGGTAGAACTCAATGTCTAGGACAGAGTAAGGATATAATAAAGAGACTTAAACACTAATATTCCATGGTCACAATTTATTCCATTGGAATCGTGAAAACGATCCAATTCATGAAACCTACAAATTCAAAAAGAAGACAGAAAAAACAACTGTTTTTTCTGTTTTCTTTTTGAATTTGGAGGTCTGATGAATTGGATCGTTTTCACGATTCCAATGGAATAAATTATGACCATTGAATATTAGTGTTTAAGACTTTTTATTACTATTATATATATATATATATATATATATATATATATATATATATATATATATATATATATATATATATTGTCATCCACAGACAGATTCTTTCATTGTATCACAGCTCATCAGTTTTGAATAGATATCCAACTACCTCATTTGGCATCAGTCGGAGATTTTACCCTCGAGATGGGTTACCGCACTTGGCTTCGACAAGACACATTTAGAGATTGCATTTACACAGCTATGAAAACGGAACACTCCTGGTGTCCTTCCCATTTGTTTCTTTTTTTTCAGCATGATGTAGCAACACTATCACCCGGGATATTGTACGCCTAACGTTTCCCTTATTTATTGAACATTCACAAACACACGCGTATATCACCGACACAATTCATAATTGTCAATTTGAATGCCTCCATTCCTTTACACGCAGACTAATTTATTTTCTCTCATTTATTAAACCTTTATTTAAATACCCGTGAAATTATCGCCTTTTGAAATTTATTCCGTTTCCTTTCATCTCTGCCATTATGTCCAACACGTCATTGACATTGGTAAATTTTAGTTGCCACTGCTTTTAGTTAAAAAATAAACTGTACTTAAATATATATATACTCACTAGACACAGGCATATATATATATATATATATATATATATATATATATATATATATATATATATATATATATATAGTTAGACCTAGAGAGCCAGACAAACCTACCACGGATCGTCAGGGAAAGCCGGTTAACAAGGTAAGAAAGAACGGGAACTTATAATCAATAAACAAAAAAACCATAACCACGTGACAAAAAAAAAAAAAAAAATCAAAAAACAACAAATAAACAACGGGGAGGGTTGGGGAGAACCATTTATTCTAAAAATTGGCGAAAACGGGAGGGTTTTTTTAAAAGAAAAACACAGACAAATAGGGGTAGTAACTATTTATTCAATCGAAGTAAAAAAAAATTCATTATTATTATTATTTTAGATTATTGTTACCGGGGAGAGCTACTCGTGTCGCGTTTTTTTCATTGGGCCTTGAACTTGCATGATTCTGCGATTATTTTCGGCTAACGTACATGTTCTTGGTTCTTTCTTTTTTGATACCGTTTTTTCCCCTTTCGTATTGTTTTGATTATTTGCAAATCAACACACCGAAGGTTTTCCGATCGAGTATAGTGTCTTATACTGATAAGACTTCTACTAATGATATATATATATATATATATATATATATATATATATATATATATATATATATATATATGTGTGTGTGTGTGTGTGTGTGTGTGAGTGTGTGTGTGTGTGTGTGAAATGCGAGTATTTCAGCAGCATGTGTTCATTCAGACAGGTTTCGTTAAATATTCCACGAAAAGAATAAACACAAACTAAAAGTACTCGAAAATAAGTATATATAAAAAATTGAAACCAAACCTCAATAAAATTAATTACGAATACTCCACAAACATGTTATAATATGTACAGTAGATAGTCCAATATGTGGTGAAGCTCAGCTTATATTACAATGAATCATTCATGCAAAAATTAAATTAGTAAAGTTAATGATATAAAATGGTGAAAACCCTTCGCTTAAAAATTTTAAATATTCATAAACATACCAATTACCCGATGACTGTTATGATCTCTTTTTTTTAAATCATAAAGTGTATTATGTCTTCCTTAAATACGTAAGTAGTTTCGACTGTACGTCCAGTCATCTTCAGGCATAGAAATTATTTTGTTTTTTTTTTAAATTCAGGTAGCATCTGAGACGAAAAATTCAATAGAAATATGTTTTTTTTATAAAACATATTATTGATAACGGATACAAACTTGTGGAGCGTGCAATTGTAAAGCTAAGGTTGAATTGTTTTGAAAATTTAAGTGAGTGCGTTTGTTTCCTAATATGGTAATTTGAGAAGTTTTGCTGTCTGAATTTATCAGTCAGTGTGGCATGAACTAAATAGTTCAATAAGTAGAGTAATGTCTCACTTGTTATCACGAAAATTTGCATATTGTCACATACGGCCGCGCACGTACACAACCACACGCACGTATATGTTGGTGTGTTCGTGTATGTGCGTATGTGGTGTGTTTGTGTGAGTGTTTGTGTCAAGTATATATGCATTTTAATGACTTGTATTATTTAATTTACTTAATATTTTAATATATTTTATACCTCTATAATCACGAAACTCCGACGTAAATATGACTTAAATGAAGAAAACTTTATTTCAAAAGAGTATTAAATCAAAACCTGCGGAGGGTCGTTTGGGGACCTTGTGGCATTCGCTCCAACAAGTCCCTGTATTCGTCCCTCCAAAAAGTGTTGTTGGCCCTGCACAAAGCCTTCACCACTATAATCAAATCTCATGTGTCGGTGATGGGCTTAAATTTTCTGGGAACTGATCTGCCTGACCCTCATACGTCGAGTTCGACGGGAGAGTCTATCATATGAATTTGTAGCCATTGTTTTTCTGTTTGTTATCGAACACCTCTTACGGTTTTGGAGAAATAACAATATATATTATGAAGCTACATTACATTGGACAAACCCACCACTGTCTTTTTAAAGAAAAATGAACAAGGGAATGACTCCTATCCAAAATGTAGAAGGATAAAGCCTGAGAGATGAAGGTCACATCTGCAAGATCATTGAATAATATGGAAACACATCATTTCTCCACAAATTAGCAATGATTTAAAAGCAATCATCAATTAAACATTTAAAAATTTAAATTCAATCAGCAGCAAGGCGCGGATAATTCGGCTAGTATACATATATATATATATATATATATATATATATATATATATATATATATATATATATATACATATATATATATATATATATATATATATGTATATTTAAGCGGATCACTACTATTCTCTATGCTGAATGCATTTAAATTCATTGATAGGAAAGGTGACAGAAATATTCAGTAATTCAAATGCTTTGAGTGATTTCCGATGTTATATATTTATATTACTTTCTTCCTATATGTTTCTCTATAATCTTATTACAAGATGTTTTTACTTTACTTTTATGACATGAGTATTTGACACTTATTCATGAATTACGTATTTTATTACTTGAACACGAGATCACACAATGAATGACAATTGACTCTTTATGAGAAATGGGTTTGTCATTAAAACTCTTTACCACGAAGACCTATTTAGATAATAGAGCAAAAAATGGCGGACAATTGTCCGGACAGATGATTCGTCAACCACAGGATTGGCGGGAATTTATTCTGAGAAAAATAGCTTCTTTCATTTTCTTTTTTTTCCCTTCAGTTTCACATTTGTGCATATTTGATTATTTATTGTTAAGACGAATAAAAAGATGGGAATATATTACACTTCTACTTTCTACATAATCAGATTAGATTTACGAAGTGAAAGACCAACAATTACATTATTTTTTGGTGCCGATGCTTGATCCACTTATTACCTGCAAGATGTAGACCTTCCTGAGTTTAAAATCTATTCTTAACATATTTTACAATATATCACATAGATATTTAGAATTAGCAAATCCGCCGTTTCATCAATCGTTTTATTCTCACATATCATTTGAAAATCATTCAATGTTCAGCGGATTCCTCGGTGTTGCCGTAAGCTATAATCTATAGTTCACTACAGAACATTGTGTAAAGTTACAAATCAAATGGCATTCCTTGTGTTATTAAACTTGAACATCAAATATTTGTTCTCTGACGTATTCTTTTTAAGCGTTTCACCTCAACCAAGGCGGGAAGCCACTAGCACGCAAGAGATTACAGAGTTGGAGCGAGAGCAAATAGGCGTCTAGAGATGTCGATTGACATTACATTTGAATAGCTGGAAATTATATCTATCAGGGAAACAGGAAAAGGGGGAGTTCCACAGACGAGAAGTGCGAGACATTAAGCCATTGGAGTGAAGAGACGGCTACATTTAACAGTTTTGACAATGAAAGAGTGAGAGGAAGATGCCAGCCTATCCTGTTAGATTTATAAAAATATAAACTATTTAGTTTAGTTTATTGCCATATTTGCATATTTCAAAAAGTAAAGATCTTAATACACTCTTGCAATTGATAGTTCACTACAGAACTTTTTGTAAAGTTACAAATCAAATGGAATTCCTTGTGTTATTAAACTTGAACACCAAATATTTGTTCTCTGACATATTTTTGTTAGCGTTTCGCCGCAAGCAAGGCGGGAAGCCACTAGCACGCAAGGGGTTACAGAGAGTTGGAGTGAGAGCAAATAGGAGTGATAGAGGAAAGGATGAAGAGAAGGATAGGGGATAGATCATGGCATCTGGAGACATCGATTGACATTACATTTGAATAGTTGGAGATTATAGCTATCAGGGAAACAGGAAAAGGGAAGGAAGTTCCACAGGCGAGAGGTGCGAGACATGAAGCTATTTGGCTAGAAGAGACGGCTACATTTAACATTTTCGACAGTGAAAGGGTGACAATAAGATGCCAGCCTATTCTATTAGATTTATAAAAATATAAACTATTTAGTTTAGTTTATTGCCATATTTGCATATTTCAAAAAGTAAAGATAATAATACAATGTTTCAGTTTATGAGACGTAACATTCTTAAATTAAATGCTCAGAAATATCGATATTTCTAAAAAATAAAACAAACTAAATACACTAAAATAACATAAATCTACGAAATACTGTATAAAATCAAAATAATTTAATTATAAAAGCATCGAATGTCTTTTGTGTAAAGTACGTATAGATGGCGTCAAAATTAAATAGGTAAAGAAAATCAAATAGTTCGGCAATGCAGTAAGACTACAAGATCTGACAAAGAAACCCAAATGAATACAAGAAGAGCGAAAGATGCCTTCTAAAAAATAAGCAAATGAGAAAGACATCTGAAAGTATTGTTACAAACACAGAAAAAGTTCTATCTATATTTCTGAGATGATCTATTATGTAAATTATTTACATTATTCGGACTATTGTCCTCATTTTTGTCGCCATATTTATTACAACGTTTCGGCCCTTCAGTATCTGTCTATATTTCTGGGATGAGCTATTATGTACATTATTTACATTATTCGGACTATTGTCCTCATCTTTGTCGACATATTTATTACAACGTTTCGGCCGTTGTACCTTCGGCCTTCTTCAGGTTGAATTGAACCCTTTATTTCGTTCACTGAGGTAGACTGTTCTAGTTCCACGTGCCATGTTTTAATGGATGTCAATTATAAGTTATGTCCTTTTAATTTCCCTCAGAAAGTTCTCCACTGCCTTAGGCATTAGTTAGATCCAGTGAGGGACACAAAGAGTGTGAGTTCAATACCCGGCTAAGGCAGTGTATAACTTTCAGAGGGAAATTAACAGGCGATAACTGACATCCATTAAAACATGACACGTGGAACTAGAACAGTCTAACCCAGTGAGCGAAATAAGGGTTCAGTTCGACATTCCAAACACCTGAAGAAGGCCGGATCGTACAACGACCGAAACGTTGTGAAAAATATGGCGAAAAAGATGAGGACAATAGTCCGAATAATGTAAATAATGTACAGAAAGAGTTACTGACCAACTAATGTCTTATATTTCATGGAATTCTGCAGAAGTTAACTCTGGATAAAGAGTCTTCAGACAACAGCGATGAAGTTCTGTTGAGGAATACTGAAACTACGATGTAAAGCGAGAAGGTAGGTAGTTTTAAGGGACACAGGAATATTAATATGTATATTAAAATTATAACATTGTGATATAATGGAATATGCATACATCTGTGTTCCCCCACATTGGAATATGATTGGCTAATATCAATCATAAATACAGACTGACGGAGAGACCAAGGGAGAAGAAGAGTGAGGACGCCCATTGGACTACGCCATTGACTATACTATTGGTCTACACCAATTGCCTAAGCATATTACCTGCGACTACGACGAGCACCAGTCGATTACTGCTACCGTGTACTACTTGGTTATAGTAGCCAAAACCACTTAGCTACTTCGATCAAATATATCCCTTTCCGGGACATATCATATAGAAAACTTGAGAATTATTTGCTAAATAATGAGAAAAGTGGAAAGAGGCTACTGAGAATTTAACATAGACAGGGGATACTGAAGACAAGAGAAACAGAGGAAAAGAGAAAGTAAACTATTTAACGAGTTTGTTCAAACTGATTCTAGGATAGGTACAAAGAATAGCGTAAAACGTAAAGAATAAGTAAAGCAACAAAACACATGATATTGACGGGAAATATGATTATTTGCATACATTTGGAACTTAGCCTGAAATAGATGTTAAAATATTGGAATCAAATCACAACAATTAGTTTAATGAGACACGAAGCGATTGGTAATATAAGGCTTGGGTTACACCCATAATCTAATTAGATAAGGCATTAAGAAAGCAGGACGTGGATTCAAAGAGCCAAGCTTAGATTGTTACGCAGTTACAATATATGTTTAAAATTAGAATTAACATTAGAATTTATAGAATTGACTAAGGGTGACTAAAAACTTATCATAGCACACTGTACATAGTATTGAACGGTTGACAACTTCCTCAAAGGTGAATAATAGGCTTGAAACGACAGAGATGTGGCTCTACATAAGGATACTGCTATCATCGACGGATGATGTGAGCAATGAGGAAGTTTAGAAGGATAAACAGAGTCCAATCTACGGTGCTGTTTTACACCTAACGGACGGTAGAAGGCACGGAATAAAGTTTGTGGCCCCGAATCGAAAATATGCAACTTTCTCAGCCAGAAAGCAGGCTGTGGATTTATAGAGCTACGCTTAGATTCACACAGAGCTACAGTGTGGAAGTATTTTTGACAGTAGAATTTTAAATTGCGAATTAAATGTAGTAACATTTAAAACGTACAAAGTGTGCTGTTTAATACAGGCCTGAGATCCAGTGAAAATCGAACTCACAACACTGTTATGATAACAAGCTCCACGTTGCTTTCTTGTGGGTTGCTCTTGTAAGTTGCTCTTTTGAGTAACGTTTTTAGAACTATAACCCGTACCCTAACCAATACTGACATCTATACACCAGGCTAGAAAATAAATAAAATAAATAAAGAGAGAAAATGAGAAAAATTGAGATTGTTTTGGCATTCAATTAAATCCATTACAAAATCATTCGTCTGAATATATTCAATAATAATTATTTTGAATATCAAGTTTATTCGTGTCCGTTTTATCAGGCAACGTGGCAGGCCTTTCCCCCCTGTTGCTTCGGGGTAGGGAAATTTAAACTGAAGATCATCTGAAAGCTATATTGAATTATGGTAAAATTATTACAGGCGGTCGGACCGGTAAATAAAAGTAGTATCGGGAAATATGTCTAATTTTTAAAGAAAATATACGACAACTTGTTAATGAAGAAGTCATTTGTTGATGATGAAATGTTATCGATATTTGGCGTTAAAGTGTCTGTGTGTAAAGTGGTTATTGAAAAGTTCTCATCCTTACCAAGCCGATTTTTTGTTTTTGAAGGAGTAAGACAATGTAAACTTGGATCTGTTTTTTAACTTGCCATTGATACTAACACGTTATTGTCTGAAAATGGGTGATCATGGCTCTTCATATTTTTTCATATTTTATAATGGATTTCTCTGCTCATTTCGTGAAATCTTTGAATATCGGATTCTCCAAGCCTGTTTTTCCTCATTATGAGTAAGGTAAATTGCGACTGTCTCTTTGTGATTCTAAGTATGAGTGTTTGTTTTTGAATTTTTCTTAACATTTCCTCGTTGCTTGCATGTTCCGTCCGTGGTATCCTCAGCATTATTCTGTAGAACCACATCTCTGTTGCTGCATGTCTTTTCTTAATCTGTAAAGAAACTGTCCTGCATTCGCTGCCATGTAGGAGAATTGATATAATCTAGCAGTTCAGTAAGCTTTTCTTTGTTTCACTAAATGTTTGAAAAAAAAAAAACTTTATTCCGTGCCTTCTGCCGTCCGTTAGGTGTAAAACAGCACCGTAGATTGGACTCTGTTTATCCTTCTAAACTTCCTCATTGCTCACATTATCCGTCGATGATAGCAGTATCCTTATGTAGAGCCACATCTCTGTCGTTTCAAGTCTATTATTCACCTTTGAGGAAGTTGTTAACCGTTCAATACTATATACAGCGTGCTATGATAAGTTTTTAGCCACCCTTAATTGAAGCGATTTTAGCTTGTGCAATAACGTTTTTTTTCAGACAATACCGTGTTAGTATGAAGCTAGTCTAATCTATGAATGATAGGTGACTTATATTTTGCAATGAAAGTTTGTGGAAGTAAGAATATTGGTGAATTTCAACGAGGGCAGATAATAGGATGACATCAGTGTGGCAAGTCAAATAGAGAAATTGCTAGGTTTTTCCAGGTTAATCATCAAACGGTTAATAACATTTTCAAGAAATTTAATGAAGAAGGCCATTGTCGTGTGGAACAAAGTTCAGGAAGATCAAGCATCGTTTCTGAGTGAACGAAAAGGGCGCTGAAGAGGGAAGTCATCAGAAACCGTCGTTAGAGCTTCAAAGATATCGCTAAATGCGCCAAACCTATCATAGCCCACTGTATATGGTATTGAACGCTTTTCAACTTCCTCAAAGGTGCATAATAGACTTGAGACGACAGAGATATGGCTCTACATAAGTATACTGCTAATATAATCAACGGACCATGTGAGCAATGACGATGTTTAGAGGGTGAAACACAGTCCATATATATTGTATGGAACGCTTGACAACCTCATCAGAGGTGAATAATAGACTTGAGACTCTGAAATATCCAGGCTATAAAAGAAGAGTTGCAAGAAAGAAGCCCTTGATTTCAGAGGTTAACAGTAACAGGCGTATGGACTGGTCGAGAGATTTCGAGAGCAAAGATTATGAATTTTGGCTGTTTGTAAATTGGACAGATGAAAGTAAATTCTGCCAGTATTCTAATTCGAGACAGGCTTATGTTTGGAGAAATCATAATGAGACTTGGAACACTGAACGCCAGCAGGCAACTGTGAAACATGGAGGAATTAGAGTAATGGTGTGTAGCGCTGTATGGTTTGGATGGAAATCTGAGCTGATTCTTCTTGATGAATGGTTGAATGGTCCAAAATACTGTCAAATCTTAGAGAAAGAAAACTCCATGTATTTTAAACCAATCAGATTGACAAGAATGTCTACCTTTATCAAGAAGATGGAGCGCCATGTCATGCGAATAAAGTAGCAAAGGCCTGGAAGGAATCGTAAGGAATCAAGCCACTGCCATGTGTAGCCTAAAGTCCTTATATAATCCAATAGATAACGTTTGGGAGAACCTTCACCGAAAACCTCGAGAGCGTGCAACCAAAATCACGTCAGTGGCAACCCTTAAAGAAACATTGCTAAAGGAGTGGCAAAATATAGTTCAGACTATTGTTGATAACTTGATCAAATCCATGGAAAATCGAATACAAGTACTGAAATTAGCAAATGGAGGACCTACTCCATACTAGTTCCAAATACTTTTTATTTATGTTGAGTTGGGATTAAGTAATTAAATTTTGAAATTGGATGTAGATTATTTCTCCTGGCTAAAACTTTACTTAGGCCACTGTATATGGACTGTGTTTCTCCATCGAAACATCGTAATTACTAATAAAGTCCGTCGATGGTATTAGCAGTATTCTTCTGTAGAAACATATCTCTGTCGTCTGAAGTCTATTATTCACCTTTGAGGAAGTTGTCAAGCATTCAATTCCATATATAAGGGTTATTATTAAATAGCATTCCGATATTACTTCCTTGATTTCTTACAAACCTTTCCTGATACTTTGGTTATTACTATGAGACACAAACCACTAATATTTGCTGTAATTAGTGAATTTTAGAGTTTAATGTCAGGTGTTAGAAAGTTCATCCGTTCTAGCTTGGTTGTTTAGAATAAATTTATATATGTGCGTAATACCTCAGATATTTATGTGAATCTGTGTACCGGAAAGACATTCAAACATCCCTTATGTAATTTCCGATTTTAGAACAAGAAAGGATATAAAAAACAATTAGTGCCTTAGAAAGCATTCATTAACGCCGATTCTATCTTTTTAATACCCACTTCCAAGGATTAGAAAACCTCATAAGGCTTATATATGAAAAAGCATTTTGAAGGAGGAAAACGTAGGAGGTGGCGTAGATTCTAACCCTTTATGATGTTTAAGAATTCGCCAATCAAGATAGTTTTTGAAAACAATGAAACTGGCAGCAAATCATATCCTTCCTCTTTAGTGTAATCTCTACGATTAACAGGACCCCATTATCAAAACGCTTGGCTTTGCTGTTGTGTTTCCGTTGCCAAGTCAGCGCTCTAACAGTTACAACTTTTTGTTGTCCTTCTCTTCGTTGGGTTCCCAATCAAAGCATGGTAAACCAGTCTGCTATGCTATTTAATCTATAGATAGTTATCAGACAAATACATTTATGACTTTCTAAAAGGGTTTCGCGCGAAAGTGAAAGCAGTAGGCCTACTTTGCTCTACGCGTCTACGCTGGCTTCCTGTTATTTACCGTAAATTCTTCAAGGACAAGTGTCGCCTCACAGCCTCAACGAACAACGGAAAATTGACATTTTTGAAACGTTTTATTTCATTGGTGAAGACACAGTAGTTGTAGCATGCTTTCATGAAAGAAGTAAGAAAGAAAAATGGTCACTAACTATCTAATCAACCATGGAGTTGAACATGTCTCTCTAAGAAATCTGCGAGCAGCGAGGTATCTTCACTCTTCTCTTCTTGCAATCCTACTGTTTTTCTCTTTCACGTAATTTTTCGGTATTGTATTAAAGCTTCAAATGACATTCTGTTATTGTCAGAATTCCACGCTCATAGATTTCAAAACAATCCCCACTCAGTTCAGCTCGCCAAATTACTGACCAAAACGGTTATATTTTTTATAATAACTTCACCCCAAACAAAGCGATAAATCCGATAAGACTCAAGTCAATAGTGAGTGTTAGACAATATGAGTAAAGTAGCAAAAACTATTAAAGTACAATAATTAAAAAGACACGAAATATCGGGCTTAGAAACACATCACGTTAAAACAACGGTTAACCAATTTCGAGACTGGTCACTACCTGGATGAGTGACCAATTGGTAATATCTGGTTTATGCAAGCTTAGATATGCCGTTGGGGTAATGGATAATAACTCGAAATTGTTAATCTGAGAGCCGATTTCCAATTCCCAGTGGATTCGTTATATTCACTTATCAGCAAAAACCCTTAAAAGAGTATTGAATCCACCCCTCCTCCTCAATAGCTATGAGTTTGTCACTAATCTCATATCACTAAAAAAACATTGCTCTCTCACAGAAATGTCCTTAAAACCTAAAAATATATTCAGGCTTTAAATAACCTGCCAATTGTTGATAAGTCTTGAAATCAACAGAAGATAACGATGCATATTGCATTTAAAGTTTACCATTTTAGATAAGGCTAAGCATTCTGTAACATGCTGGAATTTGAACTCGGCTTTACGGTTCCAGATTCCGCGCTGCCTGTATATGATAATATTGGAAAGAAAACCTCCAAATTAACCGCTTTGACTACAGTCTAAAAATATTTTCAAGCTTTAAATAACCTGAAAATGGTTGATAAGCCTTAGAAATCGAAACAGCTAATCAAACAACAGAAGATAACAATTGACACTTCATTTAAAATTTACAATTTTAGAAAGCCTACGTATGCTGGAATTTTATCTCGCTTTGACAATTCCAGATTCCGTGTTGATACACGCTACGCTACTTGTCCAGAAAGAAAACATCCAAAAATTCTTTCTTGAAAGGAAACATCCAAACTTTCAACTGAGATAAATAATTTTCTCTTTAAAACACTTTAAACCGAATGTACCTCTGATTTAAATAAGAATATATTGCTGTACACTGATTCTTATCAGTGACGCGTATAATTCGAGCAGTGTATATTTTCAGAAAATATGGCGATGACTTATATATCTCTCTGCAGTTCCTATTCAATTACACTATCGCTATTTCCATATTCCGCCGAGCACCATACATTTTTGCGATCAGCTCAGAACATTACGGCAAAGACCAATAATGCCACAATGTCAGGGTTGACTCATCCTCATTCCCTGCGTATTCCGTTGGCAAGAAGGGTGTTCCAATTAGAACCGTTACTTTATGGAACAGAGTCACGTGGTGGATGCTTCCAAAAACACCATAATTTTATCATATTCCAGCCTCGGCTTTATCGTTAATTATTCTCATAATCTGGACTTATGTTCATAAAACAGCCCCATTTAATACTCATCTAACGTTAGTGGCTTTTGGGCATATAGTGGGTGAACTATAGTAAAATGCATAATATTACTACGTAGATTGTCTTGGCGATTACGCTCTTTAGATTGATTTGTTTTATGTTAAACTATGTTTAGTAAATATCACCAGGGTAACCCGCTCTGGAATTAGTTAACCATCTAATATCATAGTCTATTACTGATGGAGCATGTTTGTTCTCACTCTGTGCTCGAATATCATGTCATTGTACGAATCTAAGAAAATCTATTATATAAAAATGAATAGAATATGTGCTGGTCATTTAAGAATTAATGCCCTTTCACATTTAACGTTTAACATCGGTCTATATCTCTGAGATGAGGTATTATGATTACTTGCATTATTTAAATTATTCGGACTGTTATCCCCATCTTCATTGCCATATTCAAAACGTTTCGGCCTCTATATCTGTGAGATGAGGTATTACGATTACTTGCATTATTTACATTATTCGGAATGTTATCCTCATCTACATTGCCATATTCACAACGTTTCGGATATTGTACGCTCCGGCCTTCTTCAGGTGATTAGAATTTCGAACCGAACCTTCATGGACACATGGCCCAGTGGGTAAAGACGTTGGTTAGATCCAGTGACTAGACCCAAAGAGTTGCGAGTTCAATACCATGCCACAGCAATGGTGAACAAAAACATAGAGAGTTAAAAGAAAATAACTGAGACATCCGGAAGAGGTATGGCACGTTGAACTAGAAAAATCTAGCCCAATGGACGAAATAAAGGGTTTGATCTAAATTCTAATCACCTGAAGATGGCTGAGGGTACATGGCCGTAACGTTGTGAATATGGCAATGAAGATCAGCATAACAATCCAAGTATTGTAATAATGCAAATTAACGTTTATCATATCAGATTTCTTTAGCTATAAACTAGAGTATCTTTAGAAGCCCTTGAGCCACTTTCGCTATTCTTATATATAATCCTCTTTCAAAATAGCTGCTTCTAGTATGAAAAGAAAGCTTTTTTTTATTTGGATGTAAAAAATAGTAGTGGAAATATACACAAGAAGTTAATGAATATTTACGAAAACGCCATTGTTGATGGAAGCATATAACGAAACGTGTCACTAGATTTAATTGAAATACTTTGGAAAAATGGGAAATTGTATACAGTGACAGGCCCTACAATGGCAGGCAATCGGCTACTGTAAAAGTGGATAAGTTAAAGTGTTTTGATATTCTCATTACAACTAAGAGAATATTCCCTACGTCGATAGCCTATGGATGTCTTCATGTGAGTCATGGAAGTATGTGTAATTTATTACAGTCTCTTGTCTATTCAAATGTTTGTACACTACGGCTTACCAGAATCCTTACTGACTCCATGTAGATGAAAAATGCGGTTACTGCCCAGCACCGATTAAAACTGTTCCAGATCAATAGAAATGCATGTTTTCAATCATTTGTCCTCTGTCTTTTATGAATATGTTCATGACAATTCTTCTAATGCGCTTTACTTACCTCGCTCAAATGAATTTAAATGTACTACTAAATTATCAACTACGTCCCATTGTTTTGTTGAAATAGCCCGATGCAACCATAAGTTCAATTCTAATAGTTCCTATCCTAGATCTTCTCACCTGTGAAACCTGCTTCCAGTTTCTTGTTTCCCTGCTATCATCTACGATAATTTAAATGCAACGTCAGTCGCCATTTTCTGACTACCTGAATTTTTTTTTTATTGCCTGTCTCCTTAAGAAGGTTTCCACATTTTCTTTTACTCATCCTAAACCCCTGCATCTTAGCGGCATTATCGCCTTGCTTGCAGTGAATTTGTTTTTAATTCTGAATAACTGTTTGTCCTCTGTCTTTTATGAATATGTTCATGACAATTCTTCTAATGCGCTTTACTTACCTCGCTTAAATGAATTTAAATGTACTACTAAATTATCAACTACGTCCCATTGTTTTGTTGAAATAGCCCGATGCAACCATAAGTTCAATTCTAATAGTTCCTATCCTAGATCTTCTCACCTGTGAAACCTGCTTCCAGTTTCTTGTTTCCCTGCTATCATCTACGATAATTTAAATGCAACGTCAGTCGCCATTTTCTGACTACCTGAATTTTTTTTTTATTGCCTGTCTCCTTAAGAAGGTTTCCACATTTTCTTTTACTCATCCTAAACCCCTGCATCTTAGCGGCATTATCGCCTTGCTTGCAGTGAATTTGTTTTTAATTCTGAATAACTGTTTGGGAAAAACAAGCTAGACACTATGAAGTTGGGCTTTCAGTCATGATTTTGGTATCTATTGTGTTCTTCTACGAGGAAGTTCTGCAATTAAATAAGAGGTGTAATTAAATGACAGGTATAATTAAATAATTGGTATCATTTTAACCGACCCACTTACGTGACACAGATGAAAAAACCCCAAAAAACCCCCCAAAAAAAACCTAGAACCTCACATTGAAAAGTTATGCTACTCTCCAAATCATAAACACTGACCTGGATTCAGATATGAAAACGAGATTCTGTTTTTAGAAGTGTCAGTTTCTTCAATACATTGACAAATATTATCCGAATATATAGGATTGAATTCACTTCATTAAAATTATTCTGTAAGATTAGCTGGAGAAGCATTGCTCCAGGACATGGTACTCAAAATTCTCTGAAGATAAATGCTTAATACATTTAGTATATTACAGCAAAGATCTGCACATGTGGAGCAACCGCTAATCATAAATTTGTGTTCGATAAAGTTGGTATATTCACAATTCAACTACGCATGCGTCCAGATTTAAGAGTTTGATTTCGATAAACATTTCTTGTGTTCTTATTTCTTAAAGTTAATACGTCTGTTTCGTGCATGCGATTATCATACAAACGAATTTCGGGTAGGAGTTCGTGTTTATTTCTTTTCTATGGATTTGTTGTACATTTTTTACATTATTCAGACTATTGTCCTCATATTTGTCGCCATATTTATTACAACGTTTCGGCCGTTGTACGCTCCGGTCTTCTTCGGGTGGTTGGAATGTAGAACTTAAACCTTTATTTGGCTCACTAGGGTAGAATCTTCTAGTTCCACGTGCCATGTTTAATGGATGTCAGTTATTAGTTATTTCCTGTTCATTCCCCTCTCCAATTTCTCCACTGCCTTAACCGGGTAATGAACTCACACGCTTTACGTCCTGTCACTGGATCTAACTAACATTTTATCCGCTCTGCAATGTGTCCTCACGGACAAAAGTTCAGATTACAAAAAAGAATTGTATACATTTTCGTAATTATTCGTAAAAAAATGCATATTTTAAAGCATTATTAACTCAAAATCTATTCTGTCAAATCAAATGAAGACAAATTGAAAAATATTTTTTTTTATGAAATATGTTCCATCAGGTTGTAGGAGATTATGCTTTGTGATCTAAGCTACGTTTATCCTGGAATAACTTCTCGTTGTTCCTGTTCTGCCAGGAATTTGCACAAATCTAATTAGTTACATTACATGATGTTTCCACTTGAATGTCTAGCTTTCTGTACTGATTGTACGAATCAAATTCTCTAAGCCGTCTCTCCTCAATATATACGAGAGATATTTGCTGTGATTTTGTGATTTTAAATATGAGTGTCCATTTTGTTCTCATTTCAATAAAAAAAATGTCACGTGACACATATGTTCCATCCATTGAATTCACACCATCCCCCTTGAGGAATGCATCTCTACTGCGTCAAGTCTTCTCTTCATCTGTGAGAAAATTGTCCAGCTCTCACTACTGTATAGGTAGAATTCATATATATATATATATATATATATATATATATATATATATATATATATATGGTGGCCCGATGATTGCATCTAGCATGAAACAGACTGTCGACTCTAAGTGTTGACTTCTATGTTCACCTTTATATTTACACACGCTCTATCTCTGATATTGAGCACTTTATCCCATAAATATAGCACACTTTAAGACTATATATATATATATATATATATATATATATATATATATATATATATATATATATAGAGAGAGAGAGAGAGAGAGAGAGAGAGAGAGAGAGAAATATACTCTTAAAATATAGTCTGTATATATATATATATATATATATATATATATATATGATCAAAGCCAAAATTCATTGTGGCCGAGGGCTTGTGCGTGCAGGCTTTGTTCAATATGTTGATCACGCTAGATTGCACGTTCTCTCCTAGAAACTGTAACTGTAGCATAGTTGTAGTATAAACCACAGGTGGGCTCTGTGGGTAGTGAGCAAACCCAAATGTGCCTCAAATTGCGAGCCCCTGCAATAGGGATTGGCTAGTCGGGTATCCTTGAATACGCGTATATTTCTATATATATATATATATATATATATATACACACAAAACAAATTTTACACACACGTACCCACACACACATATATATATATATATATATATATATATGTGTGTGTGTGTGTGTGTGTGTGTGTGTGTGTGTGTGTGTGTGTGCGTGCGTGCGTGCGTGCGTGCGTGTAAAATTTAAGATATAGTTAAACATCTGTAAAAGAAAAAGTTATGTTGGCAGATGCGTTTCGTCCTCTGATGGACTTTATGGATTTATAAATATTTATAAACAAAATAAAAATGTTTTTAGTTTTTCAAAATTTTTCAATAACTCGAAATGAAAAGAATTTAGTAAATCGCAACTCTGGTGAAAATATTCGCGTACATTTATGGTCTTATATTGTAAGATATTCAAAGGTTTGTCGCAATACTACAAATTAGGATACGTAGTGAATACTGAATCTCTTGTCATGATCAGTAAGAACTGATTGTTCACCATTACACTATGATGAATTGCCCCATAGTTATATTTTAGCTATTGGTATTATGTGGGAAAGTTCATTCGAGTTTTAGTACATTTTCCATCATCGACTTCTCTTTAAAAGTGAAAAAAAAATCTCTTTAGGTAACCATCTATAATTTTCTTGCTTCAATCATATAAAAAGTGATTTTAAATTTTAAATTTTATATATTACTTCGGTTTTACTAAATCAAAAAATATTGCGTTTAACAAATATAGAAGATAACTTCCAAGAGTGTGTTTCCTGTCTTCAATGTGACACTCAATGAAATACGTGCAGCAAAACAAAATAGTTATTTCCTCATTTAGCGGGGTTTAAAATTCTTTCAGGATTGTTGTGTAGTTTCTACCTTAATCTCAATATTTAGCTATATAAGATGTGCGTGTTTTGACTTGTCGTGCCCATAAAAAAGCCGTAAATTAAAATGAATCATACTGCTACTAAATGGGGACCATAAAAAATTTTAATCAATTATAGTGTCAAAAATAAATATAAAATGATTATAGCAATTATAATTATCATTAATTCACTGATTCTAACCCAATGAGAATCGATCCCACGTTTCACCTCTACAAACGCAAACACGTGATATTCTCACCATCGGACAAGTTTTCACATGGGCAAATTTCAGCTTCATATCCTTTTCCAGGTTATAATAGTAAAATTAATCTCTTAACACTCAAAAGAATTTCGAGGTAAGACAACCCCAGACATGTTTTCTGAAACTCCTTACGCACATATATAAAAAAATATACGAATAAAACTCTATTCATTCTTCATCTTATCATTTTGCCGAATTCCGAATCATATCTGATCTACATTTGACCCTAAACTCAAACTTTTACTCAGTTTTACATTCACTCGTGTCTCCAACCTCGCATAAAAACCAGATAATAAATAATACTCGTTTTGTTGTACCTACGTCTTGTTGTTTCTCAATTTTACGTGTATTTTTATAAATGTAAGATTTATAATTAGTTACTCAGAGGTTTAATTCTTCTACAGACTCATTTTAATAAAGGTTAAATTGAAAGCAAACCGAATATTTTGAAACGAGATTCGATGAAGCGTTATTTATTTCAACGAACAATCCGTACATAATATCTTCGTCAATTGCAGCCTAACGTTCACACGCAACAGCTGTAAGTACTTCATCAACTTGGCTAGCGACTTTCGATAGATTTTTGAAATAATTGTGCCATGGCGATTGAATGATTCTAATCGTACATTTACCAAGTAAGCAGGAGACAGTGTTTGCATGTTTCATTAATTGTTTTTAAGGCAATTCACCCCAAGCAAGGCGGGAGTGTCACTAGCACGCAAGGGGTTACAGAGGATTGAGAACAAGAGTAAAGAGGCATGTTTGAGGAAAAGATAAAGAGAAGGACGGGGAACAAGCTCAGAGTTTCAGATGTCGATTGACATTACACTTGAATATTTGAATTATAATAATCGAGGAGGCAAGTCTAGGAGAAGGAGTTCCACAGACGGGAAGTTCGAGAGGAGGAGAAGCAGTTTAAGTAGAAGAGACGGTTACATTTAACCGTTTTGAAAGTGAAATTGTGGGACAGAGATTATAGCCTGGTAGTTCGCTTAAATTCATGCAGTCTTGGAACCAGCGAAAGGTGCTCGTCAGACCAGTTGCTATAAAATAATTGTAGAAGAGACAGAATGAAGCCCCACCACATCTGTGAGAAAGCGACTGTAGACTAGATGCCAGATCAGGAATTTAAAGATAAATAAAATAGCGCATGTCCCAGGGATAAACATGATAACTAAAATTTATATATGGTAACGTTAATGCTAACATTAGAGGTCTCCTGATAAGGAAATATTCGGAAAATATTTGCTACTTTATTTAGAAATATATAAAATATTTTTATTAAAACAATATTTCAGGAAAATGGTTCCTTAAGACCACTGACATCAGTCTTTCCAGTATTACCTTTTCTTTCGTAGTTTGAAACGTCAACATATTCATTATGTCATTGTTCTCAGTATCTGTCTATATTTCTGAGATGAGGTATTGTGTAAACTATTTACATTATTCGCACTATTGTCCTAAACTTTGACGCCATATTTATTACAACGTTTCGGTCATTGTACGCTCTGGCCTTCTTCAGGTGGTTGGAATGTCGAACTGAACCCGTTATTTCGCTCGCTGGGGTAGACTGTTCTAATTCCACTTGCCATGTCTAATGGATGTCAATTATCAGTTATCTCCTGTTACTTACCTTCTGCACGTTCTCCACTGCCTTAACTGGGTATTGAACTCACACACTTTGGGCCCTGTCACTGGATCTAACTTTACCTTAAGATCCAGTGACAGGACCCAAAGAATGTGACATTACAACGACCGGCCGGATCGTACAACGACTGAATCGTTGTAATAAATATGGCGACAAAGATGAGGGCTATAGTCCGAATAAATATGGCGACAAAGATGAGGGCTATAGTCCGAATAATGTAAATAGTTCCATAGTTTTCGTTTCGCTTTACATTCGCAAACCATTTTAGTTGATGATTTTGTTTGAAGTCCTCAAATGATGTGGTTTTCTATTATTTGATACAATACTTTATTTGAGATTATGTAGCGTCAGAGGTTCGAAGAAGGATAGTTCTCATTAAGAGCTACCAGATTCATTCACTCGAAAACATTTTTACCGTTGATCTGAAATTGTCGTTGTATACAGCTGAAAATTTAAATATTTGTGACTGATATTGTCACCATGTAGGACATCGATATGGTATATTCAGTCTGATGAGGATTTTGAAGGACATGACTTGTGTTTTGGTTTTGTAGAACTTGTAGCGTTGGGCGAAACCAATTCCTATAAAAACGATAGACAAACAAAATATTGAAGACTTAATCGATTTAATTAAATATTTTAATGTCGCAAGCATAACACTCCTCTGTTGCTATTCTATCGCTGTTTCTGACGACCTCATACGTTCAGAACTTTATAGCTAAGAACCGCACTACCACAGTGACAAACAATCTTCGGTCCTGTCTTATTGTGCTGGTAAGAAAGAAGCCCTATTCCGACAGTTTCGCTGCTTTGTGGAACAGACAGCCGAGATGATACCCGATCAATAAAGTTTTAACCTCTTCAAGTCTAGTGTCAACCGTTATCTATCCTATATATGCTCATAATCTTCAATTGTTTCGTCCATAAAACAATTTCATTCAGTAACCCTATAACTTGAGTGACCTATGGGTCTTCTATGAGTTGAACAGGTGCACACATATTAAAAACATGCACTTGTTGAACTTGGACAAGAAATCGCCTATTAATTTTAACGCCGTCAAAACAAAAATGCTCTTTTTTAATCATCAAAGTGAATCATTTTTGTCTTCCATTATTATGGCTGATGCTAACTTCAAAGAAAATAACCTATTGCGCTTCTTCGGAATTACGTTTTCTGCTGGCATGAAATGGAAAGATTATATTGAATCAATTGCTTGGTCTGCTACGAATAAAGTTGGTTCATTGTGTTGTGCTAGACAATGTTTCGCCAGCATCTATCTTACATATTAATAAGTCTACCATTCGTCCATGCATTGAATATTAGTGTATCATCTTGTCTGGTGTCTCTGATATATATTTCGAAATTCTTGATAAAATCCAAAGAATAATCTACAATGTTATTGGTCCTGTCATGACATCTCGGCTTCAGTCACTTTCGCACCTCTGTAACGTAGCTTTTTTGTGAATTTTCTATAAATATTTTCCTGGCAATTCTTCTGATCAACTTTTCTTTTTGATATCTCAAATTTAAGAATTTAAGAACATTACTAGTTTGGCAAATAGGTTTCATCATTCTACAGTTGAAATGGCCATATGTAACGTACGTTCTCGTCTAACAGCTTTTTGTCTTCCACTTCTCGCTTGTGGAACTATCTTTCAATTTCTTTCTTTCTAGCCAACTATGATCTTCAAATATATGAATGCAATGTCAATCGTTATCTGCTGTCTTCTCAATCACTGTTCTTTTATTGTTCTCTCTGCTTACTGCTTTTCTTTTTCTCATATTCTTTCAAACTTAGTAACTCCTTAGGTCTTAGTGGCTTTATTGCCATCTGTAAAATGATGAAGCCGAGCTGCCATTCTAGTACTGCGCTTAGATTCGTAAAGTCGAAGTTGACAGAAAATAGATGATGATTTCAGGAAAGATATTAGAAGGCGTATTAATTATCTACATTAAGGATTTTCAATTTAAAAAAAATGCGAAAATAAATCTTATATCGTCACCCATATTGTTAAATGAAGAAAAATATTCTGGCAATGAATCATTACGGATTTGTGATTTTACCATAACGATGAGGAGGAGCGTGCAGTTTGGCGTCTGGAAAAGTAGTTGACTGCAATGCTACATAAACGTCACCACAACGTCACATATCCTAAAATACAATGAGTCTGCAAGTTTGCAAGATAGTTGCGTGTTAGCTGTGTGACCTCCCTCCGAACATTCAGCTTCCAAGCTCATCTCAATTGAATCTATTGGACGTTAGGAGTGACAGATATACACCTTTAAGCAAATTAATTGAAACAAAATGAATAATTCCGTTATTATTACTTTCTTATTTTTCCAATGAATCATCACCAGTGCACATGTTACTTTATATGTCCATTACATATTTTGATTGGATTTAAATCAGGATAATTTTCAGGCCAATCTATATTGCTTTGATTTGCTCACTGGTAAGGCTTGACATTGTGTTCGTGCGGCGTTACAATTTTCCTTGGAGTAAAGTCCATCACTGTCGATTTGTTGTCCTACGGCCATTGTTGGCCGTAGGACAACTAATCGACAGTCGAGGCAATAGTGTCTGCACGTGATAAAAATCTGATGCAATCACGGATGATGCAATATTTTTCAAGACCAAACAAATATCATCATACACCCCGAAAATAGATTCTTGTTACTGAAAACCACTGCAAATGACCTAATCTGAGGAGCAAATAGAAATCGATTACACCCTATCGCTCCAGTCAGTATAAAACTGACCGTATGGTGAAAGAAATGAAACTAAAGCAGTTGTTTCAATTGATTTGTAGGGTGTAAATCCCTCAGGGGCAAGTACTAAGGACTCGTTGAAATCTGCCATTATCGCACTCATGGCCAGCATTAATAATACCCAGCCCTTTTATAGAGGTATCTTTTCTGTGGCCGCATCGAGACCGTACTCGAGGTTACAATGTCCTTGTATTTATTATTATTATTATTATTATTATTATTATTATTATTATTATTATTGTTGTTGTTGTTGTTGTTGTTGTTGTTAATCTTTTCTTATTTTCCAAGTTAAACGAGTGTACAAATTTATACTAGGTTATTTTTATTGATTATCTATTTTTCATTATATTACAATATATTGCAATATACATATTAATTTATATTTTGGTACCGACATTTCTTTCAAATATATTTTATTGAGTACGTCTAACTAGGAAGATTAAATTAATATTTTATTAAGATTTTTCACCATTCTAACATTTTCCCGTTTTGTAGGGGTTAAAGAATATAAAAAAAGTCCAAAGTTGTTATTGTCCCAAGCGATTTCGACTACTTCCACAGCCATTTTCAAAAGTGTTTTGTCTCTGATGTTGTTACTCTCTTCTTCTTCTTCTACGAAAATTTCTCGGTCATTAAGGCCGGTAAATGTTGTTTAATACTGTTTATTATAAAAAGCAGAGCATTTACTTAAATATTTATATCTATAAGAAGAATGCATAAACATAAAAAATGTCTTAATATATATATATATATATATATATATATATATATATGTGTGTGTGCGTGTGTGAGTGTGTGTTTGTGTGAGTGTCTGTGTACAATTTAACACGCACACATTCATACACAGATTATACGAAATAATGCAATAATGAGATAGGTATCCTAACAAAGGTGGAAGGTCTTTAAATATATGGAAGACGAGAGAAATCGTCATCGCGTTTAATTAGTTTAGGCTAGATTTATAACTCGGCAACGGATAATCAAGACTCCATTTTATGATTCAATTACACACCAAATATAAGACTAACATCTTCAAGAAAAACCCAAACGAAAAGTTCAGCCGACAATATAAAGCTGTTATAAGCTGCACCGAATAAACAAATAGAAAAAAAAAATAAACCGAATCAATATCACACTAATAATGTAAGAAGATAAATAATGTTGGCCATCTTTTCTTCTGCCAGACCATTGATATTCGATGATTGCTCAATCTAGTATTTATCCCTATATAAATAAAAATTATTTAGAAACATAATATGTGGTTTAACTCTAATGTTTGCAAAAGTTACGTTCAGCTGAAATTCATGCACAAGACATTTAAAAAAAAATATATATTTGCTTGGCCAAGAAGTGCATTTGCTTATTCCGTAGAAAATTTACTTAATAAAATCGTCGAACTTATTGGCCAGCCGAATAAATAAAATAGATATTGGTAGAATACCGCTGTTCAGGAGAGAGAAGCAGTGCCAAATACAACCGAAAGAATTAGCACCAATCGCACGCTCTAACAAAAAACCTTATATAACTACCAGATAGATAAATACAGGGTGCGGCAGGTATTTGAGGACATACAGATTTAAGATTAATACTGCTTCCCACTAACTTCTAATGCTTTTATTTTTCAGAAATCAAGAATGGCAAACCCTATGATAACAAATGAAATGAAAAGGCATGCTGTGATTGTGGCATTAAAGGCTGATCATAGTGATTTGAATATTGCACGTTTTCTCAGAGTTGCAAGATCGTTTGTCCACAAGATACGAAAAGAGTTAGAAGACGATGACAGATCCCCTAATATCTGTATCAGAACGTAAAAGACATTCTGCACGTTTTGCTAAAGTGAGAACATTTTTTTAATTAAAAGGACAATTGAGGAAAACCGAGGTCAATCAATGAGTTCAATTGCCAAAAAGTTGCATGTGTCTGAAAAAAAAACACTTTTGTTTTCCACAATGTCTTAGAGGAAATACTGCTGTTTACATTGAGGTTCTAGAAACAGTTGTCAATCCCTGGATTGAGAACATATCCAACGGCTGGCTTTACACTCGGCTCCATCCCACAAGGCGCTACGAACACAAGAATGGATGGCTGACCATTTGTACGACCACATCACACCCAACATTTGGCTTCCTAACTCTCCAGATATCAACCCACAAGACTATTATGTATATAGCGTTGTTGAGAAGGAGGTTAATAAACAGCCTCATAACACCAAAGACTCTCTTAAAGCTGCAATAGTTCGAGTAATGTCTGACATAAATAGGGACCAATTCATCAGAACTTGCAGCCGATTTCGACCTCGTGCAGAGGCAGATATTGATGCCTAGTGGTGGTGTTATTGAAAAGAAATTAAATAATAGCTAAATTTCATGTTTACTTGTTTGTAATCAAATATAATTATATTCATTTGTTCAGCAAGTTCTTTTACTAATCCATAAAATCTGTCTTCAAATACCAGTCGCACCCTGTATAATATGGAATTTTCTTTTCTGAATTCATAATTATCTCAGATATTAGATTTCTCTGAATACACGCAAACACATTGCAGCAGGTTTTTGAACCACGCTTATTACTTTCAATAACATCCATGACGGTAGGTTTAAAATTATTTTTTCCCTCAATCCATATATTGTTGATCCACAATAGCACTGAGAAATAAAAATGTCCACACGCTGTATTCAGGTTTAGCAATACTTGGTCTAAGGTTAGAGTCCTATAAGCTAAAGCCCGCATTCATTCATGACTTGAAAAATTCCATGGAATAGCTACCGAATATCGTATAGGAAAATGTAACCTGACGATATACATCAGTTGAAAGTGGCATCGCTTCCTCATGTGATCTGAAAATTTCTGGAAATAAGTTGTGCAATGGCACTTTGATTTTTAGACGTGAAGAATTTTTCATAGGTATATGCCTATCTAGCAAGTGAGAAAAATAAGTGACTGCACATTACCAACGAAATCGTACAGAATTTGTCAACTAATTCTGAAGAACTTGGGTCACATGATTCTGATGAAATAACTCATCATATCTGTGGTGAATGTAGTCAATATGGGGCAACAGTCAAAAACCACTGCATCATGACGGTCATAGGTCAATGGCAAATTTAGGTGAAACAGTGCGCTTACAATGAATTCTATTTGTAAATTATGGGATCATTATGTGAACTCTTCTCGCAACAAAAACTATTGTTCCTTGTCTGTTAATACAAACAATTATGGCTTACATCTCTGCTCATGGTCATTAAGAATGCGCGAATCTACAGGAAATGTCAGTTCCCTCTACGCGTGTTACTGTTGCCAAGTAACTAATTACTATCTGTGGTAAGGTTGGGTTATTGGCGACTAAACCGTCTAATTCGCCGGTCTTTAGGACCCAGAGAACGGTTTCTCCTGCAAAGTGGGTGACAGGTTCGACCTCTTTAGGACAGCGCATTTTCTGTGTTAAGTTTCTCAAATGTGTAGGCCAGTAGCCATAATTCATACTATATAAAAAGCCCCCCCAAAACAGCCCCCCCATAAAATGTACTTTGGAAATGATGCAAGATAATGTTCTATAAAGAAGAATCTATTGATTTCTAGAGGCGACGATTGCATCTAGCATGAAACAGACTGTCGCCTCTAAGTGTTGACTTCTATGTTCACTTTTATATATATATATATATATATATATATATATATATATATATATATATAGAGAGAGAGAGAGAGAGAGAGAGAGAGTGAGAAAGAGAGAGAGAGTGAGAAAGAGAGACTTCCGTTCATACTCTTTGTTTTTTCTTTGAACTAAGGACTTAAGACACTTGACGATTTTTTGTCTTGCTCTAATGAACGGAAGTATTTCTCTCTCTCTGTATATATATATATATATATATATATATATATATATATATATATATATATATATATTGAACGATAAAAATTATTAAAAAAATGAATTAAAATCTTCAGGCATACTGGGTCATAGATTAATATTCTTATGTTTTTATTATTATTATTTCATTTAGATTCCTCGACTAGTTTCGTCCAACATGGCCATCATTGGGAGAAAAAATGTTTCTGCTTGCTGTAGCAGTAAACTACAGAAATGAATGTCTTGATGGAGAAAATGAACTTTTGTCTGTAGTTTTCATTAGTTTTTTATTTGTTTTTTTTTATCTTTTTAACATGAGTTCATTAACATTCCTTGTGTTGGTCAAACAGTCTCTTTTAAGTTGTCATTTGAGATAAGAGCTGGATGGATTCATGCTAGTTTCCCTTTCCTATACATTTCACTGTATATATATATATATATATATATATATATATATATATATATATATATATATATATATATATATATATATATATATATATATATATATATATATACAGTGAAATAATTCCGTTTATGCTGTTCTTTTTCCAAATAAACAACCTTCATTCCTTGGTCTGCATAGAAATGTGTATATTTTCTTGACATAGGAACGCGTATGTAGTCCCAGGTTTCCACACTTGTTTCATATTTGGCGGTGATTCAACCAAGACAATCGAGCTTTTATTGATTGATTCTTTTTCTATGCCTTATCAAGCCTTTCATGTTATTTAAAACCAGAAATTATTTTTACTATGTAAGAATTTTCTTTTTTGAGATAATAACGGTTTAGTGATACAATTCTTTGTTATTAACACCTTGCTGGCGGAGATGTGGATTCATATATTTATCACACGTATTTGCATGTACGTGAATAAGACGGGCCTGATTGAAATTTCGCTCTGCGATGAACAATTTTGAGCCATTAGCCATTGCACCACCCGCACATCCAAGCTTAGAACACTTGGTATTCCCAAGCGGTCACCCATTCAAGTACTTACGAGGCTAGACGATTAACTCCGGTGATTAGTCGGGAAATGTTGTTTCAACTTGATGTGAATGTAAACCCGTCAAGTTTACCGTTTCCCTCTTTAATGTGGTGATATTTTAGACCTGCGCAGGAGTGTTCTAAGCTGGGAAAAGATAAAAAGTCAATCATCTACCTCTCTCATCTAGCTGTTTACTGGCCACGTCACAGCAAAATGATTTCAGCATGGTCCTGTGAATATAGTTTTTCGATTGGTTTTTCTTTCATCTAGGCAGTTAAGCGGTCCGGTTGAAGATGTAAACCTTCCTTAAAATTAGATGCAAATGATTACCTCAAATTCGTATAATTCGTCTCAAGTTTTGGAGAATATAACACAATTTTTAGGAAACTTATTCTAACTTGATTCTAAATATAAATCGGAGGCAGTTACAAAAAATGACGAAGATGGAAGATTTAACACTCAATGGACTTTCAGAAAATAGGGCGAAATGATGAACCTACTTTTTCTGTGTAACGTAAACTCTTCTGTGGACAGTAAAATAAGGATCACAGAGAGAGGCTCAGTAAATTGTCTGGAAGTTGTGGATGATCATGTCCACCATCATCCTGAGAGAAACGTTGCAAGTCTATCGCGATTCTATGGCTATTTCAATGGAAAAAATCTTCAGAAGACAGACATTATTTTCTACTCTTTCAGACATTCACAACTAGGGTGCACTCTGCTGCGTACTAATGTCGATTCATCCTCATCCCATTTTTTGAAGGTAGTTTCATTTAGACAAGAAATAGGAACAGACCCCAGAGAGAACACTTTCCCGATTACTACAATCTTAATCTCGTCCAATCGAGGATTAACATTAAGCCATCATACTTCCTAGTCTTATGACCATAGACAAACCTCATTCAGTGTCCCTCTAGCTTGAGAGGCTCCTGCGACTTGTGAACATGTTATTAAAATGGCATGTAAAAGAATTAAAGAGAAATGGTGAAAGTCTAGTGAATATATAATATTCACTTTTATCCCAACTGAAAACAATCCGCCAATATTTGCAGCCAGAATACTTCGGTAGCCAGAAATTTCTAGCAAATATCTCTAAAAATCTAGCATTTCGGTTTTAGTTTGGTTTGGTTTACGGCATATCAACCTCAATGGGTTATTTGTTGAAGTTTATCGTCTTAATCAGGACGCGGATGTAGTTTATCGTCTTACACAGGACGCGGATGTAATTTATCGTCTTACCCAGGACGCGGGTGTAGTTTATCGTCTTACCCAGGACACGGATGTTGTTTATCGTCTTACCCAGGACGCGGACGTAGTATATCGTCTCACCCAGGACGCGGATGTAGTATATCGTCTTACCCAGGACGCGGATGTAGTTTATCGTCTTACACAGGACGCAGATGTAGTTTATCGTCTTACCCAGGACGCGGATGTAGTTTATCGTCTTACCCAGGACGCGCATGTAGTTTATCGTCTTACCCAGGACGCGGATGTAGTTTATCGTCTTACCCAGGACGCAAATGTAGTTTATCGTCTTACCCAGGACGCGGATGTTGTTTATCGTCTTACCCAGGACGAAAATGTAGTTTATCGTCTTACCCAGGACGCGGATGTAGTTTATCGTCTTACCCAGGAGGCAAATGTAGTTTATCGTCTTACCCAGGACACGGATGTTGTTTATCGTCTTACCCAGGACGCGGATGTAGTATATCGTCTTACCCAGGACGCGAATGTAGTTTATCATCTTACCCAGGACGCGGATGTAGTTTATCGTCTTACACAGGACGCGGATGTAATTTATCGTCTTACCCAGGACGCGGATGTAGTTTATTGTCTTACCCAGGACGCGGATGAAGTTTATCGTCTTACCCAGGACGTGGATGTAGTTTATCGTCTTACCCAGGAAGCAAATGTAGTTTATCCTCTTACCCAGGACGCGGATGTTGTTTATCCTCTTACCCAGGACGCGGATGTAGTTTATCGTCTTACCCAGGACGCAAATGTAGTTTATCGTCTTACCGAGGACGCGGATATAGTTTATCGTCTTACCCAGGACGCAAATGTAGTTTATCGTCTTACCCAGGACGCGGATGTAATTTATTGTCTTACCCAGGACGCAAATGTAGTTTATCGTCTTACCCAGGACGCGGATGTAGTTTATCGTCTTACCCAGGACGCAAATGTAGTTTATCGTCTTACCCAGGATGCGGAAGTTGTTTATCGTCTTACCCAGGACGCGGATGTAGTTTATCGTCTTACCCATGACGCGGATGTAATTTATCGTCTTACCCAGGAAGCGTATGTTGTTTATAGACTTACCCAGGACGCGGATGTAGTTTATCGTCTTACCCAGGAGGCAAATGTAGTTTATCGTCTTACCCAGGACGCGGATGTAGTTTATCGTCTTACCCAGGACGCGGATGTAGTTTATCGTCTTACCCAGGACGCGGACGTATTTTATCGTCTTACCCAGGAGGCGGATGTTGTTTATCGTCTTACCCAGGACGCGGGTGTAGTTTATCGTCTTACCCAGGACGCGGATGTAGTTTATCGTCTTACACAGGACGCAAATGTAGTTTATCGTCTTACCCAGGACGCGGATCTAGTTTATCGTCTTACCCAGGACGAAAATGTTGTTTATCGTCTTACCCAGGACGCGGATGTAGTTTATCGTCTTACCCAGGACGCGGATGTAGTTTATCGTCTTACCCAGGACGCAAATGTAGTTTATCGTCTTACCGAGGACGCGGATATAGTTTATCGTCTTACCCGGGACGCAAATGTAGTTTATCGTCTTACCCAGGACGCGGATGTAGTTTATTGTCTTACCCAGGACGCAAATGTAGTTTATCGTCTTACCCAGGACGCGGATGTAGTTTATCGTCTTACCCAGGACGCAAATGTAGTTTATCGTCTTACCCAGGATGCGGATGTTGTTTATCGTCTTACCCAGGACGCGGATGTAGTTTATCGTCTTACCCATGACGCGGATGTAATTTATCGTCTTACCCAGGAAGCGGATGTTGTTTATAGTCTTACCCAGGACGCGGATGTAGTTTATCGTCTTACCCAGGAGCCAAATGTAGTTTATCGTCTTACCCATGACGCGGATGTAGTTTATCGTCTTACCCAGGACGCGGCTGTAGTTTATCGTCTTACCCAGGACACGGATGTTGTTTATCGTCTTACCCAGGACGTTCTAGCATTTCATCATAAATAATCAAAGAAATAAAAGTAAAAGAGAGAATACAATTTGTTTGTTTTATTTCAGCTTTTCCGATTTGGGGACTGTAGGTATTTTTGTCTAAATTATATTTTGACGCGATAAAAGTTTCACTAGCAAAACTTTTTTATGAAAAATTAAAAAGAATCAAATTTCTTTGCTTGCATTTTATTTGCTACCTTCTTAGACATTATCATAAATAATTTCTTTCAAAAAACAATTTATCTTTTTTCTTTCTTCCGTTTTAATTCCTCTAATATATGTTCACCAAACTTATATCATTTGAGTTAAAATTGACTAACCTAGACTATATAGGGTTTTTGTTAGTGTGAATAATGAAGTTTGTTCGGTCGCTCTTTGAAGAAAGAAGGTTTTTTCGCATCTTGGTGGACCAATGTTCCGTTCTCAGATGGTACCTTATGCGAATTGTCGAACGTCTGACGGTAGGTCCGTAAACTTTGGCCAAGAGGTCTCCGAGAAATGTCTATCTCCAGCGATTTGCTTTGTTTTGTTTTACGGCATATCAACCTCAACGGATTCTCCCCACAAGATTTTTATTGCTGGTAATTTTATTTTTTTTCTCAAAAATGTAATATATAATTGTTTCAAAAATATATTGCTAGTAATAATTTTTCCTTCAAAAATGTATTGCTAGTATTTTTTTCCAAACTGTATTGCTGGTAATATTTTTTTGCAAAAAATGTATTATTGGTATTAAAATATATTTTTACACTTTGATAGTGATTTGACCCCAGTTTGGGGGTTGACTATTTGACCATAGTTGGGACCCTAACAGGTGCTACCAGCCCGGGTCAGGATGGACTGGGAACGGCAGGAATTAAGATGTGGTTCCAAGCTCCTCAAAAACTCCTGATTAGAGGACTTGCTGCTGGATGTAGTTTATCGTCTTACCAAGGTCGCGGATGTAGTTTATCGTCTTACCCGAGATGTTCTAGCATTTCGTCATAAATAATCAAAGAAATAAATGTAAAAGAGAGAACAAAAATTATTTAGACACGATTGGACACGAGAACTGAACAAAAGACCATGTTCCATGAAGCAATTTTCGTTTAGAGATTAAAGATTGATAATCTTGTAAAAATAATACTTCCTCTTAGACTTGAAAGAGACACTTATGTGAGTATTGAATTCCATTTCAATTTTCCATGAACTGTGATTATACATCAGTATTCACACGATTCTTACGCGAATATAAATGAAACAGCGATGAGTTTGAAAAACAAATAGAAAATAAGACTAAAAATTATGAGTCGCAAATTTATTTTTTTGTTCGAAACTGTACATGTTCGTGATCTTCCGTTAAAAGAAATATCGATTCTTTTTGTTTCACACCTGTTATACCCAGTTGCAAAAACTAAACGTAACTGATGTCGAAGAAAGATGTAGCAGATGATAAGTAATTCGTTCTTCGTAACCTGCAAGTCGCCGGTACGAATTTGAATTTCTATGCAAGCCTCGTTCGTTGTTGTTTTAAAAGGTATAATATTGAAGTATAGCCGATATTTACTTTTTACTTTGACTAAGGGTGACTAATTCCAGTTTTTTTTCTTTAGGCTCTTTTCATCTGTAGAAACAAACCAGAAAAACGTTTCTTCTCTGGAAGCAATGGAAATTAATAAGAAACTTAATGGATTTTCTCTATTTTTTATAGTATAGAAATGCAAAAGGATTTGATACTATTTTCTAGAACTTTGCAATATTGCTAGAATTAGTTACTGAAAAAGAAACTCTGAAGAGGAAAAATGCTATTCATGGAAGAATTCCGATAAACATATATAAGAAGATAGCACAAATTATATATAAATCGATGATTAAAGTGTCTGTAATTTTATTTAATATGGTTTTGAGTATGGTAGCATAAAATGTATGCTATCACCTATACCGATATAATTATATTTATTATGGAATGTATATATATATATATATATATATATATATATATATATATATATATATATATATATATATATGTGTGTGTGTGTGTGTGTGTGTGTGTGTGTGTGTGTGTGTTTATATGTATAATTATTTAATAAATAAATATGTTATAAAATCACTACAAAAATACCCATTTTGTTTCAACACTTCTGGTGTCTTATCAAGTGATGGTGTTGAATGCAGAATAATTATATTTGCTCTACTCTGGATATATATATATATATATATATATATATATATATATATATATATATATATATATATATATTAAAATGAAGAGATGTACCGCAAACATTTTTGGTTGTAATGTGGATTTAAAAAAAAAATATTATCCTTTATTTTTCATAATTTTACAACACATGTTTCTGGTCTCGCGACCGTCTTCAGGTAAAGGGTGGAGATTTCTACATATTATTAAAAACAATTAATTTTTTTCTTTATGTTTTTCAATGTTAAATATTCTCGATACGAGACATTCTCTATTTTTGTGTTAGTAATCCGAATGTCTTTCTTGAAATGGCAGTGAAGAGTTCTGCGCGAAGTGTCACAAAACAATTAAGGTTGGTTTGAGAAGTGATGAATTAGTTGTCGGTATCTTATCTTTTAATTTATTAGTGACCCCTGTGTGTTCTTAGATCTATTTCCATTTTCGTGTGTTTCTCTCAGCATGCGTGTATATATGCGTGTGTATTTCCCCCCTCAATACATACACTGTCTCACTACGAAGAATTAGTAAACACATTTGTACACATACAATGGTTCTTATTGTAACCATTAGAACCTCTTCATTTTACATATATATATATATAAATATATATGATATTCATACTTTCTTTTGTTCATATGTATCTATTCAATTAATCTATCTATCTATCTATCTATCTATCTATCTATCTATCTATCTATCTATCTATCTATCTATATGTTCGTTCTATGCATCTTTAAAATCTCTCCCATTATCTAAGTCTTTTTTCTTTTTTTTACTCTTCAATATCTTCATATCTAATTCGCTCCGCTTTTATATATGTCACTTAATTTGTTAATATCTGTAAATCCATCTATATTTATATATCCTGTAACGTTTTCAGCCGAAATTGTAATATATATATATATATATATATATATATATATATATATATATAGATAGATAGATAGATAGATAGATAGATAGATATTAATCATTTCAACCCAAGCAAGGCGATAAAAGCCACTATTTGTAATTGTTTTAATCTATTCTTTCTCATTAACCATTCTTTTTGGCAATGTGCCAAATTAAGCCAAGCCAAGCCAATATAAAAATGTCAATAATTATCCGTCGCCGGTACAAAAACAAAGAACACTGAAATTTTGGCACAGTTATGGCGCTAACCTATGGAGATGCCGAGTCAGTTAAGGTCGCATAGCATTATCGCTGAGATGATTTACATTGGATGCACAATTTTATTAGCCTTGTGGAATACTACGCTATTCATTGTAAATATCATTCTCGTCAGGTGAAATAAAACTAAGAAAATAACGCGAAAGGACATCAATTATGAAAATTGTAATTGTAATATTGTCTTTTCCAGATAAGGAAACATTTATCATTTATTGACCGAGCAGCCAGTCCTACCGTCAGTTGAAATTCATATTTTTCTCTTGAAATAAACTTTCAGGAAAATAGGTTTATCACATTCATTAATTATCATCGCTTTGTCTAGTATTGAAGGGAGTTTCCTTCCAGACATTTTGTGTGAAATAGTGTGGAACGTCAGCATCTTAAAGTCTTTTTTCATTCATGATGTTAAATGCTCGCATAAATATGCATGGCACATGGTCTGAGTGAAAAAGATTTCTTCTTCCACTTATATTTCCTTTCAGGACGTGTGCGATCATGTCTCTCCCCGACTTCATATCTTTTTTACATCATAGCAATATTTGACTGCTCTCCCTACACTTCCCTGTTTTCCTATCCATTTACACAATCTTATTAGGTAGATTACTCGCTGCTTTCCTTTATTTCTCTGGCCTTCATTCGGCCACGTGTGTGTCAGATTATCCAGGCCCTCATTCCGCATAATTTTAAGACATTTTTATGTTTATACATTCTTTTTTATAGATACGAATATTTAAGTAACTGCTCTGTTTATAATAAACAGTATTAACAACATTTACCGGCCTGAATGTTATTAATACTGTTTATTATAAACAGAGCATTTACTTAAATATTCGTATCTATAAAAAAATAATGTATAAACATAATTTAAAAATAATTGGTGGACTTTGTCTATTTCATAATGTGTGACGTCATTTGTTTACATTTGGATATGCATCGAGCAGATATGAATGTACGTGATAAAATCATGGAAGATTGTAGTTTAAAAACAGTAAAATCGACCTTGCTAACCGAACGCTCGTCTGCGGCGAAATCGGTAAAAGCACAGCAGGCTATATGACGGTTCCGTATAGGATACAGTTTCAATTCCTGTCGGAGGACGCATATTTTCTATGACAATTTCTCGGACATTCAGGCCGGTAAATGTTGTTTAATACTGTTTATTATAAACAGAGCATTTGCTTAAATACTTGTATCTATAATATTAGAATGTATAAACATAAAAATGTCTTAAAATAATTGTCGGACTTTGTCCAGTTTACAGTTCCTCATAATGTATGCTAGAGATTTCCAGTCTGTTTCTGATTTCAGTATGAGCGAACTTGTTGTTTCTATTTTCTTTAAAACTCCTCCAATAAAAAATTTAAAAAAAAACTGTGAAATATTACATACATTAATTTCAGCTGCATTGCGTAATTCCAGGTAAACAGATATCCGAATGTTCAAAGATGGCTGTCTATCATGTTGGACAAAAAAGTCATCAACAAGAAATATAACGTTATCATTCCTTCGACATTGGTTTCCAGCCAAGTGGTTTTTTTCATGTTGGGGAATAAATGATAGCCAGATAATGAGAATAGGAGCGTTTATCAACTAGTTTAGAGTCACGCACAGTTACCATTGAAACCAAGGACTTGGGTGAGGGTGGATTTTCCTGATGAAACAAGAGTACTTTCATCAGTTTTCCCTGGCTTTTGTCCTTGATAGCCTTTTGTCTTAGCAAGTTGGAAGAGTATTCTCCCTTGATGTTGTGGTCCTTTTGACGATAATCAATAAACCCAATGGATTTTGCGTCCCTCAAAATGAGATCATCACTTTCCCTGCACATGAAACGACCTTAAACTTGGAGGGGGTGTTTGCATTGCACAGGTCGTCTCTTTGGAGCTGTAATGAATCCAGCACTCATCCTGAGTTAAGAAAAGGCCAAGTGAACCACATCTGCATCTGCCTCAAACAATGTCAGAGATTTTCCCGTGTGTGAGCTTTTGTGGCGAACGTTGGATCAGGTGGGTGTCAGAAGACATCGCAACCTCGTAGTAGAAACCTTCGTCCTGGCAAGTTCATTGTGCAGAATATTCTCAACTCGACCATAGAATATGCTAACAATATTGTGTATTTGATTTAATCGCCTGTCATCCATCACCATGTGCTGAAAAAAAGATATTTTCTCGGTGTTGAAAGACGTTCATATATCGGGTCATCTTTCCAGACTCCGATCCTACCCACTTCTAAATTCAGCTTCCCATTTTTGCACTGTTGACAACGTAGGGGCGTTATCCCCTAATGTAGCAACAATGTCAGCATGAATGTCCTTGGGAGCTAATCCTTTCTTTCTGCATATACTTAATGCCAGATTTTGTCCAGAGAGATATTGCTATTATTTTGAAGTCTTCTTTGAACAGTCAAATGTTAGTTTACAAATAGAAAAATGCTTTTATTCATATAAAGATTTAAAATTAATGCATATAAGATTTCACAATTCTAGCATCACTCCTTCATAGTCACCCTATGAACCTTTCAGCCGAAATTCGTACGAAATGTTTTACTGGAAGGAATGAAAGGAAAATTAATATTCTCCCATTTAAGATCATTTTTATTTATTTAATTTAGGACGATTTTTTTTACACTTCTTCTATTTGTTGTTTCCTTTCAGGAAATGGGCGGTCATAGCTCTCCACAATTTCCTGTTCTTTGTAGTCTTTTTGCTATATCTCCCCATCTGACAATCAATTACACTAGCTCATTAACTAGGTCATGTGCTGTTTTCCGCCGCCTCCCTGGCCTTAAATAACTCATGTGAATGTAAAATATTTAAGCTCCCATTCATCTTTTGATACCCTAGATATTTCAACAGTACCTTTTTTGATAAAAAGTATAAGCGTCCTTTTTGTCCCCATTTTCTTTCAAACTTTATTACTGCTCAGATATTCAGTCCATTATATACTCAGTGTTCTTCTGTAAACCCATATTTCTTTTGCCTCAAGTCTCTTCTTTATGCATGAGGAGATTGTCCAGCATTCAGTGCCATATTGGAAGACTAATATTACATAAAAGTTAATTGTTCTTTGACTCTCGTCTAACTGCAATAGTTCAATCAGGAAAAAGGCATTGTAACATTCCATGCAGCCAAACCAAGCCAAGCTAGCAAAGTTTTTTATTATGATCGAGAAGACCTCGAACTGTCTCCAGACTTAATGAACAATTGCAATGCATCTCCTTGTTTGAACGTCTATTGGGCTTGAAGATGACTCACTCCACACCACAATAGAATCTTAATCGCTTCCTGTCAGCGCATAATTCTAACCGACGATTGCATTTTTCTATCGCAATACACAACCGACGCATATATAATTCAATCAACAAAGACATTACTTTAATCCAAGGAAGTCCTTCTAAAGGAATAAACACGTAACACATAATTTTTTCATCTGCGTAATATATATGCATAAAAAGTAATATGTACTTTATTTCTCCCTCTCTCTCTCTCTATATATATATATATAAATGTTTATATATATATATATATATATATATATATATATATATATATATATATATATATATATATATATATATATATATATATATATATTATAATAAATAGAAAGAACAGTAAGATATATAATCCGGTGTTCTTATTGATATTTTTATTTTTACAAAACAGTGCTCAATGTAATTTTACAGAGCATAAATATTTATTATTATATAAATATTTAATTATATAATTAAATTTGAAGTTTTTAACTTCTAATTTTGAAGCATAGTAATTACTATGTAGCGAAGAAACCATAATTTGAATCAGTTAATTTATATATATATATATATATATATATATATATATATATATATATATATATATATATATATATATATATATATATATATATATATCTTACATTAATCACACAACTCTGACATTTATCGGAAACAATTTTCATGTGCTAGAATTTTTTTGGAAGAAGCTGTAGTCCGATGGAGTCTTTCATATGTATGGTATGTATTGTCAGCTGTATAAACCATTTTCTCAGATTGATTTTTAAACAGTATTTTGAACGAATGATGTCTGTATGCTTTATCGACGACCACTCGTCTAAACTCGTGAACTGGAGATCCAGAATCAGAGACAAAGAACTGTACCATTTATCAGAATCCACATCACCTGAGAACATTCAACAGTTTCAGCAACCATCATGGATGACAATTATATGTCGAAGGGAAAATAATAACATAATCATGATGTTGATATTCCATACTACATTGAACAAAAGGTTAGTAAGGAAACCACCATTAATACTAGAAAGATTGGTAACATTTACTGGACCTGATAAAATAATTTCCTGATAAATATATTAACAGAATGATTATATAAATAAACTCAACCAACGTTTAGCATTCTCTGACAGTCAATAAATACCGAATGTATCCTTAAAAGGAAACAGCTAAAATAGCCCCTGATGTTTGCTTCAGGGTTCTTGATAAGATCCAGAGACGGATATGCAAAGTAATTGGCCCTGATCTGTCATCTCGTCTGCAGTCACTCTCTCACAGACGCGACGTTGCCTCGCTCTGTCTTTTTTACAAATACTTTCACGGTAATTGCTCCGATGAGCTGCTTTTGCTGGTTCCTAGGCCACATGAATTTAAACGTCCTACGAGGCTGGCATCCCGTTCCCACCCCTTCACCGTTGAAACTGTTAGATGTAGACGTCTCTTCTACTCCAATAACTTCATGTCTCGCACATCTCGCCTGTGGAACTCCCTTCCTTATTCCTGTTTCCCTGACAAATACAATCTCCAACTATTTAAGTGTAACGTCAATCGACATCTCCAGTTGCCTTGATCTATCCACTTCCCTTCTCCACATCCTTTCACCTTTCATTCCTATCTGCTCTCGCTCCAAATCTTCTGTAACCCCCTTGCCTTGATCGATCCACTATCTTTCTCCACATCCTCTCCTTTACCACTCCTATCTGCTCTTCCTCCAAACCTTCTGTAACCCCTTGCGTGCTAGTGGCTTCCAGCCTTGCTTGGGGTGATAAGCTTAAAAAAAAACAAAAAAAAAATCCTTACAATATAAAGCCAAAAGAAAACAAGCAGTGAATGTGAGAAAAATGCAGTTGTTTTGAGGAGTCTTTATGAAAACCACCCAATTCTGTTAGCTGGAAAATTATTAAAAATATAAACAAAACAATTTAGTTCGAGATTTGTAAAGAAATAAACACAATTAGATGAAAAATCATTAGAATTCATATTTATTTGGACATATTTTTATACATAACTTTTTTATCTTCAAAAATATTGATTAAAATATAATCTGCTGAGTCATTTGTTGTCAAATTAAAATGTCTGCTTTCCTATTCAGTTGGAAGGAAAAGAAATTAAGAAGAAAATAAAGAAGAGTTGGTCAACACTTATTTTCAGATATTAACCAAATATGGGGTGCTGTTTAGGCTTTATGCTTATTTAAGGATTTTAAGCATCAATAACAACGTTTTTCTCTTTATATTCTTTTGGAATGAAGTGTTAATCATTTAAATTTTAGATGAGACAAGTGAATTTTTCCAACCATTGCGCTCCTTAGAATCCTTCGAAGAAAACAGCAGGGAAGGTAAACAAGAAAAAAAATCAATTTGAAATAAATGATATGAATTAAAGTAAGAATTCTGTATTTATTGCGAAGAAGAAATGCTGAAAAGAAGCATCTTTTCTGTAGTAAATATGTATTTGATTTCCTGAGAAGTTTGTTTTTGAAAAAATCTCCATTTGGTTTACCCTTCGGGTATTCTAGAGTAAAAGAATTGAAGTAAATCCCAGTACGAATGTGTCAAGTATTTTTGAATATAATTTGTAGGGTTGGTAAAAAAATCTTTTGTGAAGTCCTAAATGGGACTATAATTGCGTCTAAGAAAGTATTTTTCCTCTGCACTTTCGTTCTGAGGTCGATGTTGGTTTTCGAAAAAAATCTATTTTTTTTAACAAATTATGCTTCTACCAAATGAACTCTAAGAGAATTTCATAAAAACAAGATTTTAAGAAAATACATATTGTTAGGAATGTAAGTATGGTTTACTATATTTGTTTGAGAATTTTTGGTGCAAAATAGGATGATTTCTGCAGTTGATTTTATTGTTTGATTGATTTATCGATTATTCTATTGCTCACGCTTTTTCTAATTTTTAAACGTGTGCTCCAACATGAATTTGTTGTTGTTTTTTCAATTTAAAAAAAGCAAAACTTCACGCTGCTTTTCTCTCTTTATGTTTTAATTTCATTTCATTTTTTCCTACATTTTTCTCCGTGTCAAAAAGACGTTACACTCACACTTACAATATATTTTATAAGGATCGTGCAAATGACTCTTTACCGACCGTACAAAAACATACTCTAAAACATGGAGAAGTTAAAATTTTGTCCGTATTTCTTTTTTCATAATCCATAGCTTAAAATCTGTTCTCGATTTTGAAAACGAAGAGGAAACTCAGGAAAAATATGTTGCTACAATTGCGCAGTGTGGAAGTAAATATCAGCCGAGATCATTGCAAGAGACGTGGAATCATTTTCAGAGTGAATGAGATCCGAAGAAGAATTTAGAGGATTCACAAAAGGAATATGATTCTACGTCTTATCAACAATTCAAGGCAGAACATATTTTTAAGGTCGTATGAATTCCCTTCAGATAATAATTATTGTGATGGATAGACATGAGTATATAATCTTGGCATGAGGACACGGATGCAATTTTGGTAGAATTTCCGAAACTCTTTCATGTGTGGAGAGGAATCATCCAATACAGGTCAACTTTTATTGATTGATTGATACGTTTCTTACGGATTATCAACCATTTTAGTTTATTTAAAGCCAGAAAATAAGATATATTGTAAGATTTTTTTGTGTGTAGGAGATAATGATTTAGTAATACAAGTATTAGCAATTAACCTATAGCTGGGGGAGAAAAGCTGGATTAATATATTTCCCAATGATATTTGAGTGTAAGTAAATGTAATGAACTTGACTGCAATTAGAACTCTGTTCTCCGATTAACAAAGCACCGACCGCAGACCCAAGCTTACATCACTTAGTATTCCGAAAGTGTCAGCGGTCTAGGTAATGACCAGGTCCGAGGTTACTTAACTGATGCTACAGGAACCGATGCTTCAACGTTTTTTGGCTGTAAGCAAGAAGGACGTTTAGGAAATGCACCAATATACCGAGGAAAGTGCTGAGAGTTGAGATAACTGCTAATTTGTTTTCATAGCAATGCTGGAGAGATGGTTCTTCTAGGAAGATGAAGACATTAAAAAGTAATGTTCATTCCATTCAAAGCAGTGAGTTAATCTTGAATGTTAAATGTCATTTGTCAGTAAACGCTCTCAATTTACTTCCTTGATTTCATTTAATTTTAAATAAATTTAAATGCTTCTGGAAAAAGAGAATGGAGAATTTAATTTGTACATCTCTGATAAACATTGAAGAACAGAGGAATGTCATTTGCTTGTCGTTTTCAGCCAACGACAAACGACTACAAGAAAATGAAGACAATAAGTGCAAAATTAACAACGACCTTGAATAAAATTGCATAACTTCATTTACAGACGATTGGCTGAAAGCTAGGACGTAGATTTTCGCTGATAACAGTTTTCCAATATTCTCTCTTGAATTGAGTGTTTAGGTTCTCCCGTGTAAATACAATTATCAAACGATAGCTATGCAACTTTGTATTTCCTCTCTCATTAATCTACTAAATAGAAACCTTTAATATCGAATATGTTTTCATTGTCTCCTTTCAACTTTCCGACCTAAAAAAATGTTATATTATTGATCGACATCAGTTGAACCTTAGGATATAACTAACATGGAATTACTATTATATTAATTCAAATGTTTCTAGCAAATTGTTTTCAAAATATTTTCGTTTGAGAAATTTATATAATCATACTTAAGTCGTCAAAATATTTTAAAACTTCTTAATTATTGTCCCCTGTAAAATAAAACAGTGATTATTTTGCGCCAAATATTTCTTAGCAGAAAAAAAGGAAGATAAATACCTGTTTGTAGTGGCGTATCGAGGTTTTGATTCAGGGGTGAAACAGCTACACACGCCGCCCCCTGCCACAACTAGTGCTCAGGAAAAGTGATGGATCGATTACTAATTTTTTGAAATTCAAATAAAAATAATTTTCGCGATTATTGGAAATAAAAATAATTTTCGCGATTATTGGAAATAAAAATATAAATGCAAGTAATTTTATTACAGATTCAACAATACAAATACATCTGAAACTAGACAAAAAAACTAAGTCTAAACACAAATACAAATGCTCTGAAAGAGTATTTAAATACAATTCCAATACATTTTTATTTGATTCACCACTACCAACAAGCACTGCGCATTGACAAAGCCTGAATGAAAGATTCCAAGACGAGAACAACTCATTTCATCTACTTGAATTTTAAAGCTGCGACATACAGGGGTTGGACAAAATAATTGCAACAGCTGCAAATTCCACTCCTATATTTCAAAAACCTATTATATTAAGAACTTTAACCAAAACTTCGTAATTGCAGGTTATATCTATTGTAAATACGTTTATTTATCTAATATACTCTCTTTGGCTTATTTATTTTTAGAATTTAGTAAAATGTAAGCTAAATGCGTGACGTCTACGAGTTCGAAAAAGGGCAAATTGTTGGAGCTCGCATGGCAGGAGCCTCGATCACTAAGGTTGTTGAACTGTTTGGGTTTTCAAGAGCTACCATATCAAGAACTATGACGCAATTCAAGAAACAGCATAAAACCTCTAGCAAGCCTAGCAATTCTGGCCGGACTTGCAAACTTACTCACAGGGACTAACGTGCACTGAAACGCAATGTGGCGAAAAAGATCATCGGACAAATGCGGCCAAAGTGATGCTGAGTTAAATAATCATCTGAATAGTCCAGTTTCAACTAAAACTATCAGGGAAGAGCCGCCATAAAGAAACCTCTTCTCTCCAATCACAACATTCAGAAGTGGTTGAAGTGGTGCAGAGATCACAATGCCTGGTCTGCAGACTAACGGAAGCAAGTCATATTCTCAGACAAGTCCAGTTTCTCTCTTTCCCCAACTTCAGGGCGAGTTTATGTGTGGAGGCAGACCAAAGAAGCCTACAACACTGACTGCCTTTTCCAACAGTGAAGCATGGTGGTGGATCAGTGATAGTTTGGGCCGCTATATGATGGAAATGTCTCGGTCCAATAGTTGCACAGTCTGGTAGAATCAACAGCAAAGATTACCTGAACATTTTGGGAGATCATGTTCATCCAATGGCCAAGACTTTATTCCCTGATGGTGACTGCATCTTCCAAGAAGATAATGCTCCAATACATACCACTTGAATGGTTAAGGATTGGTATGAATAGCATGAAAGTGAACTAGAACATATGGAATGGCCTCCCCAATTTCCAGATATCAATATTATTAAACATTTGTGGTGCATTTTGGAGCGACAAATTAGGAGCCGGTATCCTCCACCGTCGTGTTTTAAAGATCTAGAGCAGGTATTAATAGAAGAATGGCTGAAAACTCCTCTGGATGAAGTCAGGAAGCTGTATGATTCCATTCCTAGACGTATTAAAGCTGTATGTGAGGCTAAAGAAGGACCAACTCCATATTAAATAAATTTTATTTGAATTTAACAAGTGTTTCAATTATTTTGTCCAACCCCTGTATAACCAGACTTGTTGTTCAAAAATCTGTTAGTAACATCATCCACATTTATATGACCAAATACTTCATTTTCGATGCTTAAGAAAGACAAATTTCTTAGGCTTTACTGACCAATTGGGCTTCATTTTTCTGAAAGTGGGCTCACAGGATGCCACAGAGACAGCAACAAAGAACAGTATGTGCAATGCTATTTGTAAATTAGGCAACAGACGATTATCGTAAAATATGGTGAAGTTGAGAAGCTCGATCGGGGCTTTTGGTTTAACGAAAGCGCTGTCCTTTCTTTTTTGTGTCAATATGCGTTAGCCTGCAATTTCGCGACTGAGTTCATTTTCCATGAAAATCATCCTTGTATTCTGCAGCAGCTACTTTGCATTTTCCTACCGTGCCTTCATTTGAGGCAATGAGGCTTTTAATATCCAAGTGTAACCCAAATTCCTCATGTAACTGACTCAACTTGTAAATCGATAATTCAGTTCTGTATTCAGCCTATCTAGTACTGCCTTCAAAGAATGATTCATTTATTCTCTCATATTTAGAAACTCATCTTTCGTCTTCTCTTCAGCCATTCTGTTTTTACAACTAACCATTCTGTTTTGACCAGCGTCAGTAACGCATTATAAGCATTTGCCCTCATCTTTTGCAATTGAATTTTTACAGGGAGAATCCCATTCACTCATAAGCGATTTTTGAAGACTTTGAATGTCAATTCGAGCTTCATTGAAGTTCATCCTAGACAATTGAATCTCTTCTGTACGCGGTCGATGGAAATCAGGACGTCGTCCAAGAACAGCCGCATTGTCAGAAAGCTGAACGTTTGCATGGTGTGCAGCAAACAGCTGGCGTGCTTTATGTGTCGACTGATACTGAAGTTTCACTTGTCATAACTTGTCAACCCATTTTGCATCAGGCGATCGCTTTACAGCCGTCCCTAATGTCTCTTTCAATTCTTCCCACCGCATTGTTGAACTGCATTAAGAACTCAACAATTAATATAGAAAGCACGTGATCACATGCAGCATGCACTGCTACGAGGTTCAAAGAAGGGTTGTCACAATTCACAAAGATTATTTTCGGGTTTGTATATGATATGCGTTTCTGGACACTGGACTCCTTCCCAGGCATTGCTGCAGCACTGTCATAGGTCTCTACACGACAGTCGTTCTAATCAAAAATATCTCATTCCAATTTCGAGGTAATTTCTTCTGTAACAATCGCGGCGACTTGTTTCATGAATTTTAATCAAATCAATGAATACTTCCTAGACTACAGTAGTTTTAGATTCGTTATCAACATCCATAAACCTGAGAATTTCAGAGAGTTTTTCATTGTGAGAAAAGTCATGTCGAAAATAATTCCATAGTATCTGCTTCTTGTGAATTTCTGTAGGATAGGCTGACGTCATTACACAGTAGCTCAATGAACTAATTTTGTATATTGCCGGACAAAAATATTGTAGAATGTGGATGCGAACTGACATAATCTAAGTGAGGTTGCAACAGAGGTTCGTACTTGCTATGTAGCTTAACAAGTGCAAGAAAATTACCGGGATTATTACTTGATGCAATGTGTTATGGGTCCTTACCTATAACTACAGAATGAACTCTTCCTAACACTATGTATACTAGCCTCTTATGAGAGAGAGAGAGAGAAACGAATCGAGTCGAGCCGATAGTAGTTCACTCCAAACCAGACTGACAGTCATACTAAAACCTTCCACATCTTGTATTATTATTCCGTGTAATATATCTTCGTTATTTCTACTCTTGTGTTCGTGTTGTTCTTCCTTGGTCCTAACCTGGACCATAACACAATGACTTCTCAGTACCCATCAAATGCCAGATGTTGAGTCGCCACAATCCACAAAACGCATCAGCAGATCCTTCCGCAATTGCTTCGCTTCTTCGACATGCTTCAGGATTAGGGCCCTGGTCATGTTCTGGTATTTTTTCGTTGCATTTTTTTCCATTTTTAAAATCCACAAGACTTTTCGAATACTGCGTTTTGGTTGACTGGGGCTTTTGAAAACAAAGGACACCAAGAACAGTAAACTGCAACATTTTAAATAGAGTACAAAAACCAATTACTCCGAAACGTAGATATATCCTGTCGTTTTCTTTGACACCAATAATTCGTGAAGCAGCGGTTGACACCCACATGTTTTTTGCTTATTTCCCTTCTCATTATTCTAACTTGAAAGAGCCGTACTTATTCTGAAAATCCTCAGCACTCCCCTTAACCATTTGTACGCATAGATCATCAGCAATTTGTTGCTTATCGCAATTTACATCTTCCCTGGTTAAGTTTATTGCAGAAATAAAATTCACTCCCACTGAAAATATAGGGAAAATGCTCACTACTCAGCCATAATTATTCTAGCAAGACAAGCTTGCTTACAACGCCTCGAGGTGTCCTCTGTGCAAGATATATAGACTCACCAGTTGGTAGCCTAAAAGTGAATACAAGAATACAAAAGCTGGCCGACCATATCTACTTACATTTATATCTTGATCTTCATATGAACTGTTCTGCTAACTTTCGTATATAAGAAAGTTTCACATTCGGCCATATTGTAAAATATTCAAACGTAGCCCATGAATTCGTGTTGTATATCGCGCTATCTGCCCAAAGGCTGGTATTTGATCCATACCAGCTGGATGAACTCGATGGTGGGTAATGATGTTTCGACACCAGAAAAATCTAATGTTCTCATGATTGCATCATTGATGATATGACCACACGAATAATGTCGATATATTTCTAGAAATGTAACACATATTTAATAAAGTAACTTACTGACAAATTTCAAAATCCACTGTTAGTCACCAGCGAATGATTAACAGACAACAAATTATTTTTATAATTCTGTCAATCGGCAGACTATGGGATCTACTTAGGATCCAGACATCGGCCCAGACAAATAATATTTCGCACGCAGAGATAAAAATGTTCTTATACTAAAATTCACCCTATATAAGGCTCAAAAGCGACTCAAGAAAGAGGGTTACTGAAGGCGGTTGTTGTCTGAGCGTTAAGAGTAAGTGGTGCAGTTTATATGCATATGTGGGCAAGATAAAGATGAAGCGTTTAAGATGTGAGTAGTCTAGACATTATCCGTTTGTTATTTTGTTCCACAAGGCAACAGCTCTTAGGTAGAACGGTTAGCGCTGGTAGAAATAAGGAATATAACATGTTTGAACATTTTCCATAGAAATAGCGGTAGAGTTGCAAGAGGCTTGCCAAGTTTCGTCAAGAGGGTGTAAGGTAGAAAACAAATCTAAAAGCGGACATAGGTTACAGTTTCTAGAAGTCATGGGATAATCTAGCGTGAAAATTGATAAAACAAAGTCAATAATACGCGCGATTTTGATGACTTCGTGAGTTCATGCTAAGCAAACTCATAGAGAGAGTCGTCTACTGGAAAGGCTTACAATTGTCTCCACCGGCTGATACTATGAAGATCTCCCTGACAAATGTAGTTTCGACCCAGAATTGTACACGCTCCTATAAGTTTATTCATTAAAAGATTATCCATTGCAAAATTAATATTTCCCACTGATTTTCTCATTCACTATATCCTCATTTATATATCCTATGTTGTTATCATGCGATATTTCCTTTAAATGCCATATCCCCTTTAAATAACTTTAAATGCCATGTCCCTTTATGAAGTAATCGATCACAACTTTCCATAGATTCCTTTTAATCATCTAAAAATTGATATAATCTCTTCAGATGGAGTGGTTTTCTATTGTCTCCTTCATGGATTTGAGTTCGGAGTTTTCCTTCATCTAGACTAGCTACCACTCATCAACAGAAACCCCCATCTAATCTGCTATTTAACGACATAGTTGATGGGAAAAGAGATGGATTCATGCCTTTCCCAAAAGTATTTAAACTCAGTGGCAGTTTGTTCTGCACCGAACATATTTAAGCGACCTCTAATATCGATCCATTTATATATGCTGTAGTAACGGGGCACCTCGACGTGATGTAATGGTTAGAAACCTTGTCTTGCTAGATCAATTACGACTGAGTAGTGAGTTTGATCCTCTCTGGGTGCCCCATACTTTCGGCCTTGTGCCACATCTCAGCGGAGATTAGAAAATTACTATATGCTGTATTAACGTTATAAGTGATAACATTAAACATCATTCATGGTTCCAGAAGCTTAACTGCTATACATATCGCTCCAACCATCGCAACGACTTCATATTAATCTGTTATCTACAAACAACAGTTATTACCGTATTAGTATCTGCCTATATTCCAAGGACACATGGCACAGTGGATAAAGGCATTGGTTAGATCCAGTGACAGGGCCCAAAGATTGTGAGTTCAATACCCGGTTAAGGCAGTGGAGAACTTGGAGAGGGGAATTAACAGAAGATAAGTGACATCCATTAGACATGACACATGGAACTAGAACAGTCTACCCCAGTGAACGAAATAAAGTGTTCAGTTCGACATTCAAAACACCTGAAGAAGGCCGGAGCGTACAACAGCCGAAACGTTGTAATAAATATGGCGACAAAGTTGAGGACAATAGACCGAATAATGTAAATAGATACCCGTATTATTATAAAACTCACTTCGAATGGTTTTTCAAACCAACCTGCTAACATTGAATCAATATCAGGTACTTAATTTATTTATAGTTGTCGGGCGCAAGGATAGTGAAACACTAAGCGCTGATCGAACTCATTACTTTGAAATCTAACTTAGCAACCATTGATATACTGTCGATATTCGCAAACATATTTGTAGTGAAATATACTTTGAACAAAAGGGGACATCATATTACTTTTTGCATGATTTTGTAGAGGATTTTTCGTCTCTAACTCTTAATGATTTCCCTATTCTTTGAAACCTGCAAGTTAGACAAATTTTAAATTTATTTTATGTATGCAGCATTTGTGTCCGGAATGTTAAAAGCAACAGATCGTATTCATAACAAAACTGGAGCCATTGTCAAATTTAGCGGACCTTGCGGAATTTGATTTTATAAATAAATATTATATTTATAAAAAAATATAATTCTTGCGAAAGTTTATTTAAATTACTCATTATCGAAGAAAGTCCTGAAAAAATGTTTCGAAAATAAATTTGATAGGTAATGTCTCTCTCTCTCTCTCTCTCTCTCTCTCTCTATGTATGTATATATATATATATATATATATATATATATATATATATATATATATATATATATATATATATATGAACATTTCTCAGAGTTAACTTGTAGACAATCTTTATAAATATAAAAACGAAATGAATTTGATTAAACAATTAATTAATTGACGTTATTTTCAGTTAACAATATGAAAATAGCGTTCGCTACATTCCAGTTGCTAAGAACACTCTGTCTTTTGTTTTTATTAATTTCCTTGTTTAATTAAATTCATTTCGTTTTTTGCTTTGAGAAAGACCACATTGGACGAAACGCTTCAGCAATTAATAGTGTTTTCCTATTGTCATTTATATTTATACTATATATATACATACATATATATATATATATATATATATATATATATATATATATATATATGTATATATATATATATATATATATATATATATATATATATAATAGTAAAGAAAAAACTGAACGCATCATATATCGATAACAGACTTATATTATGTTTTAATTTTTTCCTTAATAATATATATATATATATATATATATATATATATATATATATATATATATATATATATATGTGTGTGTGTGTGTGTGTGTATTGTGAAATGGCAAATATTTCATTTTTTTTTAATTAAATAATGTTTTTATTTTTACATTAAAGAGTTCCAATTTATGCAAAGGGAGACAATAATTTTTGCAGCAATTAACGACATCATCAAAAGAGGTTTGGATGCAGCTGCGTTCCCTTCCAAAATCGAACCCGTAGGCCTCTACCGTGGTGTTGGAAAGCGGCCGGATGGCATTACCATCTTCCCTTTTAAAATGGGTAAGTCGTTGATTTGGGATGCGACCTGTGCTGATACATTCTCGGCCGGTAATTTGATCAGGTCCGCGATTGAACCGGGGTTCGTCGCCCGAGACGCAGAGATAAAAAAAAATAGCTAAATATGCTTCTCTTGCTGACAGATTTTTTTTTACTCCTGTGGCAGTGGAGACTTCAGGGGTTATTGGCCCTCGTTCGATGGTGTTCCTTCGGAGAATTGGCGCGATTGCGTCTCGATTAAGGAACGAGCCTCGCGAAACGGAGTGGCTCTTGCAGCGTGTCTCACTGGCGACGGTTCGGGGTAATGCTTTCTCCATCATAGCGGCTGGCAGAGGATAGAAAAAAAAATTGTTTATAGTTACGTTGTCCTGAATTGTCATCATTGGCCGACTGAACTTGCTTTGTTTCAATTATTGTTTCCCTTAGATTGAACTCACCATTTCTTTTTATACTATAATATATTACAGTGTTATCCAATAAATCTCATTCTTTTCAATATTTCATTCAATTTCAATTATATCAGTTATACTGAAAGTTATTTCTTTTTAATAATACAGTGTAACCCGGATATAAGAGAGTTGTCGGGACCGAAGAAGAAGTATCTTATATCCGGGTCTCTTATATCCGGGTTACACTGTATAAGGATTTATATGATTTTGTCTTTTCAAAATATTTAAAAACGACCCAATTATTTGTAATTGCTTTTTGGGGTTTTCAAAGGAGTTCCTATTATCCTGAGGTTCGATGGAGTAAATTAACAATGAATTCGGAAGTATAATTTTAAAATTCTAGTATGTTTTTATCGTTATCATGCCTTCAAATTTTATGTCAGTGAATCTGATTGACATGTGTTTCATTTTGAACTACTTGAAGAAAATGATAGAACGTATGCTCCCAACTATTACATGTGTCCAAATATATATTAACAACGTCAACTGTAATAAAAATTGCATAGTATAGATACCTATCGGCAATAGAACATTTATACCTCTCTTCCTATCTGACACGAACTTCCGAATGGGGAAAAACCTGGCTGATTACATTCCATCGAGGCGTCGAGACTCTGAACTACGACCAGTCACGATGAAGGAACGAACCGTGCCTCGAGAGGAAATAGGGTTTCAAACACATACCTGACCTGACGTGGAATTTCTATATACGATCACTTGCTAAAGGTGCAGGTAACATGATCAGCTCCCTGTACGGCCTCTGTAGGTATCTGACTCCTCATGCTAATATCTACCTTTATAAGATGAAGAAGGGACTCGAGATGTGGTTCTATAGAAGGATGTTCGGATATCGGGGACTGAGCGCGGGAGAAACAGTGATGTCTTAGATATGAGCCAAACAAGGAGAAGGTTTATAATTAACATCAGGAAGAGGCAGCTGAATTTTCTGGGACACATAATGGGGAAGGAGGATTTGGAGAATTTGATACTCACGGCTCGAATAGAGGGAAAGTGAGATAAGGGAAAGCAACGCGTCACATACCTGGCGAGCCTGAGCAGGTGGATGATAGAACGTGGTCTGGGGTTGGAAGCAGAGGGAAGGAACTTTCTCAGAGTTGGAAGGGAGGTGGAGAGTCATGATCGCCTACGTCTTGAAAGGACATGTCACATAAAAAGAAAGAATAAGGCTAAACTCAGGTATGACCTCACTCTAAATCAGTAGAATGAAACAGCCCAGACCGTGCCACTAACTTGTATATAATTATGATTTTATTGCGCTTAAAACATAAGCAGTAACGTTTACTTCGTATATTAATTTTAAAAAGCATATTTTAATAAATAATTCATCTTTTTAAAAACAAAATCAGTAGCATGTGTTAGCAATATTTCATTTGATAAATATTTTTAATTCATCGTTGTTGTTTTGAAATCATTTATATTTAGCTTGTTCAAATTTATTTCAAATTTCGCAGTAAAATACATCAATGTGTTTATATTTTACGAAGACGTAACATAAATGTGTTCTTGGCTTCCAAATATAGCTATTCTGTTTAGAAATGTACTTAAAATAAATGATTTTTATAATATCAAATTTCTTTTTAGAATTTTTGGCACAAAATCTTTAATTAGTGTTTTATTTCTAGCAGCCTTTCTTGTAACTGTTGTTTTGCCTGCTATTTCACATTACTGGAAACTATTCGAGCGGAGTCAAAACAATTGTTACGTAAATAAGTCAGAATGATTCATTCGTTAATTTTTAATAATGTATCGAATTGTTCAAACAAGTGAAAACATTTTAAGCTTGCTGAACTATTATTTTATTATTAATAATATTACAAACATTAGAAATATATTGACATATATCATTCATGGTCAGTCTCATGTAGCTCTGTCAAGAGGATGTCATTCAAGTGAAGACAAAACGAAGTTTAAAAAGAATAGGCGTATTGCTGAAAATATTTTTAAAAATAATTTGTACACAGACATGAGAACATCTATATCAAATTATTTTTCTCTGTTTGTGGGATGCGTAAGCAGTTAGTTAATGAATGTGTTTAAATCTCTTGGAGTAGCAATAAATTAAATTGGCAACAAAACTTCAAAGCCTAAAAATTTTATATAACTATGGGTGGATCAATAAATGCGTAGCCTGGCACATAGTAATTCGCTGTATTTCGGTATTTAGTTCTAAGTGATTAATATTTATTTTTTTTATTTTTTCCTAAAAGTTTTCTTTAAGTTAAATGTATTGAACGATGCACTGAACTATTATTTTTTAAGCATTAACCCCAAGCAAGGCGGGAAGCCACTAGCACGCAAGGGGTTACAGAGTTGGAGCGAGAACAAAGAGGAGTGATAGAGGAAAGGATGAAGAGAGGGTTAGGGTATAGATCAGGGCATCTGGAGACGTCGATTGACATTTGAATAGTTGGAGATTATATCTATCAGGAAAACAAGAAATGGGGAGGGAGTTCCACAGGCGAGAAGTGCGATACATGAAGCTACTGGAGTAGAAGAGACGGCTACATTTAACAGTTTCGACAGTGAAAGGGTGAGTGTGAGATGCCAGCCTAGTAGAACGCTTAAATTCATGAAGTCTGGGAACCAGCAAATGCAGCTCATCGGAGCAGTTACCGTGAAAGTATTTGTAAAAAAGACAGAGGGAAGCAACGGCACGTCTGTGAGAGAGCGGCTGCAGACGAGATGCCAGTTCAGGGCCAATTACATTGCATATCCGTCTTTGGATTTTATCAAGGACCTTGAAACAATTAGACGGGGCTCCAGACAATATATGGCAGCAATACTGCAAGGGCGAATGGTTGATTTGTAGATTTGAAGGATCGACTCCGGCGAAAAAAAATCCTGGCGCGGCATAGGGAGCCAACTTTCCTAGCGGTGGACGAAGCTATTGACCCAATGTATTCGTTCCATCTCAGGTCAGCGGACAATCGAGCAGTCGCAAGAGGTGCTCTCGTGGAGTTGAGCGTCAGACATTCTAATGGGAGGCAGATTTGTCATGGAAATAAATGCTACTATTTGCTAATAGATTATGTGATAATTGATTTAGTTTTGTGTAACTAGTTTCAATTCAGTCAGTTAAATAATATACAACTTTGATTCATATTTGTTCCATATGGCGAAAATATGTTACGTGACTCTATGAAATAAATTTTCTTTTCAGACATTTTGGCGTCTTTAATCTCACCACCTGATGCCACAGGACAGGATAATCTATCACTACAGTGCATAAGAAGGCTAGAAAAAGAGCGGGAAATTGACAAATCTACTTATCGAGTTTCAGTGACTGGACAACCAAACAAGAATAAAGAGTGATGGTAAATTATATACGGCTACTAAGAGCAACAAAACACGGACAGTTGTCGAGAACCTTGATCGCTCGCGTCCTGCGGCTTAATTTGACTCAACACGGGAAAACTCACCCGGTCCGGACACCGGTAGCATTGACAGATCGATAGCTCTTTCTCGATCCGGTGGGTGGTGGTGCATGGTTCTTCTTAGTTGGTGGAGCGATCCGTCTGGTTGATTCGGATAACGTACGAGATTCGGGCCTGCTAAGTAGTGCACCGATGTGTGTGTTTATTCAACGGCGGACTCGGCGTTCATCGCAGCGCCCGGGTCCGGGTCGGTTTTCTCACGCACTTCTTAGAGGGACGGGTGGCAGAAAGCCACACGAGGCGGAGCGATAACAGGTCTGTGATGCCCTTAGATGTCCGGGGCTGCACGAGCGCTACACTGGTGGTATCAGCGGTGACTTCGCCCCGGACTGAGAGCGTCGGGAAACCTCTTAACCACCTCCCGTGGTAGGGATCGTAGCCTGTAACCAAGCTCGTTATTTGAAATAAGAGAAGAAAAATAAAAATGTGAAATATTTTGATATTATACTCTCTAATAGTGAATATGATGGAACCAAATATATTATCATATTGTGCATCTTCATCAGATTGACCACAATCCACTGATACCTGTACTGTGTCTGTGTCGTCAGAACCAGTGACAAGAACGAACAGGGGAAACAACGCGATTGTCACTTTCTCTATCTGACATGATATTTAAAAAACAAAAAAACTCTACATAACTTGACTGATTTTCTGTAGATATTCGATGTCTCGTTTCCTACGATTTCTTCTTTCCACACCCGATTATTTCTTCTTTTTTGTTTGCTCGTGTCGCTTCATTTTTAAAATTTATGCCTGAAATAAAATTACAACTGTCTCCTTCAGTTACATAAAGATCGTGAAGCAAGTTTGTCTAATACTGGTGTGTACAGAAAACCGAACGAACCGTAGCGCGATAACATTGTGACACCGTTCCAGTTTAAATAACACCAAAAGGGGTCAATATTAGAATATATCATAACGTAGCAGCCGTATATACAGTAGCGGCCATAATATAAGGAACGGAAACAACAATGGCATAAATATGTGTATTACTTAAAAAGTAATGCATGATGAGCAATTAAATTTTTACCGAATAAAGATTAGGGTGTAATGCATAAATATTATACAAAGTTACAAAAATGTACATAATAGTTTTTTTTAAAATAAAGATTAAATGGAACAAAGGAAATAAGCTACTGGACAAAAGTTAATCATGTTAATATATGATTGTGAACAAAATATCTACAAGATTTAATATTTGGTAAACAACCCCTTATTTTCAATGACGTCTCTGCATCGTCGACCACATGATCTAATTAATTTCTTGCAAACACCAACAGTAATTACCTCCCATTCGTCTCTCAATAACTCCCATAGGTGATCCTCGTTTTTCGGGTTTCTTTTCTGAGCCCTTTCTCTAATTATAATTCCAAATATTTTCTATTGGATTTAGGTCGGGGCTCTGCGCTGGCCACTTCATTAGCGCGATTCCTTCTTCTTCAAATAAAGCCATAACCAAGGTGCATTGTCCTGCATGAAAATAGGAGATTCATAGAAATATTGGTGTAATCTTCGTACCACATGCTGCTGAAGAAGACTTTTGTAAATCTCAGCATTGATATTGCCATGTACGAGGATGATAGGGCCAACTCCTGCAGTTGAAATCATTCCCCACACCATCACACTGCCGCCAACAAACTTAACGGTTTTCTTCACACATTGAGAAGACAGTCTTTCACCTGTTCTACGGCGTACGTAAGATTTGCCCTCAGAACCAAATATAGTAAACTTGGACTCGTCACTGAAATGAACTGTATCCCATTGTGCGTCAGTCCAAACAACATATTCTCTCGCATACTCCAGGCGTGCCCATTGGTTTCGCTTTGAAATGACAGGCTTCGAAGCTGGAATACGGACATGCAGCCGTTTTCCTTGAGATCTTATTATCTGTCCCTTCATTTTATCTGTCCCTTCAATTTACGGGCAATTCATGTAGCAGTTTCAAAACGGTTTTTTGTAGATATTCTAACAATTCTTCGATCTTCTCTTTGCGATTTGTTTGCAGGTCTGCGGGTTTTTAGTTTTGTATCTAACGTTTTATCGGTTTTATACCTGCTAATTACACGATGAACGACACTTTTAGACCTATGAACAATATCAGAAATTCTGAAATTGACTTTTTTTCTTAATAGCGATAATGAGTTTTTTTCTTCAAAAGAGAGCGTTTTGTGTGTAGAATTTGTCGTATTGCTTAAAAATAAAGTCCTAATGATAAATGAACTTTTACTTATTGTTGAAAAGCTCCATCGAGATTTTTAACAATGTAAATTAAAAGTTTATGCAAATTATTAACATCGTTCCTTAACTTTCGTTCAATAGCTTATTTCCTTTGTTCCATTTAATCTTTATTTAAAAAAAACTATTATGTAAATTATTGTATAATATTTATGCATTACACCCTAATCTTTATTTGGTAAAAATTTCATTGCTAATCATGCATTACTTTTTAAGTAATACACATATTTATGTCTTTGTTGTTTCCGTTCCTTATATTATGGCCGCTACTGTATATACTGGCAGATGGGTACCACATCTAAGCTAAGCTTGGAAAATCACTACATGTCTTGATCAGCTTATGGACTTTCCAGTCGACCCTCGTACACAGCCAGCAAATCTTCTAATTACATACGGTTATAATTTAGTCATGTAAACGTGTATTTTTTATTTTGAATAAATCAAATATAGAAACAATATGAAAGATTGATTCTTACCAAAATTTATTGTTTTACGAGAACGTAAAAACGAGAATTGATCCATAAAAACAATATCAAAGAGATCTATAAACCAGAAAATGAATGAACACAGATGTTTTTATAAACATTTATCTTGATTTTTTATTTATTTCTGACGTTTCTCATGACGACTTGCTTTTGTATATCTCGCTTTCTCTAAGTCATTTTTATTTTACTCTTCATACAGCGAATTTCCTTTTTTTCCATTTTGTTGCTATTTCAATTCTTTACCATTAAATTGTTTTAGTTCAACAGTCTTTAATTAATGCTGCGATATTTCATTCCGTACTTTGGGAATCATAATTTCTCTTTTAATCTTCCTTTATTTCCCAGTTAAAACAAATTTTCTCTTTCATATTTTATCTCTTTCTTTCATTCACCTTCCTTCCATCTTTAATTCGTATTTTGTAGATTCTTCTTTGTTTTTTCTTTCTTTGATTTTATTTCTTCAGCATTATTCCTTTCTCCTCTGTTAGTTTCTTCTTTGTTTTGTCTTTCTTTCTTTTTATTTATTCACCATCATTCGTTTCACCTCTTTTCGTTACTTCTTTGTTTCGTCTTTCTTTCCTTTTATTTCTTCACCATTATTCCTTTCTCCTCTGTTAGTTTCTTCTTTGTTTTGTCTTTCTTTCTTTTTATTTATTCACCATCATTCGTTTCACCTCTTTTCGTTACTTCTTTGTTTCGTCTTTCTTTCCTTTTATTTCTTCACCATTATTCCTTTCTCCTCTGTTAGTTTCTTCTTTGTTTTGTCTTTCTTTCTTTTTATTTATTCACCATCATTCGTTTCACCTCTTTTCGTTTCTTCTTTGTTTTGTCTTTCTTTCCTTTTATTTCTTCACCATTATTCCTTTCTCCTCTGTTAGTTTCTTCTTTGTTTTGTCTTTCTTTCTTTTTATTTATTCACCATCATTCGTTTCACCTCTTTTCGTTACTTCTTTGTTTCGTCTTTCTTTCCTTTTATTTCTTCACCATTATTCCTTTCTCCTCTGTTAGTTTCTTCTTTGTTTTGTCTTTCTTTCTTTTTATTTATTCACCATCATTCGTTTCACCTCTTTTCGTTTCTTCTTTGTTTTGTCTTTCTTTCCTTTTATTTCTTCACCATTATTCCTTTCTCCTCTGTTAGTTTCTTCTTTGTTTTGTCTTTCTTTCTTTTTATTTATTCACCATCATTCGTTTCACCTCTTTTCGTTTCTTCTTTGTTTCGTCTTTCTTTCCTTTTATTTCTTCACCATTATTCCTTTCTCCTCTGTTAGTTTCTTCTTTGTTTTGTCTTTCTTTCTTTTTATTTATTCACCATCATTCGTTTCACCTCTTTTCGTTACTTCTTTGTTTCGTCTTTCTTTCCTTTTATTTCTTCACCATTATTCCTTTCTCCTCTGTTAGTTTCTTCTTTGTTTTGTCTTTCTTTCTTTTTATTTATTCACCATCATTCGTTTCACCTCTTTTCGTTTCTTCTTTGTTTTGTCTTTCTTTCCTTTTATTTCTTCACCATTATTCCTTTCTCCTCTGTTAGTTTCTTCTTTGTTTTGTCTTTCTTTCTTTTTATTTATTCACCATCATTCGTTTCACCTCTTTTCGTTTCTTCTTTGTTTCGTCTTTCTTTCCTTTTATTTCTTCACCATTATTCCTTTCTCCTCTGTTAGTTTCTTCTTTGTTTTGTCTTTCTTTCTTTTTATTTATTCACCATCATTCGTTTCACCTCTTTTCGTTTCTTCTTTGTTTCGTCTTTCTTTCCTTTTATTTCTTCACCATTATTCCTTTCTCCTCTGTTAGTTTCTTCTTTGTTTTGTCTTTCTTTCTTTTTATTTATTCACCCTCATTCCTTTCACCTCTTTTCGTTCTTCTTTGTTTCGTCTTTCTTTCCTTTTATTTTTTCACCATTATCCTTTTGTCCTCTGTTAGTTTCTTCTTTGTTTTGTCTTTCTTTCTTTTTATTTATTCACCATCATTCGTTTCACCTCTTTTCGTTTCTTCTTTGTTTCGTCTTTCTTTCCTTTTATTTCTTCACCATTATTCCTTTCTCCTCTGTTAGTTTCTTCTTTGTTTTGTCTTTCTTTCTTTTTATTTATTCACCATCATTCGTTTCACCTCTTTTCGTTCTTCTTTGTTTCGTCTTTCTTTACTTTTATTTATTCACCATCATTCGTTTCACCTCTTTTCGTTTCTTCTTTGTTTCGTCTTTCTTTCCTTTTATTTCTTCACCATTATTCCTTTCTCCTCTGTTAGTTTCTTCTTTGTTTTGTCTTTCTTTCTTTTTATTTATTCACCATCATTCGTTTCACCTCTTTTCGTTCTTCTTTGTTTCGTCTTTCTTTACTTTTATTTATTCACCATCATTCGTTTCACCTCTTTTCGTTTCTTCTTTGTTTCGTCTTTCTTTCCTTTTATTTCTTCACCATTATTCCTTTCTCCTCTGTTAGTTTCTTCTTTGTTTTGTCTTTCTTTCTTTTTATTTATTCACCATCATTCGTTTCACCTCTTTTCGTTCTTCTTTGTTTCGTCTTTCTTTACTTTTATTTATTCACCATCATTCGTTTCACCTCTTTTCGTTTCTTCTTTGTTTCGTCTTTCTTTCCTTTTATTTCTTCACCATTATTCCTTTCTCCTCTGTTAGTTTCTTCTTTGTTTTGTCTTTCTTTCTTTTTATTTATTCACCATCATTCGTTTCACCTCTTTTCGTTCTTCTTTGTTTCGTCTTTCTTTCCTTTTATTTATTGACCATCATTCGTTTCACCTCTTTTCGTTTCTTCTTTGTTTCGTCTTTCATTCCTTTTATTTCTTCACCATTATCCTTTTCTCCTCTGTTAGTTTCATCTTTGTTTTGTCTTTCTTTCTTTTTATTTATTCACCATTATTCCTTTCTCCTCTGTTAGTTTCTTCTTTGTTTTGTCTTTCTTTCCTTTTATTTATTCACCATCATTCGTTTCACCTCTTTTCGTTTCTTCTTTGTTTCGTCTTTCTATCCTTTTATTTCTTCACTATTATCCCTTTCTCCTCTGTTAGTTTCTTCTTTGTTTTGTCTTTCTTTCTTTTTATTTATTCACCCTCATTCCTTTCACATCTTTTCGTTCTTCTTTGTTTCGTCTTTCTTTCCTTTTATTTATTCACCATCATTCGTTTCACCTCTTTTCGTTCTTCTTTGTTTCGTCTTTCTTTCCTTTTATTTCTTCACCATTATTCCTTTCTCCTCTGTTAGTTTCTTCTTTGTTTTGTCTTTCTTTCTTTTTATTTATTCACCATCATTCGTTTCACCTCTTTTCGTTCTTCTTTGTTTCGTCTTTCTTTCCTTTTATTTATTCACCATCATTCGTTTCACCTCTTTTCGTTTCTTCTTTGTTTCGTCTTTCTTTCCTTTTATTTCTTCACCATTATTCCTTTCTCCTCTGTTAGTTTCTTCTTTGTTTTGTCTTTCTTTCCTTTTATTTATTCACCATCAATCGTTTCACCTCTTTTCGTTTCTTCTTTGTTTCGTCTTTCTTTCCTTTTATTTATTCACCATTATTCCTTTCTCCTCTGTTAGTTTCTTCTTTGTTTCGTCTTTCTTTCCTTTTATTTAATCACCATCATTCGTTTCACCTCTTTTCGTTTCTTCTTTGTTTCGTCTTTCTTTCCTTTTATTTCTTCACCATTATTCCTTTCTCCTTTGTTAGTTTCTTCTTTGTTTTGTCTTTCTTTCTTTTTATTTATTCACCATTATTCCTTTCTCCTCTGTTAGTTTCTTCTTTGTTTTGTCTTTCTTTCTTTTTATTTATTCACCCTCATTCCTTTCACCTCTTTTCGTTCTTCTTTGTTTCGTCTTTCTTTCCTTTTATTTCTTCACCATTATTCCTTTCTCCTCTGTTAGTTTCTTCTTTGTTTCGTCTTTCTTTCCTTTTATTTCTTCACCATTATCCCTTTCTCTTCTGTTAGTTTCTTCTTTGTTTTGTCTTTCTTTCTTTTTATTTATTCACCCTCATTCCTTTCACCTCTTTTCGTTCTTCTTTGTTTCGTCTTTCTTTCCTTTTATTTCTTCACCATTATTCCTTTCTCCTCTGTTAGTTTCTTCTTTGTTTTGTCTTTCTTTCTTTTTATTTATTCACCATCATTCGTTTCACCTCTTTTCGTTTCTTCTTTGTTTCGTCTTTCTTTCCTTTTATTTCTTCACCATTATTCCTTTCTCCTCTGTTAGTTTCTTCTTTGTTTTGTCTTTCTTTCTTTTTATTTATTCACCCTCATTCCTTTCACCTCTTTTCGTTTCTTCTTTGTTTCGTCTTTCTTTCCTTTTATTTCTTCACCATTATCCCTTTTTCCTCTGTTAGTTTCTTCTTTGTTTTGTCTTTCTTTCTTTTTATTTATTCACCCTCATTCCTTTCACCTCTTTTCGTTCTTCTTTGTTTCGTCTTTCTTTCCTTTTATTTCTTCACCATTATTCCTTTCTCCTCTGTTAGTTTCTTCTTTGTTTTGTCTTTCTTTCTTTTTATTTATTCACCATCATTCGTTTCACCTCTTTTCTTTCTTCTTTGTTTCGTCTTTCTTTCCTTTTATTTCTTCACCATTATTCCTTTCTCCTCTGTTAGTTTCTTCTTTGTTTTGTCTTTCTTTCTTTTTATTTATTCACCATCATTCGATTCACCTCTTTTCGTTCTTCTTTGTTTCGTCTTTCTTTCCTTTTATTTATTCACCATCATTCGTTTCACCTCTTTTCGTTTCTTCTTTGTTTCGTCTTTCTTTCCTTTTATTTCTTCACCATTATTCCTTTCTCCTCTGTTAGTTTCTTCTTAGTTTTGTCTTTCTTTCCTTTTATTTATTCACCATCATTCGTTTCACCTCTTTTCGTTTCTTCTTTGTTTCGTCTTTCTTTCCTTTTATTTCTTCACCATTATTCCTTTCTCCTCTGTTAGTTTCTTCTTTGTTTTGTCTTTTTTTATTTTTATTTATTCACCATTATTCCTTTCTCCTCTGTTAGTTTCTTCTTTGTTTCGTCTTTCTTTCCTTTTATTTATTCACCATCATTCGTTTCACCTCTTTTCGTTCTTCTTTGTTTCGTCTTTCTTTCCTTTTATTTCTTTACCATTATCCCTTTCTCCTCTGTTAGTTTCTTCTTTGTTTTGTCTTTGTTTCTTTTTATTTATTCACCCTCATTCCTTTCACCTCTTTTCGTTCTTCTTTGTTTCGTCTTTCTTTCCTTTTATTTCTTCACCATTATTCCTTTCTCCTCTGTTAGTTTCTTCTTTGTTTTGTCTTTCTTTCTTTTTATTTATTCACCATCATTCGTTTCACCTCTTTTCGTTCTTCTTTGTTTCGTCTTTCTTTCCTTTTATTTATTCACCATCATTCGTTTCACCTCTTTTCGTTTCTTCTTTGTTTCGTCTTTCTTTCCTTTTATTTCTTCACCATTATTCCTTTCTCCTCTGTTAGTTTCTTCTTTGTTTTGTCTTTCTTTCCTTTTATTTATTCACCATCATTCGTTTCACCTCTTTTCGTTTCTTCTTTGTTTCGTCTTTCTTTCCTTTTATTTATTCACCATTATTCCTTTCTCCTCTGTTAGTTTCTTCTTTGTTTTGTCTTTCTTTCTTTTTATTTATTCACCATTATTCCTTTCTCCTCTGTTAGTTTCTTCTTTGTTTCGTCTTTCTTTCCTTTTATTTATTCACCATCATTCGTTTCACCTCTTTTCGTTCTTCTTTGTTTCGTCTTTCTTTCCTTTTATTTCTTTACCATTATCCCTTTCTCCTCTGTTAGTTTCTTCTTTGTTTTGTCTTTCTTTCTTTTTATTTATTCACCCTCATTCCTTTCACCTCTTTTCGTTCTTCTTTGTTTCGTCTTTCTTTCCTTTTATTTCTTCACCATTATTCCTTTCTCCTCTGTTAGTTTCTTCTTTGTTTTGTCTTTCTTTCTTTTTATTTATTCACCATCATTCGTTTCACCTCTTTTCGTTTCTTCTTTGTTTCGTCTTTCTTTCCTTTTATTACTTCACCATTATTCCTTTCTCCTCTGTTAGTTTCTTCTTTGTTTTGTCTTTCTTTCTTTTTATTTATTCACCATCATTCGTTTCACCTCTTTTCGTTCTTCTTTGTTTCGTCTTTCTTTCCTTTTATTTCTTCACCATTATTCCTTTCTCCTCTGTTAGTTTCTTCTTTGTTTTGTCTTTCTTTCTTTTTATTTATTCACCATTATTCCTTTCTCCTCTGTTAGTTTCTTCTTTGTTTCGTCTTTCTTTCCTTTTATTTATTAACCATCATTCGTTTCACCCCTTTTCGTTTCTTCTTTGTTTCGTCTTTCTTTCCTTTTATTTCTTCACCATTATTCCTTTCTCCTCTGTTAGTTTCTTCTTTGTTTCGTCTTTCTTTCCTTTTATTTATTCACCATCATTCGTTTCACCTCTTTTTGTTTCTTCTTTGTTTCGTCTTTCTTTCCTTTTATTTCTTCACCATTATTCCTTTCTCCTCTGTTAGTTTCTTCTTTGTTTTGTCTTTCTTTCCTTTTATTTATTCACCATCATTCCTTTCACCTCTTTTCGTTCTTCTTTGTTTCGTCTTTCTTTCCTTTTATTTCTTCACCATTATTCCTTTCTCCTCTGTTAGTTTCTTCTTTGTTTTGTCTTTCTTTCTTTTTATTTATTCACCATTATTCCTTTCTCCTCTGTTAGTTTCTTCTTTGTTTCGTCTTTCTTTCCTTTTATTTATTAACCATCATTCGTTTCACCCCTTTTCGTTTCTTCTTTGTTTCGTCTTTCTTTCCTTTTATTTCTTCACCATTATTCCTTTCTCCTCTGTTAGTTTCTTCTTTGTTTTGTCTTTCTTTCCTTTTATTTATTCACCATTATTCCTTTCTCCTCTGTTAGATTCTTCTTTGTTTCGTCTTTCTTTCCTTTTATTTATTCACCATCATTCGTTTCACCTCTTTTTGTTTCTTCTTTGTTTCGTCTTTCTTTCCTTTTATTTCTTCACCATTATTCCTTTCTCCTCTGTTAGTTCCTTCTTTGTTTTGTCTTTCTTTCCTTTTATTTATTCACCATCATTCGTTTCACCTCTTTTCGTTTCTTCTTTGTTTCGTCTTTCTTTCCTTTTATTTCTTCACCATTATTCCTTTCTCCTCTGTTAGTTTCTTCTTTGTTTTGTCTTTCTTTCCTTTTATTTCTTCACCATTATTCCTTTCTCCTCTGTTAGTTTCTTCTTTGTTTCGTCTTTCTTTCCTTTTATTTATTCACCATCATTCGTTTCACCTCTTTTCGTTTCTTCTTTGTTTTGTCTTTCTTTCCTTTTATTTCTTCACCATTATTCCTTTCTCCTCTGTTAGTTTCTTCTTTGTTTTGTCTTTCTTTCTTTTTATTTATTCACCATCATTCGTTTCACCTCTTTTCGTTTCTTCTTTGTTTCGTCTTTCTTTCCTTTTATTTCTTCACCATTATTCCTTTCTCCTCTGTTAGTTTCTTCTTTGTTTCGTCTTTCTTTCCTTTTATTTATTCACCATCATTTGTTTCACCTCTTTTCGTTTCTTCTTTGTTTCGTCTTTCTTTCCTTTTATTTCTTCACCATTATTCCTTTCTCCTCTGTTAGTTTCTTCTTTGTTTTGTCTTTCTTTCCTTTTATTTCTTCACCATTATTCCTTTCTCCTCTGTTAGTTTCTTCTTTGTTTCGTCTTTCTTTCCTTTTATTTATTCACCATCATTCGTTTCACCTCTTTTCGTTTCTTCTTTGTTTCGTCTTTCTTTCCTTTTATTTCTTCACCATTATTCCTTTCTCCTCTGTTAGTTTCTTCTTTGTTTTGTCTTTCTTTCTTTTTATTTATTCACCATCATTCGTTTCACCTCTTTTCGTTTCTTCTTTGTTTCGTCTTTCTTTCCTTTTATTTCTTCACCAGTATTCCTTTCTCCTCTGTTAGTTTCTTCTTTGTTTTGTCTTTCTTTCCTTTTATTTATTCACCATTATCCCTTTCTCCTCTGTTAGTTTCTTCTTTGTTTCGTCTTTCTTTCCTTTTATTTATTCACCATCATTCGTTTCACCTCTTTTCGTTTCTTCTTTGTTTCGTCTTTCTTTCCTTTTATTTCTTCACCATTATTCCTTTCTCCTCTGTTAGTTTCTTCTTTGTTTTGTCTTTCTTTCTTTTTATTTATTCACCATCATTCGTTTCACCTCTTTTCGTTTCTTCTTTGTTTCGTCTTTCTTTCCTTTTATTTCTTCACCAGTATTCCTTTCTCCTCTGTTAGTTTCTTCTTTGTTTTGTCTTTCTTTCCTTTTATTTATTCACCATTATCCCTTTCTCCTCTGTTAGTTTCTTCTTTGTTTCGTCTTTCTTTCCTTTTATTTATTCACCATCATTCGTTTCACCTCTTTTCGTTTCTTCTTTGTTTCGTCTTTCTTTCCTTTTATTTCTTCACCATTATTCCTTTCTCCTCTGTTAGTTTCTTCTTTGTTTTGTCTTTCTTTCCTTTTATTTCTTCACCATTATTCCTTTCTCCTCTGTTAGTTTCTTCTTTGTTTCGTCTTTCTTTCCTTTTATTTATTCACCATCATTCGTTTCACCTCTTTTCGTTTCTTCTTTGTTTCGTCTTTCTTTCCTTTTATTTCTTCACCATTATTCCTTTCTCCTCTGTTAGTTTCTTCTTTGTTTTGTCTTTCTTTCTTTTTATTTATTCACCATCATTCGTTTCACCTCTTTTCGTTTCTTCTTTGTTTCGTCTTTCTTTCCTTTTATTTCTTCACCAGTATTCCTTTCTCCTCTGTTAGTTTCTTCTTTGTTTTGTCTTTCTTTCCTTTTATTTATTCACCATTATCCCTTTCTCCTCTGTTAGTTTCTTCTTTGTTTCGTCTTTCTTTCCTTTTATTTCTTCACCATTATTCCTTTCTCCTCTGTTAGTTTCTTCTTTGTTTTGTCTTTCTTTCCTTTTATTTCTTCACCATTATTCCTTTCTCCTCTGTTAGTTTCTTCTTTGTTTCGTCTTTCTTTCCTTTTATTTATTCACCATCATTCGTTTCACCTCTTTTCGTTTCTTCTTTGTTTCGTCTTTCTTTCCTTTTATTTCTTCACCATTATTCCTTTCTCCTCTGTTAGTTTCTTCTTTGTTTTGTCTTTCTTTCTTTTTATTTATTCACCATCATTCGTTTCACCTCTTTTCGTTTCTTCTTTGTTTCGTCTTTCTTTCCTTTTATTTCTTCACCAGTATTCCTTTCTCCTCTGTTAGTTTCTTCTTTGTTTTGTCTTTCTTTCCTTTTATTTATTCACCATTATCCCTTTCTCCTCTGTTAGTTTCTTCTTTGTTTCGTCTTTCTTTCCTTTTATTTATTCACCATCATTCGTTTCACCTCTTTTCGTTTCTTCTTTGTTTCGTCTTTCTTTCCTTTTATTTCTTCACCATTATTCCTTTCTCCTCTGTTAGTTTCTTCTTTGTTTTGTCTTTCTTTCTTTTTATTTATTCACCATCATTCGTTTCACCTCTTTTCGTTTCTTCTTTGTTTTGTCTTTCTTTGCTTTTATTTTTTCACCATTATTCCTTTCCCCTCTTTTAGATTCTTCGCTGTTTTTTCTTTCTTTCCATTTATTTCTTCACCATTATTCCTTTCACCCCTTTTAGTTTCTCCTTTTTGTCTTTCTTTCCTTTTATTTATTTCATCGTGCATTGCTGTTACATTCATCTTTTCTGTCTATCTTTCCTTCTTTCATTTTCTGCTTCTTTCTTTTTCTTTCTTCAATTTTTTCGAATCTCTCTTTATTCTTTTTATCTTAGCTTTTTTCTTTCCGCCTTTTTTTCTTCCATTTTCTCTTTGTTATTTCCTTCTCATATTCTTTTATTTTCTCAAAATTTCTTTAGTTTCTTTCCATATTTTCTCTCTTTCCTTTTATTTCATTTCCTCTTTCTATTTTTAATTTTCGTCTTCTCTTTTTGCTTTTGTTTCTTTCATCTTTTTTCTTTTATATTCACCCCCCTCTCTTGTCTTTTTACCTTCCTTCATTTTCTTTCATTTTTTTTCCTCTTTTTTTTCTTTTTATCATTTATCCCCCCTCCCGTTTAATCATTCCTTTGTCTTTGAATCTCTTTTTGTGGTTGTTATCTTTCTTTGATTTGAGCGACGCAATTTCCTCTTTTAACGCTTGCTAATAAAGTCCTTATTTTATGCGTTTTTTCCTTTCATCTTTCCCTTAAAATTTACAAACATTTTTTTTCCAATTATCCAAGCAATCACAAAAAGAATCGTTTTATTCGTTTCAATTTTTCACGCTGACTTTATTTCCAACACTTGACACAATTCTTCCCATCGCATCCTTTTTCTTTTTCATTCACATTTCTGTTAAGTTCTTTTCCATCAAGTTTCCCTTTTACCTTCAGTAATGCAATTTCTTTTCGAATATTACCGTAATTCACTATAGATATTACGCATTTTTTCTGAAAAATAATAAGCAACATTAGGGGTGCGTATTATGCGAAGCTACAAAAAATCTTCAAAATTTTAATAGGTTGATTTCAGTTGCGAGATGACTACTCACTACAATCATTCGACAATTTGACACTAATATTCGGGGATTGCGACCCCATAAGGATGTCAAATACAATCACATGTACCTAACAATACTTACAAATGTAAAATAAAATAAGAATTATCATAAAACTAAATTAAAATAATATTATTCTATGTTTAAAACCATTTTTAATAAAAGTAGGAAACGCTGGCCCTAATGTAATTGGAGAGGTACAATTTATAGGGTATGATTGCCAAAAAAAATGTGTTGCGTATGTGCGTATTATGCGTGAGTAGAAGAATTTTCCCACATTTCAGCACAGATTGCAGGGTGCGTATTATGGATAAAGGCGTATTATACATGGGGAATTACGGTACTTGGCAATCGGTTTCTTCTAAACTCAATGTTGGTGACCTACTCTGCAAAGTGTTTCCACAAGTGAGTTTACTTTTAATCAACCGTCCTGGGTATGACGTTAAACTGCATCCGAGTCCTGGGTAAGACGATAAACTACATCCAATAGCAAGGCCTCTGATCAGGAGGTTTTGAAGAGCGTGGAACCACCTCTTAATTGCTGATGTTCCCAGGTCCAACCTGACCCGGGGTGGTAACACCTGTTAGGGTCCCAGCTATGGGAAAATAGTGAAATCCCCAGGTGTGTCCACGTCCCGGGTACGACGGTAAACTACATCCGCGTCCCGGGTACGACGGTAAACTACATCCGCGTCCCGGGTACGACGGTAAACTACATCCGCGTCCCGGGTATGACGATAAACTACATCCGCGTCCCGGGTATGACGATAAACTACGTCCAACCAAAAGGCCGTCGATCCGATCAATCGGCTGGTCATGTCATGCCCCATCACATCTAACCCATCCCAAAACAACTACAACTTACAATTAACTTTCCCTCCCAAACCCTACACTAAATATACTAACACTAAAATGTGATGGGGAAACAATGATGTTACCAGCTATACGTTTTTGAAACGATGATGTTGCCAGCTATACGTTTTTGAAACGATGATGTTGCCAGGGATACATTTTTTTGAAACGATGATGTTGCCAGGGATACATATTTTTGAAACGATGATGTTGCCAGGGATACATTTTTTTGAAACGATGATGTTGCCAGGGATACATTTTTTTGAAACGATGATGTTGCCAGGGATACATTTTTTTGAAACGATGATGTTGCCAGGGATACATTTTTTTGAAACGATGATGTTGCCAGCTATACGTTTTTGAAACAGTAGCCAGCTATACGTTTTTGAAAAAGTAGCCAGCTATACGTTTTTGAAACAGTAGCCAGCTATACGTTTTTGAAACAATGATGTTACCAGGGATACATTTTTGATATATCTAGTAAATATTGGATCTGGCATTAAATAACCCATAGTGGTTGATATGCCATAAAACCCCAAACAAACAAACAAACAAACTTTTAATCAATCCCATTTCTATGGCCTAAACTTTGTATATATTTATATTAAAATAAGGAGATTGCTGAAGGACGTGTGAGAATATGTGAATTCATTTCGTTCTTTGTAGTGAAAAACAAACCTTAATTATCGTGACTCTAAACAAGACGAAATTGATATTTATACTCACATTTCTCAAGTGTTCAAAACTTTCGTCCTTTTCTTTTTCTTTTCGTATATCAGAACATGCTGGTTTCAAATATCACCGCTATTTAACGCCATTTTCCCTCTGATTCTTTGAAGATTCCAGTTCTCTTTGTCAATGTCCTATTTTATACTGTCGGTTCACCCAGTACAAATCCCAAGGCTCTCTCTCGGTAGAGGGTTACTGAGTGAGATTGTTGTAAGTCCACGACAAGGAGTCAGGGGAGTAAATTATGATGATGTATAGGATATATATCGGTTGACCCTGGACTTGAACAGACTGTAGTTGTCAGGGAAGCATGCACTTGGATTGGGGAAGAAGCTGACTGAGTAGAATTTACTCCTTATCGAAGGAAGACAAAAGGAATAGCGAAGATTTTCCACAGTGTACATGACCTGGAGGTTCTCTGCTGTGAAGATCTGAGCTGGTAGAATCAAGGAATTCGAGGAACGGCCATAGTAATAGTGATAAAATATTGAGATGCTAGCAATGTTTCGTTTTTGGGTAAGAGTTGCAGAGTGGAGAACAATTCATCACCTACAAGACATGAAAATCTCTGTCGAGGCAGGACAGTGGGCACTGGGCAACACTAGTTCAGATATAGCAGCAATCTGATAAATATATACGAATCTTGATCTGATTTAACTCTTGCAGAGATAATAACATCAGGAATCAAAGATACGACCATTAGCCAGCATCTTTTCAAACAGCGCAATATTACGCACTCTTTATCAAGTGCTCCAAGAAATGAAACTAAAGATAAACCTATCCAAAAAAAGAAACTATGATCTAGAATTGGCATTAAAGCAGTGATGGCACCGAGCCTGAATCGAACAGAAAAATACATGAGGTGGAATTAGAAATTACTAAACAATTCAGATATCTCGACGTATAGGCCTACTATAATAAATTACGTAAAAGAGAAAAAAATTGAACATCGAAGAGATTGCGGAAGGGATAGTTCCGCTCAAAACCATAAATGGCTACGCAACCAAAACATCAACCTGAATATTTGAATCATATTCATAAATAAGGTCGTCAGATTGAGGTTTACATAACAATCTCAGGCATGACGCCAAACCCGTTAAGAAGTAAGTAAACTGTCAGCTCTATACATACGCTATCTAGGATCAATGGTGAAAAAAGGCTTTGAGCTATTAAAATCCGAGGATCTTGACAAAGATCATCGTGCTTTGCATATTGCAGACTGGCGCTACAGAATCACAAACAAACAAATGTATCAAATAACAGATACCACATCACATGACTACCAACAGTAGCAACAAATAAAATGGATAGCACATATAAGTCGAAGAGAAAATAATGCCATAATCAAGATGCTAACTTTCCCCACCACATAAAATAGAAGGTTCGGAAGTACCCCCCCATCGAAACAGGCAAAAAGCAATAACACCTGCTGGACTTGAGAGACCTGTTTTCCTAAAAAAAATGTTTCAAGAGAAAAAAATTATAAATTCCAACGGAAGACACTACTGTCTGCTCTATTAATGAATATCAAATGTTTCCTTATAAGGAAACAACTAGTATTGCCATTAACATTTGACATGTTTGTTCGACTTTTTATATATTTTTTATTTCTTCTTTTCTCACTTTAGAGATTATTCCAGCTGTTTCTGCTTCTTATCCTTTCAGTTGCACAAATTTCAATATAACATTATTCAAATTCGAACTGATATTATCCAAGTTTCCATAGGACTGGTTGAATCAATGTTCGAGCGCCTAATATTGTCATGTTTGCTATACGCATTCAAATATTAAGAATATAGTAACTAGAGTCCGCAAATTGGAGGAGAGAGTTATCTGACTTCGAATCCACGGTTATCTCCTTGTAACCCTCTGTCAGTTTTCTAGATTTAAATGTACTTTTTATCACATAATCTTTGGTGAGACGAGAGCAAATTTTTATTCCGAAAATACGGCACAGAGAAAGAAATAGATTGTGAATAAAACTGCCTAAGGTGCTTTTCTTTTATTTAATTTCTCATATATGTCGACTCTCCTTGATTTTTTATTTTTTTTCTCTTTTCACGTATTTTTTTTTTACATTTTTCTTCTTGTTTTTTTTTTAATTTTTTATTCCTTCTTAGCACTTTCAATTCTTATTTTTATTTTGTATGTTTTATTTCACTGTTCAATTTCGACTATTTTATTTCTTTACACATTTTTTTTTTCTTTGTCCCTTTTCCTTATTTTTTATTTTGCTTTTTACCTATCTTAATTTTTTTCCTATAACCTTCCCTTCATTCCTGCCATCCCAATTTTCTTTCCTCTGCAAACACCCACTCAACCACACTGTGCACCTAATTTCATTCGACATCGTTTCCGCTCTCAATTCCTGCGTTCTTTCTTCTCGTAAATTCTTTCCTAGTTTTCCCTTTTGCCTCAGTGTTCGTCACCCACCCTCAAACCCGATACCAAAGCTTCATCTTTCCACTTTTCGCCTCGTTCGACAGCCGCATAACAAGCTTATATACAGCGACGCAATTCATTCAGGCCGATTACTTGCTCGCAAACTAGACAAATCAAATGGGGAATTCAGCTGGAAGTTAAAAGGGAGACACGCTTCTTAATCGGAAGAGTCAAGCTTTCTCTTATTTACCGCTTACACACCTACACGAACGTACGCATGCCGGAAAAGAAACATTGAAAAAATAGCAGGTCAAACGTAACAATCTTTCGTGCAATCATTTAGCATTTTTACATATGCACGCCATCCAAATAATACATACAGAATGAACAAATACAAAAAATGTCCACAAAATGTCACACAATTTCCAGTTCAAGAATTATTGTTATTACATGTCTTACTATTCAAACTAGCTTTACCTGTACTTTTATGTAACGAATAACATCAAAATGTATGTTATCATGGCTCTCCCTAGCTTCCTATTTTTCATAACTGAAAGCAATACTTGTCTCCTTAATATCCTCCCCGAACGTGTTTTTCCATCTCTTGTTTTCAGTGTGTCCTCTGTGTGTCATATTCTCTAAATCTTCTTGTGTTGTAGAAATCTTAACTGTTTCTTTCTGATTATTAATAAATGTGTTATTTCGTGTACTATTCCCCTGGAAATTTACTCAAGATAATTATGTAGAAGCACATCTCTATTGCTTCAAGTTTCCTCGTCCTCCGTGAAGAATTGTCCCCCATACATTTCCCAATAAAAGTATTGGTATCAATTAGCAGTTCAACAAACTGTTACTTATTTCTAATGAAATATACCTATTTCTTAAAGGTTTGATTATTTTTTGAAAACATATATCGCTATTTCAACGCACCCTTTTCTTTCGTTTATATAACACTATGGTAGTTAACATTCTGGCCTTGCTATCAATCTATCTCAGTCTATCTATCTATCTATCTATCTATCTATCTATCTATCTATCTATCTCAGTCTGTTCATATCTATCTATCTATCTATCTATCTATCTATCTATCTATCTATCATGTACGAGGGATTTGCCTTATGTACGAGAGTAAGGAAAAAGAATATCCGCACTGTCGCCATAACATATCCTGAGTTTTTTTTTACACTACCTTCTGTTCACGCATGCTTATATTTCGTACACTTGTGGTCACGTGACAGACGTTCGAACTTGAAGGCATCAGTTTTCTAAGTGCTGTCACGGTGTAAACATGACCCCTCCGTTAGTAGTGTGCTCCAATGCAGGAAAAAAGAGCAGTGATTTGAATTTTCAGAGAACATGCTACGTCATTGATGATAACGCACCGGTTCGCAATTCCCATGTTTTGAGTTTACTGAATGTTCTCGTCGGTGATGGAGGTTGACGGGCGTCCTGATTCTTCTTTGTGCGTCACGCTTGTCCGACCATTTGTAAGCTTCTCGATCCACACTTTGAAACAGAGCATCATGACGCAATTCCCTCTCCCAGAAATTTGGAAACGGCATGCTGTACTACTTGACATTCCCGCAGGAAGAATAATAGAATATTTCAAAGTGTTTTGGTGCCATCTGAAGACGGGGCAAAGGATTCGGTAAAAGTTAGATGAGTCTAATTGTAATTACGAAGGAACAACATCACGAGCATTTCTCTCTGATCGATCCGATAAGAAAAGAACAGTCGAATTTGTTGGAGAAGACCTCAGACTAAACACGGAGGCCTACATCAAGTGAATTGAGCAAGTAGGCCATTAATTTATTTCACTTTAATTAATTCTTTTTCGTATTTTTCCATAACCTTCTCAGATCTGTTGTTTCTTCTTTCACATTCAATACAGGTAAAAGATTTGAATGAATCTTTCTTCAAACTTGAATCGTTATCTAACGAATATTCTAAGGATGTGAATAATTTTCTAAAATATTAACTGTGTTCACCTATTACATAAACTAGTATAACGTAATTTTGTAGGAGGATCAGAACTTTTTGGAAACTTACATATTACATCGGAAATGTACATTTTCAACAGATTCCGCAGCAGTTTGGCGCGTCTCTCTCTCTCCCTAACACCAAATACGTATATATATATATATATATATATATATATATATATATATATATATATATATATATATATATATATATATATATATATATATCTATTGTTGTGAAGGAAGAAGTTGAATCCATAATCTAGGTTTTTATAATTCCAACTGACCTCCTCTTTGACTTCAAGCGAATTTTATTTCCCGTGACACTCAACTCAATGGAATGACAATTAACATGGGTCAGGTCAGTCTCTCAACATAGATTAGCTTAACTTCATGTCAATATGTTTCGCTTAAGGAGAGTTTTACACTACTTCTCACAATATTATGTACAACATGTTTGATCGATATATAAAATTAATTATTTATTCTAAAGTTACATTTGCTGAGCTAAGACATCATCTACACGCGAAGCTAGGATGAAACTCGTTTGGTTCTGTTAATATATAAAAAGCAGTAGTTTTTTTTTATGCTTATCACCCCAAGCAAGGCTGGAAGCCACTAGCACGCAAGGGGTACAGAAGGTTTGGAGGAAGAGCAGATAGGAGTGGTAAAGGAGAGGATGTGGAGAAAGATAGTTAATCGATCAAGGCAAGGGGGTTACAGAAGATTTGGAGCGAGAGCAGATAGGAATGAAAGGTGAAAGGATGTGGAGAAGGGAAGTGGATAGATCAAGGCAACTGGAGATGTCGATTGACGTTACACTTAAATAGTTGGAGATTGTATTTGTCAGGGAAACAGGAATAAGGAAGGGAGTTTAATGTGCTGAATTTGGAAATCTAAAATATTTAAAGTTTTTTCGAACATTGTGTGAAACAAGTTTTTCACATTAAGTTCATGCATAACGACACATGTTTAATACTTTTTGTGCTTAGGACGATTTGTAGCTTGCAATATTGACAATCATATCGCACTTGACAGCTAAGAGGTTTGGTGAAAACCCCAAACAACAACGATAAAGGCCTCATAAAGGGAACTTGAAAAATTAACCACTCTGAACTCTGCTTCCTATCACAAATGAACTATAAAAATTGTAGCCTATGTAATTATTTTCGCTGTTGCAGCAAGAATGTATTAAAGTAACACAGCATTTCCGACGCTTAATTAATGGCCACAAACGAATCAATAATGCAAATTTAATGAAATAGTTGGCAGAATATATCAGGACCGACTGTTTTTAAATTTTCGCCAATAAATGCCGTTGTACTCTCGATGAGCAAGGTGTTCCGATGAAAGTCAGCGGTGTGGTGGTGGTGGGTTGATATTTTCAGGTGCGTTTCCAAACAGCGACATGATGCACCTGTAGGGATTTGCAGATGACAGTCCTGACAAACATCGAGTTTTAGAAGGCATATGTGGAGCCATAGTTAAAGATGAAACGATATTCTGTCAGGAAAAATATTATTTATTTTATTCACAATACAATTACAAATAACAGCAAATAATATTTGAATTAAAATATTTTCAAATACACTCATTTGATGAAATAGCAACTTGATCGCCAGACTATATTCTGAGAGAAAAAATATTAACATTATTCGAACTATTGTCCGCATCATTGTCGCCATATTTATGACAACGTTTAGGCCGTTGTACGCTCAGGCCTTCTTCAGGTGGTTGGAATGTCGAACTGAACACTTTATTTCGTACACTAGTTCCACGTACCATGTTTAATGGATGTCAGTTATCAGTTATCCCCTGTTAATTTCCCTCAAAGATCTCGACCGGCTTACCAGGTATTGAATTCTTTGGGTCATGTCACTGAACTAACGCGTTTATCCACTGTGTCATGTGTCAATGAGGATATCTGTGTATGAATTTCTGGGTATTCTAAACCTAATGTCTTCAGCCCCCCGTTTTTTACCAGAACTCACATTGTAATTTTTGTTGTTATTATCGCATTTCACTTTTGTGGCCTAGCATATGTGCTGATTCCTTAAGTTTACGAATTTTCCAATGATGTTCTTTGTCTATGATCAGAACAAATTCAATTCATACAGTAGTTTAACATCACCTGAAGAGAAACATATATAGTGTTGAAACATAATTGTAATTGTGGAGTGATTTTCATAACATGCTTTAATTATATTTAGCTCTACTATGTATTGAGTCCATTTTGCCTTCACACACACGCATATATATATATATATATATATATATATATATATATATTGACTATTAGTATTATCTATCTATCCATATATATATATATATATATATATATATATATATATATAATAGCGAACATTGAAGACAACACTAAGATTGCGTCCAGCATGAAACAGCCTGTCGCCTATCAGTGTTGACTTTTATATTTATATTTACATACGATCTGTCTCTGATGTTGAGCACTTTATCCCATAAATATAGTACACCTTAAAACTATATCTCTTCATACATATATATATATATATATATATATATATATATATATATATATATATATATATATATATATATATAGTCATCCACAGATAGACTGTTTCGCTGTATCACAGCTCATCAGCAGTGTGCCTGGTTAGACATCCGATTGCTTCGAGTCAGGATCGAAAACTGACCGATTTGTCACCAGTCAGATATTCAACCCCCAAGCTATAATCGCACGGAAAAGAACGTGTAATTTTAACGTTCTTACTATGCGAAAGACGATTCGAATAGAAAAGCATTGCATTAGCAGCAGCAGCCACTTTCTATATAATCACTCCTTCCTCTCAGAGAGCTAAATTTTGAGAATATATATATATATACATATATATATATATATATATATATATATATATATATATATATATATATATATATATATATATATATATATATATTACTTCAATTGTTATTATTGCGGATACTTCGTGTTCGAAATAGACAGCTGACTGTTATTTAGTAAACACTGTGTATTATATCTACACCACTATACATTTGAGACATAGTATGTAAATATAGTATATCTTATAATTTTTCATGTATATATAAATACTTGTGTGTTTTTGAATGTGCGTGATGTGTGTTTTCTATGTGTCTCTGTTTTTATGAGCGTACATGTCTCTGTATATATGTGTGAATTATAATATACTCAATTTGATTTGAGTCTTAATTATTTTTACCGAGAAACGCTGGGTATTCCAGCTAGTCTATAACAATATCTGTAATAATTTCATCATATTTGGCTGGCTCCCGTATACTTATCTTCTTATATGATCTGCAATTCAAGCTATATTGCGCTTTCTTTGTTATTCTCTATTGTGCTGTTGAAGTTTCCCAAACGTTATCTCCTTGCTAGGATCCATTCTCACCTCGTTTTCTCGCCGCAAACATCAAACAAGAGAGCCTCTGTCTTCATAGACTGGAAAACGCAGAATAATTCACCAACGATCTGCAATTTCTCTCCAGTTTCATACGCTATTGAGATAGAGCTTTTTTTCCCTTGCCCAAATCTCGGGAGGGCGAGATCTATTAAAGTACTAGCAAAACTCTCATAAAAGATATGCATAAGGTGCCAATGTATTGAAGCCAATCTTTTTTTATTCGTTTCAGATAATTCTCACTCAATGTCAACCTGCTTCTTGACATATTTCTTTCTCTCTGTCTCACTTTCTCTTCTCTCTCTTTCCATATATATATATATACATACATACGTACATAATCACACACACACACACACACACACACACACACACACACACACACACACACACACACACACACACACTCATATATATATATATATATATATATATATATATATATATATATATATATATAACAAACATTAAATATTCGTGTGGGGATGCTTAATATTATAATTTAAATGTTTTAAATACATAAACACGATCTTATTCGCACGCACTAAATTATCTTATGGACAATTTATGGTACAGCATATTTATTTTATATTTTCTACCACTATCACCTCATAATACAGATGAATTAACGAGAAAAGGATTGGAAATAGCTACACCGAGCTGATTAAAAATATCGCTGCTGGTACTATAAATATAAAACTAGAACACAAAAATTCGGAATTTAATCTACGTCGAAGTAGTCTCCTTTCTGAAGCCACTCATTGTATTCCAGCGTTGTTTCCATAGAGGGAAGCATTCCTGTAACTTTTTTGTGATAACTGCCTCGTTGAATTCGTTTGGATTTCCTCGAGGTCTTGAAATCTTATTTTCAATGGGAATTCTTTTTTTTTTTTTAAATGTCGCAGAGGAAGAGATCTGATGCGCAAGGAGAGTTCACTGATGAAACCTCTGTGATGTCTTGAGACGACCTACACTCTACACGCTTTCCTTCAAAACACTGCTATATACATCAGAAGCGAGCGGGAACGTTATAGCTTAGTGTGCATGCACGACAGTATTCAATGTCTAACTGTGCTAAGTGATTTCACTTCGTCTATTGTAGCTCCGTTACAATAGCAACAGACTCGATGCTTTTTGATTATACCTCATAATACACACTCACCAATAAGTATAAACGAGACATATGTACATATAAATAGGACATTACATTAACCAGTGCACACACACACATATAGTGATTTACTAGGGATAATTTAGATGTGGCCGGGATTAAGAAGCACTAAGTATGGCTCGAACTCACTACTCAATCTTTATTTATCGTCCGAGATAAGGTTGCTAATATTTACACTACTTCAAATAACCAATATATATTGATATCTGCTTAAATACACCGCATTTCCATATAGTACAACTATCAAGGATGATTTTGATTTTGATTTTTATCTGAATGTATGCATTAGTTTATGTATGCATTTAGAGTTATAGGAATTTTTTCAAACATGGCCAGCACGTTGTGGCCATGTTCAAACTTAATGTTATTTTAAGTCATTTGTTGCCTGTGTATGAAGCTATTATACTTGTATTTTCTACGAATATGTTGCGGATTGATTTTTGTATGTTTCCGTGTGTGTTTAAATGAATCCTAATTGAGCTATAATCTGAGAAGTAAAAAGCGAGTATTCTTGATAAGAATACAGCTGTATGTGCACTCAAAAGATTTTAGTTTCAAGCCCTGCTATAAACAGCAGAAGCGAGTGTTATGTTATAATTTAGTGTGCATCTGCGACAAGGTATATCTGTAAAAGCGGCTTCACTCTGTGTTCGTTCGTTCAGTATCAGTATCAAGCGACCCGATACATCTTGAACAGTGATCGTTTAATAAACAAAAATGTTAAATAATATTATTATATAGTGTGGCTAGCTAGTCTCTTTTACAGACATCTGTTTAGTCTCCTTTGTTTAGAACCTTCAGAGTCCATCTGTGGTTTATGCTGAAACAGTGGAGAAAATCTGAACAAGGCAAGCACGCTCAAATTCTCGGTCACGATGACATTTGACTCAATACTAGCACAACCATCGACGGCCTTCAAAGGCTTCTGTCTTCCCATTTGCAGCCACAAGGCGTGGGTCAAATGGATATTTTCAATGGTACCGCATGCTGAGATCGCTTCCTGCAGACTGACATGAAGAAGTCACATTCCTGACAAATCAGAAGCATCCATGCTGAGATTCGAATCACTCGGGCCCGTTCCAATATATATATATATATATATATATATATATATATATATATATATATGATGGAAAATATGGAAAAGACAAAGCAAAATCCGAATATGCATGTTTACTCTTTTAATTTTGTTTTACTGTCGACGTCAGACGTTTCGGTCTAGTAGACCATCTTCAGGACATGGTTATTGGAAACGTATTTATATTTAAGTCAACATGAAGAGACGATAGACACAAAACTGGTCAGAAACAGAAAAACTGAAATTTTAAAGTCAGCGTTCCCTTTTTTGGATTCGGTCACGTTCCATATTTTCCATCATACCGTCGGATCTACATCCACATATTTGCTTATATATATATATATATATATATATATATATATATATATATATATATATATATTAATTACATAAAAATGAAACACAGTTACAGCATTCTGATGGACATTTCCCCGCTCAGGAACATTCCCCCTAGGGTTTGCATTCAGAAATGTTAGTTACAAAATTTAATTTTAACGTTTGAGAAAATTTGAAAATAAGCATTAAATAAGGAAGGAAAGAAGGAAGAAAAAAGGAAGAAAAAATAAAGAGGAGGAACAAACAACAAATAAGGGAAATGGTATAGAAAATAAATAGGAAAGACATGAAATCATGACATAGACAAGTGCAGACAGAAACTGAAAACGGTTGAAGATTAATAATTACCTATTTTTAACATATCAACTCTCATTCAAAACGGGAAAAACTTATATAGGACAATTCAAACATAAAATTTAAGAAAAAGAAGAAGAATTATAAAATTATAGATAAAGGAAAAACTACGAATATAAAAAATACAATTTTATATTTTTAATATAGTCTAAACCATTTTTAATACTAATAACTTATATTAAATTTATATAGTTATACCAAATTTGTATTATTAAAAAAGATTTAATATTAATAAAAAATATCTTCTTATTAAATAGTAAATAACAAATAACTTATTACTTATTTATTTTAGTCTAAAATAATTATATATTCTTATACTTTATTATTAAGTAAAAATATTAAATTAATATTTTAACTTGTCTATGTTTTTCAAAATGATTTCGACAATTTGTCACCGCTGAATCCGAAAATGACATCCATTTCTCTCGATCAAATCATGCTTTTGTTCTAAGTTGAGTTTTTTAAAATTCGATCTTCTAAGTCGATTGGATTTTTGTGAGATTATCAATTGAATGTTGTTAATATTTCTCATACGAAATAGGCTTTTAAGGGAAAAATGATTTCTAACAAAATTTATTAATTAAATGTTACAAACATTGATTACAATAAATTGAACACTATTCATTGATAAATGTAAATACATATAAATTGCATGTTACGTCATCATTGTTCAAAATTAAGGGCTTGAAATTCCATTTATTCGAACCCTTAGAATGATCAGCAGAATGGGTGTGTCTCATTAAAGTACAGCGGTAATCAGTCAATATGACTGCTTCGAAGTGTCCCTGATAAATGGTCTCCATCTCTTTCATGCTCGTCTGTTCGACGCTCATCGATCCCTTATTCTCAAGGAAACCAATACATATAATAAATAATGCATTTTGATGCTCATGTTGCATCCTAAGTTTTTGAAAGAAGTCAGCATATTGATGACAAGTTCTGCATAGTTCCTGGATTTGTTGTTCATCTCGATCAGGGCAAAACCCTTCGATGCTTCCAGTTCCAATTCGTACATTGAGTTTTCAAATTCTAGATATCTGATGAGCTAACGGATTTGAGGGCCGTCAAAAATGGCAGCTTTCACCTTATCCATCGTCGATCTTGGAAAAGCCTGGCACAAGTAAATGAAGCAGCTACCATCCTTGTCCAGGTCTTTGGTGAACGGCTTGATCAAGCCAATCTTGATGTGCAGCAGTGGGAAAAGTATCCTGTCTCTGTCCACCAGAGGCTTATTGATAACATTCGTTGCTCTGTAAGGCATTAATTCCTCCCGGACTGGCCAGTCTTTTTTCTTCTTTTTGTCTAAGCACTGTCCCTACTATCCCACATGCACAGAAACAATGTACACAGATGCATAATAACTAAATATGAATAGAAAATCGAAGAAATGGTTTAATAGAAATACATACCATTTATATATTTTAATAACGGAAAAATATGCGTACAATGCAAATTTCAGATTTTAAAACTTTTAAATTGCTTTAATACTCTACATTATTCTAGTGGAATATTCTAGAATGTTCCAGTAATGTTAACATTACTTACTTTTATCCAAACACATACAAACAGGACATTCTGTAATTAATATTCGTGCAAGAAGTTTATCGTCATGGCAAAAGGTAAAGAAGTGACAAGTTCGCAAAATGAACTGATTGTTAAGCTATGGAAAGATGTCGAAAGTTACATGAAAATCTCAGACAATCTGAATATTATATTTATGATTATTAGTTCATTCTTTCATTGCAATATATTAAAAAAAGCACAAAATTTTAAAACCAAAGAACAGGTGTTATCGAGGAAATTAATGTGCCAAATCAAAAGAAATCTAATTGTAACTCGTCCAGAGTTGCAGGATTATTCTTTTTCATCGAGAATTTGTGTCATTAAACAGGCAATAAGCACTGAAATCCATAGGAAGAACCTAAAGTCACGCTCCCCGAGGAAAACTCCACTGCATTTGAAAATACACAGAGATACCAGGGTGAAATTTGTTCTTGTACATAAGGATAAGGAAAAATCATTTTATAAAATTAGTATTTTATATATTATGAATAACTATTTAGTAATTAGTATTATTGGAATAAATATACTTCTATATACATCTATCTATCTATCTATCTATCTATCTATCTATCTATATATATATATATATATATATATATGTATGTATCAAACACCTTATGAAAGATAACATTAGTTTACTACAGTATAATGTCTCTTAGTCGCTGCCGAAATGGTTTCGTTCTCTCCAAGTTATTTAATAATAGATATTTTTACTATTATTATTATTAATATTATTATTATTATTATTATTATTATTATTATTATTATTAATATTAATATTTGGAGATTTTTCCTTATTGTTCTGCATTGTTTACTCATAGAACCGTGCACATCTTTTGGACGCAGGGTTATCATGATGTTGTGATAAATTTATTCAATTGAGAGTCCAACGTAATATTGGAATAGTGCCAACAATGGAGATTTTCTGGATTTCTTGACTTTCTGTATAGTTATGCTACCAGATATTGGTGGTGTATTTTTCCATCCTTTTTATCACGAGTCCAAGAGCTCCTGTTACCATTGTTATTGATGTGCTCTGCATGCCGGACATTGTCAGAATTTATATTTCTATGTTAGAAGAATTTTTCTGCAGTTTTCATAGAGCTGCTTATTTCGACAGGAATAGACATTTCGATGAGCAAACAAGTTTATCTATCCTGATGTCATTACTAGATCAGGTCAAATGGGCTTAATTTGTTTATCACTTTGGTTTGACATATCCCAAATAATAATAACTTTATCATTTTTGTTACAGTTGATGGTTCATATTCATAATAATTGTCATTGGTTTTGATTTATAAGGCCTACAGACTGTACCAGTGGAGGTATGTTCTCGCCTGTCGTGCATTGTTGTATCTACTTGTGCATGTATGTAAGTATATATGTTTATTATTATTATTATTATTATTATTATTATTATTATTATTAATATTATTATTATTATTATTTTGTTTGATTTTTCTCCAACTCTTATTGTCGCGGACGGGTGACAGTTGTCATATCTCACATTCTCTCCACAGCAGAGAGAAACTAAACTTTCCGCAGAATTTGAGCCATTCCAGTCAGCGCTGCCAATAGTGCATGCCCAATGATAACAGATATCTCCAAGAACAGTTGAGAAGTAGAAAATTACAACATTTTTCTCTTCAGGAAAACATGTTTCTCAAGTCCAGTAGCTTTTATATACATTTCCACTACTCCTTGATTTTTGTTTGTAGGCGTTTGGAATGTTAACATGTTGATGATATCATTATTTTCTCTTAAGTTTATATGTGATATACATTTTAGTCGTTCCTGCTGTTGGTAGTCTTCAAGAGATTTTTTTTCTTTGTTATTTCATACAGTTTTCTATTTGTGATTCTGTAGCGCCAGTCCACAATATTCAAAGAGATATTTTTATTTTAACTCAGGCTTGACTGGCTGAGAAACTATTTTGTAACCATGAATAATAAAAAGAGGTTGCATACAGTCTAACATTTTAGATATTTTCTGAACGGTTCATCCGCTATGTATGACATCCATGTTACATTCTCGGTCTGATGAAGCTATTTAGGAACATTGGCTCGTTTTTCTCATTTTTTCTTTTTTTGATTTCGTAACAATTTGCGTTGATTCGCGAAACTGCCTCTGGCACAACTTCTTTTTCTCCTACATTAATTTCTTATAACTGATACATAGCGCCAATTAAGTTAGCCTTCAAATACACAAATACATTATATATTACTGCAAATAACCTTATTCTTTGAATTTCCATCACATCAGAACGGAGGTACAAGTAATATCACCGTCATCAACGCTGACATTTAAACTGGGGATCTGAGTCAATTCAACTTCGCATTAATGTCCTTAGAAAAGACGCAAAATGATCTGTTGTCACTAATATATCTATAAATTAAATTAAAGGGTGGATTTACAGCATTTGTCTTTGATATAATAATTGATCAACGCCCTGATATATATATATATATATATATATATATATATATATATATATATATATGCGTGTGTGTATATATATATGTGTGTGTTTGTATACTAATCCATTCATGTAAACATAATAGCAATATAATAATAATGTCAAGAGATTTGACTATTCATATGCATGTATATATCATTGTGTATTTGGGCAGCAATCCCTCTTTTATACAAGTTTCAATAATAACGAAAGGACTGACATATATATATATATATATATACATATATATACATATATATATATATATATATATATATGCTTAGTCAAATTATGTTAATATTTTTATTATTTTCAGTACGCATACACACGCACATACACACACATATCTCTCTCTTTCTC
>OZ038495.1:15227518-15282518 GCA_964036315.1 Acanthosepion esculentum | reverse complement strand
AATATTCGAGAAATTTATTCAACGTCAATTTTTTCGGAAAGATAAAATACTGATTAAGAAAGTTTCCGCTTTTTCACTCCGCACCCTTTTGTTAACCGGAAGAATTCGTAGCCGAACGATTACCCTGAATGTATATGAAATTGTGTTACATGAATTATAGTTGCGTTTGTGTTCAATTTGCATTTGGAAAAAGGCATAAGTCCTTTCTGCCCTAGGCTCGTGTAGGATTTAAATAGCAACATTATCTACGATCTCTAGAATTTGTTGGCAACCATTCCAAATGAACGTATTTGCATTCAAATCCCGCACTTAAGTCTGTTGGATATCAATAATCACTGCCTTTCTTAGATATCCACTTCTTGTTTACAAGAGCTAATTGCCATGGGACAGATACCTGATAGAATATGTATGGCCACAAACACGATACAGGGATTAAAAACAGTGTAGAGCCCCTCTATGTTGGAAGACAAATTGACACTGAAGCAGTCTGCAGAGTTTTAGGGCCAACCCACTATCTACAGGCGGTGGCATAGCGTCACCTGAAGTTAAAAATTTCTTATCTGCAATTTTCGATTATTTTAGTTATATACTATAAAATTAGTAGGAAAGTAAGCCTCGGGGGAACAGTAATATAGACTGAACGTTGGTCAACCGACACACACTGTAAGTCGTGTAACATTCTTCTGTTGTATTTTCTGTTCAATACACCATTTATCTGCAACTTCTTGTTTTGTTATTTATTAAACATTTACTTGTTCACAGAACTCATTAATATTGCTATTATTGTTATCCCCGTTTCTACTGAGTCTGAATTAACCTGTCGCGAGATTGAACCTAGCGGTGGCTTTGTAAAACAATGCTGGAATGCCAGCTCGATATATGTAACTTATGTCTGATGTTGAAAGTTCTGTAATTTTCACCTTCTTTCTGCTGGTGAGAAACTGTGTCTACTCAGGTATACCGAAGTCAAACTTGCAAAAACTCCTAGGTGATTTTGTAAGTTTTCTCGAACCTTCTAATCACTTGTTAAATGATTTTAAAATCCTTGAAGACCCTATTCAGTTTAGAACTTTATATTACTGTCAAGAACATCAATGATGAAGATATTCCTGTTATCAAACGAAAGTGAACGAGTATTACACACACACACATAAACACACACACACATGCACACAAACACATGCACACACACACACACACACACACACACACACACACACACACACACATATATATATATATATATATATATATATATATATATATATATATATATATATATATATATATACAGTTCTTTTCGATAAAAGTGACTCACCTTATCCTTTGAATATAGCTCAACTTTCCTTTCATCGGAGAAGAGAACATTCTTCCAGTCTTCTACGGTGAAATCTTTGCAATAGTGAGCCCATTCAAGTCTTTTGGCTTTGGTGGCTTTGCTTATTAGCGGCTTAAACCTTCATGTACAAGATTTGTAGCCTTGTTCTAACAGCCACCGACGGTCTGTTGAAGAGTCAAGACTAACACCTTTCTCTTCGCTTAGACTGGCTGCAATTTCTTTGCTAGTTATAGTCCTATTCTTCGCAACTTCTCTCTTGATTACCCTGTCAGTTCTATCATCAATCTTTTTTTTTCGTCTCCTTGTTTCCTTACTTGGAGGAGGGGTGGCATCATTATGTGCCTTAACTAGTAGAGAGACAGTTTATTGCGAGGTTATAGCAATTTCTGCAATTTCTGTCGTAGATTTGCCTGCTTTTGAGAGGGCAATAATAGATGCCTTAAGTGGTTCTGATGCGTGTTTGCACCCTTTCATCTGCTTAGTGACTTGAGTGAATACTTCAAGCTGTTTTTATACTTTATGAGGCTTTCTGGAATATTCTGTAATACTCTAGATTTAATTTAAGCTGTTCTAGAATATATACTATAAAAATGTGAAAATATCTGCCGGGGTTTCAACAGTGAGGTCTCATCAGGTTAGTAGAAATGTATGTTCTTACACACACCCAAATTTTATATAATTGAGCAGGTCTTTGGCACGATACTATCCCGGCGCGTGCACACACACACACACACACACACACACACACACACACACACACACACACACACACACACATATATATATATATATATATATATGTTAGTGGTCATTTTACATACATACATATATATACATCGTCAGGCCTGTCGATTGCATCTAGCATGAAAAGGACTGTCGCCTCTAAGTGTTGATTCTATGTTCACTTTTATATTTACAGACGCTCTATCTCTGATATTGAGCACTTTATCCCATAAATATAGCACACTTTAAGACTATATTTCTTCAGATATATATATATATATATATATATATATATATATATATATATATATATATATATATATATATATATATGTATATATATATATATATGAATTCCCAAGAAGATAGAATACAGGTAGAACTAAATGTCCAGGAAAGAGAAATAATTTTTGGGTATGAAGAATTGGATCATGATTACGATTCCAATGTAATAAAATATAAACCTGGAATATTAGTGTTTGAGCCCTTTATATATTTATATATATATATATATATATATATATATATATATAAGTATAATCCATAATGTTACCACTAACAAACTAATAAGAAAAAAAATGTGTCGCCTATCCATTTGATACTTATTCTCGAAAATCTTCGTATATTTCCTACTACAGTTGGTGCGCCAGTCCATATTCTTCTAAAACAGATCTGCTCAATGAGTTATATATTTTTATTTTTATTTTAAAGAAATAGCTCACAATGAAAGGAGGCTTTTCAACTATCATGATATTTCCTGAAATGGCAGTAATTTTTTAACACATTTTATATATTTTTATATCCAACTTACAAACAATGAATAATCTTTAATATTTATTTTTCTTAAGGAATATTTTTTTCTGTGAAAGATGAACGGAGATTCCTGTATGATAATCTCTTAGTGTTTCTTTCACTATTCAGTTTTCAACATTTCGGTATTTTATGTATGTTTGATGATTTTTCTTTGACTCCATCCACGCATAAATCGTCTTACGTTACTCGCCTAGAAATACTTCGTTTTACATTCGATACTTCTGTGTGGGTGGGAAAAATTCAATATTAATAACAACATGAGGCTGATGCGTTCAGCTTAGTTAGCTCAGAATACAATATATGAATCCCTATGGGTAGAACTTGCTAATCACTTGTTAAAAGACTTTAAAATCCCAGTACATTGGTTGAAGATCCAATTCGAGGTTTATATTACTGTCAAGAACATCAATAAGGAAGATTTTTGCAGTTATCAAAGGAGACTGAATGAGTATCACACACACGCACAAACACACACACATATATATATGTGTATATATATATATATATATATATATATATATATATATATATATATACTATAAAAAATAAAAATATTTTGCCTGAGTTTTAATAGTGAAATCTCATCAGCTTACTAGGAAAAGTGTTTCTCCAGTACACCCAAATTTTATATAATTGAGCAGGTCATAGGCACGGTACTTCCTCGGCCTACACACACACACGCGCGCACACACACATAGAGACACACACACCAATATATAAATATATATATATATATATATATATATATATATATAGATAATATTAGTGGTCAATGTATATATATATATATATATATATATATATATATATATATATATATATATATATATATATATATAAATGAATTCCCGAGAGGATATAATCCAGCTAGAAAATGTCCAGTTTGAATTTGTATGTCTGATGAACTGGATCGTGATTACGATTCCAATGTATTAAATTATAACCATGGAATATTAGGGTTTGAGCCTTATATATATATATATATATATATATATATATATATATATATATATATATATATATATATATATATATAATTAAGTGATTCTCAAACCGTTTCGTCCTATATTTGGGACTCATCAGTAGTGCGCATCCACTACCGAGAATTGAAACCCTGACAGTTAGGTTGTCAAGCGAACAGCTGCTCCAACTGTTTGAACCGGCTTCTAATGCTCCAGTTGGCGCGGCTTGGTGATAGTAGTCGTGTCTCCCGGGGGCACAGTCTTATAGTTAGAGAGAATCTCAGTTGGGTTCCACCACGGAATTTGTGAGCGAGTGGCGCTATATTGAGTCTGATTGTCACCTCTTCGTCATCTAGGCCCGTAAACAGTTGGCAGAGTGTTCGCTTGACAAACGAACTCTCAGGGTTTCAATTCTCGTTAGTGGATGCGCACTGCTGATGAGTCCCAAATATAGGACGAAACGGCCGTCCAGTGCTTTCTGTTGAGGTTTCAGACTCGATGAATCACTTAATTGTATTTATCAAATCCTCCTAATATATCGTATATATACTTTCTCTTCATTATTCCTTTAGCTTGTTCACCAGATCTGAAGACTGTCTAACATCCATGAACGTTCATTTTTCTACCTCTTTTTATAAACCTATTCATTACATTGGAAATATTTTCTTCCTTTTTAGCTGTGTGAAAGATTCCAGTTATTTCCCAAGCTCTCCATGCTTTTAATCTCATATGTCTGTTAGAACTATTACACCCACTATCTGACCTATTTCTATGTCCGATGAGTAGTTCTGAATTACAGACAGATATGGTCTTCTTTTTGAATTTCAAAGACCCAAAGTATTTGTAGTCGGCTGACTGAAAAATGTGAAATTTACTACAGTTATCACTCTTATTTTCTGATAATGTCGTATATGGCGTCCATGTCTACAAAATTCGGCAAATTTATGCACATGCCAAAAATGTTTCCAGTGAGAACGATTATTAAATTAATTTTATTTATTGTTTTCATCTTACAACTGCTTGATATTTTTTTTCTTTTACGGGGATAAAAAAAGAAAAAATTCTGTCCCTTGACGCGCCAAAAAATAACGGTCCTTTTTAGGGACACCAACAATTATTGAAAGTTACGACTAATCTGTACATATTGATAGTATTCTTGTTTAATAATTGATTCTGAAAAGAAGAGGATTTATTGAAACAAAGCAAGTTCAGTTGACCATTAATGACAATTCCAGAACAACGTAACTATAAATAATTTTTCTTCTATCCTCTGCCAGCCGCAATGATGGAGAAAGCATTACCTCGAACCATCGCCAGTGAGACACGCTGCGTGAGCCACTCCGTTTCGCAAGGCTCGTCCCTTAATCGAGACGCAATCGCGCTAATCCTCCGAACGAACGCCATCGAACGAGGGCCAATAACCACTGAAGTTTCCACTGCCACAAGAGTAAAAAGAAGAATATTTAACTATTTTTTTCATCTCTGCGTCCCGGGAGACGGACCACGGCTCAACCGCGGACCTAATAAAATTACTGGCCGAAAATGTATCCGCACAGGTCGCGTCCCAAATCAACGACTTGCCCATTTTAAAAGGGACAATTGTAATGCCATTCCGCCGCTTTCCATCACCACAGTCGAGGCCTACGGGTTCGATTTTAGAAGGGAACCCAGCACCATCCAAACCTCTTTTGATGATGTCGTTTATTCTTGCATGCCGTGGAAAGCGGCCGGCACTACGACGACAGGAGAGAGGATGCAAACCAAACTCATCGATTGAGGCTCAACATCTTCATCTGTGACGCTCACATAATTTGAGTCCAAGACGGATCGCGACTCCGACCCCAGTGCACTCATCATCTAGAAGGGTACTGGTAGATGAAGAGGGCACTGCCTTGAGCCAGGTGCCACTAATCGGTTGTGAAGCAGATAGTAGATATGCGAGGCGATGTTGATCCAGAGAGAGCCTCAAATTAGTAAAATTGGCCTCACATTTTATTTTATCCCAGCTTTTTTGTTTTGATGTGTCTAGTGGGATAGAATGTAATTCTTGGGTCCAGACGCTGCAAGCTTGTTCGAAAGAACTACCCGAGAAACACTGAGACGATCCACCGAGTATCTCATCAATTAATTCGCTACTGGACGAAAGTGAAGAAAGATATGCTGGAAGGGCCAAATCTACCGCTGATCGGGAAATAACTGGAATCCTTCACACAGCGAAAAAGGAAGAAAATATTTCCAATTTAATGAAGAGGTTTATAAAAAGAGGTAGAAAAATGAACGTTCATGGAAGTTAGACAGTCTTCAGAAACTCAAAGGGAGCTTTGCCTGCCTCCAGCATGTGTCGTCGAAATTGACGTTTCAAATTAGCTCCGCGTATCTCTTAACTGTGATATCTATCTGATTTAAGAAATCATGTTCGAGGTAGAAGGGGTACTTGGGAGAGTGTAGAGGAAACTCGGTAGCGAAAAACTTTTTTTCAAGAGGAGAGGGCTGGATGTGCATCAATAACTTTCAATTTCTCAATCATTCTTATTAGAATGACATGCTTAGTATCCAAACACTCTTGAATGGCCATTGGAAAGACTGGAGAACCGAGAATGTGTAATTCCTCCTTAGGTGTTATTTTTGTATCCTCAATGATAGCTCTCTTGAAATCATCTGCACTATAATTCAAGTTTATTATCTCTAACTTGGACGAGTTAATCTCAAGTCCAAGCACAGATAAAGCAGGAATAACTCGTCGGAGGTCAGCAGCTACGGCCTCGAAGGATCCTCCCAACGTTGCATCGTCAAGATAGCATATATTGAAAGGAGAAGCGATGGAACGAGCTACCCCGTCAATAGCCATCGCTAGCGGGTCAAGTGGATCACCTTGCTGGATTCCAGTAGTAGAAGAGATATTATCGGAGGCGATGAACATACTTGGATGATTATATGAAAGATGAGCCAGTTTAAATATGGGAGGAGTCCGTTGATGGCAAACTTCCAGGGCATGATCCCTTCTGATGCGATTGAAAGCGTTTTTCATATCGAATTTTAATAAGATACTGGGGGAAACAGGTGATGTATTCTCGAAAAATGATCTTGTGGCATGAACCACGGCTTCACATCCGCTCTGTATGCCTACCCCGAGCTGGACAGGTCGCAATTCATCCCTATCTCCTTCACAACAGCTCTACAAGCAGTTTTTGCCGCGAGTCGACGAAAAATGTTACCAACAGCGATAGGGTGGATACCTCCGTCTTTTCTTTTTTTTTTAAAGCCGTTAAGTTGGCTGAAAATATTAACTCGCGATCATGTTGAGGTATCTCACCTCGGAAAAGATTATTAATAAGAGCTGTTATGGAAGTTTTCAAATGTTCACCAGCTTCGGCAGTGTGGGCATAAATTAAGTCCTTGATGTGACCAGGTCGAAGGCCGTCCACACCTCCACTGTTGCTTCCCAAGAAAGACTTCAGAGCGGCATTGCTTCCTTTGAGAGTTCAATATTTGAATCATTGTTTTCCATCTGAAAAAATCTGACATCTGATGGTGGCGCAGGATGTTTCTGATGGAGCGCTGTGAGGACTTCTGGTGTAGTAGCTAGTATAGTATCGGATGAGGCCAATACACTAACTGCAGCTGAGACAACACCCTTGATCAACTTAGCATTGACGAGAGCACGGAGTCTCTTAGAATCGTCGACTGTAAATGAAGGATGAAATCTATTAGGATTAGAAAGATTAGAACATTTGGTGGCATTTATTTTAGATGAATTGAATAAATAAAGTTATTTTTCATAATAGATGAGACAGATGATGTAGGGTCCTTATTGTGAGGAATGCCGAGCATAAGTTTTGCGAAAGAGAAAAAGTGATCCCAGTCAAGCGAGCTATTCAAGTTAAGTGCCTGGTCTATGGAAGTAGCCAAGGCATCGTCTGCCGAGATTCTGACAGATTTAGGAATTTTTAAAGGCACCTTCCGGAATTTCCTAAGGAATGAGGTTGCCCTCAAAACTTCACTGGCATCTCTTTGGGTCGGTACATTATGTTGATGGATCACACTATCTTGTAGAGCCGAGAGAGACAGACAATGTGAACAACTCCAAGCAACAAGAAACGCTGAAGCATTTCTAGTCAATCCCACGCAAGATAAATGAAACGGCCGTTGACAATTTGAACAAATTCTTATTCTTTTACGCTTATTAATGCTGACACAAGAAAAGAAGAACGAAGAGACATTTTTCTTTCCTCCTCATTCATAAAATGAATGTAAAACGTTTTTCTGTTAATTCTTGTAATGTTCGTTTGACATTAACTTCTATTTTTTCCCTTGAAATCAAATCTTCGAAATTACAAATCCTTTCCAATAATGTTTAAAGTTTTCAGCTATTAATTCAATAATGATTATTCCATTTACTATTCAAATTCGTATTTACCTTACTTAATAATTAATCCGACATTTTTACATTCTTAAAAATGCGTTGAAATCAGCAGAGCTTTGAAAAACACGTCTTCTCTCTTCGAATTCCAAGCGTCCAATTTGTGAAATGTGAAATACATTTTAACTCCGACGGACAGAAACTGTATCTGAAACAATCTGTCATTGCAAAAGAGTGTCAGCGGAAAACTAACGCTGAGTTCAAAGCCTGTGGCGAGTAGAACAGACTCAGTGTCAGTGGAAACAGGGCTCTTAATAATGGAGCAGAACAAAAGGCGATAGTCGTTAACATGGTTGCTTGTGTGCTTGATTTTTAAGTCTTATCAACTTTTTGTTTGTAATGGTCAACAAGCTTGTTTCACTAGATTAATTACGACTGGGTAGTGAGTTCGATTGTCATTGTAAACTTAATCTCGAAATTCATTGACCTATCAACCTCTGCGACATTAGGTTAGAATTCATAAAATCTTTCTTACGAAATAATCTTCAAGACATTCTTTACCATTTATCTAAAAAGGCTCCTGCATATAGTTGTCAGTGTAGATATCTATGAATGTTGTTTACGTCACAATTAAAATATGTTTAGTAAATTGCTATCAACCCTTGTCCATTAATTATAGCCTAAACACTTTGTTGTATTGTAAGATCTATTCCTTTTTTTGAGAGCGAATATCTTATTATTAATTGTTATTAATTGTTTGAGAGTATCAATGATTTTTCTAGATACAAGTCCTACTCTTTAACCCATAACTGGAAGAGGAGATGGATTCATACCTTTTCCAAGGGAATTTACGCTTAAGTAAGCATTTGATATAGACAGCGGAACAAAAACTCTACCCATATATATTAAACAAAAGTTTCATTTCGAAATGCTCTGAACGATAACCGGCTTGAAGTATACCTGAATAATTTGTATTCGGCTGGGTAATACCACTTTCGACCTCGCTACACGCTATGTACACATCCACTATGCTATCTTCATAATACTTTAGTTTATCCTAAAACTACTTCTGATTAGAGCTTATAACAAAAATATGATAGTGTAAATATCAGAACTATTTACTAAATTATGTTTCCATTGTTGTACTGATTGAACTGAAGAGGGTCAAGAGGCAGCAAGGAATTACCAATGTCCAATTTAGCATACTTTTGGGTCATTTCAATTATAAGTTTGATGTAAAAAATAGAAGGCTTATTAGCCACTCAATGTAGAGCGTTACTGTCTGTTGTATTAGATTAAGAAAAAGGAAGAAATGAAGTTTATGGAGTTATGTAGGAAAGATAACTGCTAACCGTAGAATTGAAAAGGTCCTGATTCTAGTGACTGGGAAAACATCCTGTGGGGAGTCTTTTTGCGATGAAGCTTATTTCTTAATAATAGAATAAGAAGGAAATGTGAAGGATTTCCACTTGGGTACGTGGCATGGCGTGTCCCGGGTATGAAAACCATATTAGGACTAATGTATAAATCACCGCAGAACACATGCCATGGACAGAGGTATAGACTAGCGAGAGAATTGCAACGTTTCCTCTGTGGGAAAGGGTCTGTATGTTGGAAAACAATGAATCTTCAACAGGTCCGCGGAGACGCTTTTGAACTCAAGACAGGCAAGTGAGGACTAAGAGTCTTCAGCCCAGATATGACAGAAACAATCCATTTTTAGTCTGAGTTAAGAGTATAGCTTGTGCTTACTGGAGTGACACAATGGATCGACCATCTTTCGGTATGTTTAGCCAGAGATTGGATATACCACTTTCACGATGTCTGGAGAGTACCTGAAACCAAATAGACGTTTTAAGGAAGAATAACGCCCTTGAGAGAAGACCCATCCACATGATCAGTGGAAGTTAAGAGGTGGTGGAATGTTATTTGTTTGGCTTTGACCATAATGACGTGAATACTTTCCCCATCGAGCCAGCTGGGCTAGGTCAGAAGAGAAATGTGCTGCTACATTCTTGTCTACCATATTTTTAAGGTGCACCTAATACCTATTGCAATATACGGATAATTCGCTAATGATTGAAGTATACCGTTAAGCGGTTCTCTGAGGTTTTCGTATTTTCTTTCACGCTCAGTACACTTGCGTCTTAGGGGCGTTATCGCCTTGCTTGTGATGAAAATATTAAATTAATAATGATAGACTGAAGGTGGCAGTAATGGACTTGGTGGAAGTAGCCGTTAAATTTCAGGAACATGCGGCTTTCATTGTCAGACCCGTTAGTGCTATCGTTATTTCAAATTTATAAAATCCTTCTCTTAAATTAATTCGAAAGGAAAATAAGCTTCTCAAATCGACAAAAAGTTATCACACTCTCTAAAATTGATGGGAGTTCCCTTAAAAACATTTTTTCTCTAAGGTAATGTGGAAAATCAACATTTTTAATTTATTATTATTTTCTTTTCAAATTACAAGTAATATCCATCTTAACTGTTGTTTCTGTTGGAAGTTTTCAAGTGATATCGTATTGAATATTTGTTAATGTAATTTATATGTAATTCTGTTGGGACAATCTCTAGGATCTAATGAAGTATTGTTTTCTTCAAAAACATTCGAATTTAATTTTGTTATTAAATTAAAGAAATGGAACTAATGTCTTTAATTTAATAAAAAAATTAAATTCGAAGGTTTTAGCTTCCATTTTTGAAACATGGTTATCACTGTGTAGCAACAAAAACATATTTTCAAACAATTAATTTATAATATATATATATATATATATATATATATATATATATATATATATATATATATATATATATATATATGTATATATATATATATATATATATTTTGCCGGATAGTTGTATCTGTTCATCCAAATTTTTTACTTCCCCAAAAAATTCTTTTTCGTAGTTCTCAGAAAAGCACTGTTCCTAGCCTGTCATACCTGATGTTATCATTCTTATTGCATTCATAGTTAACATCACTTTGGAGCTGGTTATATTGATAATGCCGAGGTCCAAGGAATTATTTGAAGAATATGATTTTATTAAACGTTGATATTTTTAATATATGTTGTATTTTCAATCACCAGTTTTAAAAAAATATTCTTGTATCATATTTTGTTACGTTTCATTTTTTATCCTTATTCCGTTTCTTTAATATCGCTTATTATGTGATACGAGTTACTTCCCTTTTATTCCGAACGTTTTTTACATTTCATCACTGAATCAAAGACACCTGTCTATATTTGAAGTCACCTATAATTCTTCTTGGATTCAATTCGGAACTCTAAAGTATTTTTTCTTCTTTCTTTCTTTCTTTCTTTCTTTCTTTCTTTCTTTCTATTTTGCTATCAATATTTTAGCAGTTTCACAGATTTTCTTTTCTTGTCTTTCCTTATATAATAATCTTTTTTCTCCTCAAAATTCCATCCTCTGTTCCTTTCGTAGTTGTTACCCGATTATTATTTTTTTTCAATCTTAGGTGATATTTCCGATTTTACCTTTCTTCTTACACTTCCGGGGCTTTTTGGCTGGATTTTTCAATCAACCTTCACCTACTTAGCCATCTTCCATCACATCTTTCACTTTGCCTTACCAACCGGTCCACACTATTCCCATACGTCAGTAATCTTTCTTCTTCACCCGCTTTTTTCAATCATTACTACCTCTTTCCTATTTGCTCTGCATTCGCACACTATGTCCCTAATTCACTCCAAATCCTCTTTCTTATTTCTCCTTAGAGGTGCACCCGAGCATATCTTATAAAGGTTTATGAAGAATTCCGTCCACATTTCTATGGATGAGCGTGTATAAACGCGCGTACACACACACACATACATAGACACACGCACGTATATATATATATATATATATATATATATATATATATATATATATATATATACATATTCATATATATATATACATATATATACATATACATATATATATATACATATACATATATATTTATATACATACATATATATATATATATATATATATATATATATATATATATACATATACATATATATATATATATATATATATATGTGCATCCATATGAATAAACAGAGATACAGACTGTGTAAATCCTTGTGATACTTCATAGAATTTGTCGTAGGAACAGGTGAAGTCGTACGCGTGCACTCACTTAGCAAGCAGGAAATTGAAGGAGATATTTTCTCCTAAGTGTGAATTTGCAAGTGTAAATTGATATTCAACGATGCACGCAAGCATTTCCCCTTTTATATCTTGAATTGCACCTAATGCACATGATAGGTGGTGTACTCAAACAGGTCTTACCACGTTAATATGCATATATTACAGTCCATTTTCTATATAATTTAACACAGTATGTCCAAGTGGAGAGATAATTTAACGAGTGATAAGGAGGAGTATGATTTTCACTTTCCCCTTCAAAATACAATTATTAATATTAGATAAACACATTGAAAATCAAACAGTGACCTTTACTAGTCACTCTCTCATCTTCCCTTCTGCATTTTCATTTTCACTCCTTGTAATTCCGTTTCCGAATTCGTCTCTGTTTATCCATATCTCCATTCAATTTCTTCCCACATGCTTTTATGCTCCCCATAATTTTGTTCCCTTATGACATATTTCACACAGGTTATGCATTGAATACGAACAAATTAATCTATCTATCTATATATCTATCTATCTATCTATCTATCTATCTATATATATATATATATATATATATATATATATATATATATATATATATATATATATATCAGAATGTTAATATCTAGCAATATATTTCACTTTCTAAATATCTAACACCGTTCCTATCTATCTATATGTCTATCAATCGCAGTCTGTTCCTATATATCTATATATCAACTTATCAATCACTTCATATCTCTCTAAATCTGTTCCTACCTATCTCTCTCGATATATATACACACATTATATCTATCTATCTATCTATCTATCTATCTATCTATCTATCTATCTATCTATCTATCTACGTATGCTTATATGTATCTGTTCACATCTGTCCGTTCATATCTATCTCTCTCTCTCTCTCTCTCTCTCTCTCTCTCTATATATATATATATATATATATATATATATATATATATATATATATATATATATATATATCAGAATGTTAATATCTAGCAATATATTTCACTTTGTTAATATCTAACTCCGTTCCTATCTATCTATATGTCTATCAATCGCAGTCTGTTACTATCTATCTATATATCAACTTATCAATCATTTCATATCTCCCTAAATCTGTTCCTACCTATCTCTCTCGATATATATACACACACCTTATCTATCTATCTATCTATCTATCTATCTATCTATCTATCTATCTATCTATCTATCTACCTATCTATCTATCTAACCCAGTCTGCTCACATCTATCTATCTATCTCTTTATCTATCTAACCCAGTTTGCTCACATCTATCTATCTATCTATCTATCTATCTATCTATCTATCTATCTATCTATCTATCTATCTATCTATCTATCTATATACCTGTCTGTCTATCTCGGTCTGTTCACATCTCAGTCTGTTTACATCTATCTATCTATCTATCTATCTATCTATCTATCTATCTATCTATCTATCTATCTATCCCAGTCTGCTCACATCTATCTATCCCAGTCTGCTCACATCTATCTATCTATCTATCTATCTATCTATCTATCTATCTATCTATCTATCTATCTATCTATCTATCTATATATATATCTATCTATCTATCTATCTATCTATCTATCTATCTATATATATATATATATCTATCTATCTATCTATCTATCTCAAGTTTTTCTTTGTGCTTATGATATTTGAATGATTTTCTTTTCGACGACGTTTTCATTTCTTGTCGTATTTCAAGTTAATGTAAAATTTAGGATTTTGACTAAACAGACCGATTTCCCCCTATAATCATGGTACAGTACAATTCCCCTATTACGAAATTTAAGTAATACCTCTCAATCTTCTCATGCCTCGAATATAATATTTAATCCGACAGTTCTATGAAAAGAGTGTGCAGTATAATTTTATTCTTATCGTTTTCTTATTATAATTATTTACGTATGATTTTTTTTTATAGAGGAGCACGTATTTTCAAACATGTTGGAACATCGGCCGAGTCATAACGACATTTTGTTTTGTTTATAAGTAGTCAATTTGATTTATTATTTATCTATCAAAACTTTTAACAAACATAATTATAAATGTTCTCATATATTTTATGATATTTTTATACTTTTATTCATTTCTTATTTATTTATTCATTTTTATTATTATCATTTTAAATATATATATATATATATATATATATATATATATATATATATATATATAATAAAACTTGTGGCACATTTGATGGCGAACAATTTACTCCTACATAAAGTGTTAAATATATATGTGTCTATACGTGTATCTATACACTTCGAGTAGATGAAATACGCCAAGCCGAGAGGGTAATTCACCTGTGAGAAGGACAACCCTGATTGTAAAACTCCGCAGCGTTTCGGTGATAGCCAACCCTTGTAAAGGCTTCAGGAGTAACCCTGAGGATAAATCCAAAACTGGAGTCTCAAAGACTGTCCGCGGAAATTCAAATTCCAAGTTGCTGTCTGGCGCAGGATAATTCACTTCATGGCTTAAATAATTCTTTAGCCTTGGGTGGCAGTCTTACTAGAGATGGTGTCTCGACAAAAACACACGAGATATGGTTGGCGTCTCACATTTTGTATCAGCTACTGAAAGAACTATCATGATATCCACTAATTGCACCAGGGTTCTAGTACCTGCACACCCAGTTTCCAATTCAAACTTTTATCTCGTGGATAGGATGGCCAGTGATCTTTCTAACAAAACATGCAATGATAACAGCAAAATTGCAAAATGAGCACTGGTAAAACATGTTTGCTGAAGGCGTTAGGTTTATAATACCCAGAAATTCATACCCAAGGACACATGGCACACTGGATAAAAGCGTTAGTTATGTCGAGTAACAGGACCCAAAGAGTGTGAGTTCAATACCTGGTTAAGGCGGTAGAGAACTTGGAGAGGGGAATTAACCGGAGATAACTGATAACTGACATCCATTATACATGGCAAGTGGAACTAGAACAGTCTACTCCAGCGAGTGAAATAAAGGGTTCAGTTTGATATTCCAGCCACCTGAAGAAGGCTGGAGCGTTGTGATAAATATGGCAACAAAGATGGTAGTCTGGAACATGTAAATGTTTATAGATTAAAATGTAAAATTAAAATATTCTGACTTCAGTTCCTACAGAAGGGTTAATCCTAACCCTCCACAAATTTACAGAATAAAAGATATGCGAACAATACTTACATATTGCGTACAGATTAAACGCTAATATTCTAAAATACAAAATCTAACTATCCTCGTTCGAAGTAAATACTTAAAAACTCAAATAGAAACGTGCTATATGTATTTATCATCGAACCAACTGCCTCGATATCAGGACAAAAAATACGATGAATGTGATCCCCGAAGAGGCTAAACCTCGCCGAAATTTGGCTACATCACAAATAAATTCACAAAAAAAACAAAAACACAAGAAACATTTACCTTTCCTCGAGCCAACTACCTGTCAGGATTACCGACACAAAAAAAACAACATTACGACCGGTATTTATTTCCCTTCCCCCGAAGTAAATAGTTTTAAACTAAAATATGTAAACACATTTTTTAATATTTGATATTTAATATATGACAATTTACTTTCAGATATTCAGATGGAATCCCTTTTAGTGCTGAACTTTGTAGATAGGGTACACCGTATTGCCTTTACGTAGTTGAATTACATTTATTTCTTTTGTATGCCAATGGGAAGGTGAAATGTTCCGACAGCCAGATTTTTCGCCCCTAAAACTGGTACATTTTTAATAATCTTTCGTGTAGTTTCTTCCTTAAAACTGCAATCCTTACCACTTTAAATAAATTGCTAAATGATATTTATTTTTCTTATCCACACATTCTTCTTACCACCATTCTTTTTTTTTCATTTATATAACGCATTTCATTAATCATTACTATTTTAAAAGTAGCCCTTGTGTTAGCGTGATTTGGGGCTTTGTATCGAGTGAAATTTAGTATAAAACATCAACTAACTCTTAATTGTAAAGATTAACAATTAAAGTTTGTAATTTGTAATTAACTATAGCGTATAAACATTAAATCCAACAAATCATGAATGGACATAAATTAATTCAGCGAATGGCAAATCTGTAAACATAACAGAATTCGCAGACATGTTCAGAGTCTAATAATGAAAATAGTTCTATAAAAATCAAGAAAACGTATGAAAATCTACACTAACTTCTCGTCACTTCTGCTGTTACGTTCACACCGATTCAACCGGCATTGCCTACGATCTCTTATGTAGTCGGTCAATTTCGAACCGATTCTGATACTGATTCTGAGTAAACTAAAAAATGTATCTTTCTAATACAAAGTTTTTACATAGAATATTCTCTGTGTTATTAAACCGACCCTATGCGCTCATAAAAATCTGCTCTAAAGCCTAAACAGCTGTAAGTCAATAAAGAAAAAGTAATTATCATATCCTTTATAACATGTGATAACTATTGCCCAAAATACATAAGACATTATACCAAGAACTATTGAAATAGCATTAGTTTTGTTAAGAAACTTGACATTATGCATTAGTATGGGCATAAACGTACGAGAAAGACTCAGAGAGTAATGCACTTGATATACAATTCCGCCTTTTTTTGCTTTTTTTAAAAAATAGAACAACAATCTTGAAATCGAAATTGTCAGACATAATTTTAAAAGATAATTACTATTGACAGAAAATGAAAACAAAAACTTGGGGCAACAATCTACATTATAGATTGTAATAAATTCATATAAAATGTATAGGTGAGACGTCTATTAAATTGAATGAAAACATGTGAACAGAAAAAGAATCTTTTTCAAAACATTCACTCAATGCATTAATTACTAGACATACATCTGGTCATTATTTCGATGTGCATTGAAATAGCGAAACATGTCTCATTTGTATTTAGTAGCAGTAGAAATTCGTGTGATGTTCCCTACACACATGCCACCAATCTACCACTAGGTGGCAAGCTATTAGCTTTTGCTTGTGGTGGCCGCTGTCAGGCCGCCGGCGTCTTCGTCTCGGCAATGTTACCATTAGTGAAATCGCTAGTGGACCACGCGTTACCAGCAGCGGCCCGCCAGCGGGTCTCTAGCGGCTTGCGTGTCGAGATGTTAGTAGTTCTATATGTCATTAGATTTTAAGACAATAGAAATGCGGACTACAAGATGTTGCTGAAAATGCCATAGATAGAACTTGCAAGCAACGAGAAAACCTTTGGAAACTTAATGACGCAAAAAGGCTTGGAGAATGTGTCACACGTAGGGCACAGTGAAGACAAGCGGGGCAGAAGCAGGCAACGGGTAACCCACATACGTTGTTTGTGTAAATTGCTGGCAAAACATGGATTGGGAGAAGTAACCGAAAAAAACATTGCTTTGATCTTCAAATGATAGAAAGTTGTGTCCTGTAGTGGGGGGGTGAAGTCTAAAGGAGAGAAAGAAGGTATGAATTTATGAAAAAAATAAAATAACCCTGCGTTATGATGTAATGAGAAAGAATCATAAATTTAGCTATAATTTCCTTGTTGCCTGGAAGTAACAATTATATTTTTCATAATTGTGCCTCATTGGTCCTGATGTGTTTATTGGATTGCTTCCAACAGAGATTTAAAAATTAAAACCGCCTACAGTTAAAAGATATTTGTTTGCAAAGAGTTTTAATGGTTGAAGATTTAAGAATTTTACATGAAATGATTACAACATTTTTGAATTTGACTTCCAAAATGATCTTACATCAACAAATACAAAAATTATTCTAATATAATATACTCTTCATTTTGTTTCACAAAGATACGAAATAGCATATTTTTTAGTTATTTTAAAATAGTCCTTGCGTTGATTTATTTTGCATCTTATTCAAGGAAAGATACGGTAGATTAGTTTTTGTTCAAGTGGTTGAATCAAAGTTTAAATAAAAAAAAAGTCTTACATACTTTGAGCTTAGACTTACCCTCATTAATATAAACAATTCAAGCAGAATAAACATATTGATTTCGAGTAAAAAATGTTTCTTATCTTTCGAAAGCAAAGTAGATACAAACATTCTTTTCTAAGGATATTTTAAAATATATATCCTTAAAAGCGAATTCTCCTGAAAGTGACCTATTTTGTTCGCTTGAGCAGTATCTATCTATGGGAATTTGGAATAAGAAAGCGTACATTGTTTTGCATTGACCGAGATATTTTTTGCCTCCAGGGATTGACGCTTTTATCTTAACAAGATGGACTATGAGAGGGGGAAGATTTTTAAAAAAATTGTTTCTTTCGGGATTCGAGATATTCTGCTCCGCGGAAGAAACTCTATTGCCTGAGGGCTTTTGTACGTACCATCTTAGAAATCGACCAACAGATCCAGTGAATGAAACATGTCAGTAAAAAAGAAAATCAATATAACTCTATATAGATTTTTATCTAGTAACTCTTCATAAATTAGATATATACTGGGATAGATATTCTTGGGTCAAAACACACAAAGGTTGTTTTCAAAAGTAAAGGATCGTATAACATGTAAAAAAGAATATCAAATATGATTTGACAGATCGAAGAAGATTGATTGAACACTATCCCAGTTAGAGGGGTGTTTTGTCACGCATGCGCAAATTTCTATTGGTATCGTTCCTTTTGTGATTGAGATATCAATTTGAAAGAGGATTTGTTGGGCTGTTCCTAAGGTAACCTTCAATATAGTGAATATTCCTTTCCTTTCTTAATTTCTGAGATTACCATATGACGTATTTTTTGTAATTTTACACAATTACATATAATTTCGCCTTTCTGGCTTGAGTACATATATATTTCAAAGTACATTCAGCATAACATTATTACATTTATATAAAGCAATTGCATTAAATCCTTTGGATCATTTACTTTTCCATCTTTCACGCTTATTGTCATCAGTGTTTCTAGATCCAGTGGAAATTAAATATTAAAGATTTTTGGCAAAATAAATTCTGCAAAGCATCAAATAATTTAAGCATTTTTTTAAGCTCGTTACCAATTTAGATTTGTCGGGAAATGTCCGCCACACTACCTTTCAGAACTCCAAAATAATAATTCTGAATAAAGAAATAAGACATGTCTCTAAAATTATTATCCCTTGTTTTAATGCACATTTAGAAGTATCTCACTTAGTTTGGAAAAAATCATGACTTAGAAAATGACAATAAAAGGAAATATCACCAGGATTCTAATAGCAATGGGTAATTTTCAAAATGAAATATTTACAGGGACAAAAATTATTACAGATATAAGTCTAAGTTAAAAAGAAGTTAAACAAAATCATCAGGACATTTGAGAAAAAACGGAACAAGTAAAGCAAGAAAACACGGACGAGATCTTTAAAAATGAATAAACATAATGCCTCAAGTATAATGGATTTTTATTATCTGTATTATGTTTTAGTTTATATAATTTTTTAAAACTGTTAAAATGCACAAATTAAAAAATTATGCATTTTAATAGTTTTAAAAATTAAAAAAGGTCTTATTGATTTCAACACAGTTACAAATAGATTTTCAAATGTCATTAAATGCATTCGTGAAATCATGAAAAGATATTCACTACTGTTCAAAAGTCTGAGGAAACCCCTGGTTATTTTTATATATTGACCTAAAAAATTGTTGCTTTTTCTATAAATCAGAGAAAATTATTATACAAGGTTACAAAAAAGTGAAACATGAATTTTTATTAGAATTATTTTCTGAAAAAAACATTAAAAAAGCATACAATAATTAAATATTGCTCTCGCCAAAATATCCTACATTAGCGTTGATTACTGCAGCACAAACTTTTTGCATTCGTTGCAAATTTTTTCAATGTATAAGTTTGATAATGGATTCAATTTTCAAATGATTCTAAGAGCTCTTTTTCTTTTGTTCACTTTTATGTCAAATCCATTCCATGTCAATTCTGGGGGTGGCTTCAACCTGGGGTGGGGTGGCTTGAACTATAGCGTACATAATACAAAAACACATAATGAGAAAGAAAATAAATAAATAACTGTAAATAACAATGTAGAAACTGTTATATTATTAGAATAACATTATCAACATATTGACTGAATAAACATTACCAACCACACGTTAGCATGAGGTTGGCAGTTTTCATTATGTTGCTGTCTACGAGTTATCTGGTGCCGACTACGAGTTATCTCGTGCATGTGATTTTCTGATACATGTTCATCTACAGGCACCAACTATGAGTTTATTCGTAGTGGTAACTTTAATGGGAAAACGATATTAAGACTTTAGTTGAAGCTATTTTGGACTGAAAAAAAAAACATTTTATTACCTGAGTTGACTATTATAATGTTAGCGTTTAAATTTCGTAATTGACATCTGGCTGTCAACATGTTAAACAATTTTTTTTTTATAAAAAGTAAAGCATCAAAGGTTACGTTTATTAAAGAAAAATAATCATATGTTTATATATTCAAAGGATTACATATGGAGCTTCAAATAACAGGTCATGAATGGAAAATTATATAAAACAATATAACGAAACACCCACCAAACTTTAAACGTATTAATTACATTTTCAAACGTACCGCGGGCCTTAGGAATGTAGCTTCCTTACTCTCCCAGGAAATAAATAATCACGCCTTCCTTATCGCACAAGAAACCAACCAGAGTGACTGCATGTTTCTTGAAAGGGCAGTGTTGCTGGCCAACAAGTTTACGTCAATTGTGAGGGTCCTGGGTGACATGGAGTTAATGCCAATAGCTACATCAATGTTCTGGACACTTTAGTCAAGTCATGGATCGAGAGGGTGACCGTACATTCTAGCTGTACTCTGCTCCCTCTCAACTGGTCCACATTGGCTAATAATGGCTGAACGAGAATTTTCATGATGCTTTTGTACCCATTACGTGGCCTAGATTTCCTGTTTTGAATCTGCCGCAGTAAGCGTTTGGTTTTATCAAATAACTTGGTTATTTATATTTAACTTGAACATTTCGAAGAGAAATTCTCATGTTTTATGTTACATTTATTATCTTTATATTATGTTTATTCAAGATTATCCGACCTAAACTTTATAGCGACATACCGAATTTTGGCGGTAGAATAAAGAATCAAATAATAATCGGACTATATTTAATCACCATCTAAATTCGAACGTAATATATGTGTGTTCGATATACCTCATAGCGGGTCACTGACTGTACGATTGTTCATTTCTCTATCCGATAAGATATTGTCATTTTCTGTAATAAATAATAAATAATTCATGATGGAGAAAAAACACGAAGATCAAAATCTGGTAATGAAAATCTATTTACAACCGTGTCTGCAATGCCTCTGCCTGTTGTCTATGTAAATCAGAATGTTAATAATTAAGAATTAAAAAATTCTTGCAGACAGAGGAATACAACTAGTAGAAGTATAATTGAGATTAATAAGGTAGATACTAAAAACATCTTCAAAATAATACAATAATAATAATCTACACCAGGCCTCGGCAACCTACGGCAGACATGCCACGCCAAACAATTTCCAATGGCACGCAGCTGCAAATGACATCACAAAGTCCGAACAAATAACTACTACAACACAAAGAAGATATTTAGCTGTTTCAATTTTAATATATACTAACGTATATATACTATATATTATTATATAGAATATATTCTAGAACAGGTATATTGACCTTGACTTGTATAAAAAAATACATATGCTTTTGGCACACTGAATGATTTTAAAACCTTAAGTCGGCACATAGCAAAATGTTTCCGACCCCTGATCTCTACAATTAAAATGAAGCTTCTACCCTTCTGTTTGTCCGCTATTAAACTCAGTAAAATCCTAGGTGGATTTCAAGCAAGCTTGATACGCATATAGCCTGGGATTCAGGAGTGTCAGAGCCTATGTAAGATTGACCATGTCCAGCGGGAAGGTCATGAAAGGCCAATAATATGGTCAAATATGTCAAACATATTCTTCTCACGTAAGAAATATAGTGGCAAGGGTTGTAAATAAATTCTTAGTTTTAAAATAATGTGTGGATTCTTCCGTTAGTCATTTGTTCAATAAAAGGTAATCAATGTGAACATATTTAATAGAATGTTTTAAATATAATAAATTTAACTGTAACGGTAAGAAAAGTTTACTAATTATAAGTCCACAGATTTGGTGTTTAAAGTTGGAGAAACAAATTTACATCTCGTCAGTCGGTGAAAATGTTTTCTCAGTTAAGAAGAATATTTATCTGTTTTGAACGGCTTGAAGTGTGAGGTAGACTTTTGTTGTTAACAGGAAGTGACGTCATGAACTCGAGCAACATCAATTTATTTGCTTTGAATAAGGAAGATCCAGTTTCACAGAGATACATTTATACGCATTCCTCCTTTAGCCACTTTCATGTCATGATCACTAAAAGATGTCAAGGAAACCTGACCTTACATTCTTTAATATTCTGAGGTTCTTTGCATGAAATAGCACATTACCAATTAGGTCAAGATATTTAACAAGTAAATGCCATTCAAATTTATTCATATACATACCTAATCGATTTTCCTCCACAATTCGTGTTTTGCTCTGATTATTATTGTTGTGGATTCCGGGATGAAATCCGGTATCAAATAATAACAAACGCCAACAATGAATATAGGAAAATAAATATATTACAAACTGATAATACAGTTTAGTAGTTCCAGGAATGCGGGTTAGTAGACAAATATATATAAAAACTTTGGTATCGACGTATTGCTGTATGACTTCTTACTGAGTCTACGTGACTGTGACTCTTGTGCTACCCTCCTGTGTGTGACTCTTCTACCCACCGACTCAACTCCTACTACTACTGTCCGACTTGACTCAACGTACTCCCGGGTATTCACTGGCGGTAGTATATGTATACCTTGGGTGAGTCCATTTGTGTAAAAAGTGGAGATTCCTCAACAATTATTATTATTGTTATTATTAGTAGTAGCAGTAGTATTAGTATAGTAGACGTAAGTGCTCCCCTTTCTTCTATGATTTATTGTTGGTGTCGCCAAATCCCAGCTCGCGAGGTACATGCGATCTTTGACGTTTAAAATGCTGCTGATGGAAATATATTGGTTGAGCTCCATCTTTCATCCCAAAAAGACAAATAAGAAAGATTTCAAGTTTTATAGTTATTTACTGGGTATGTGGCTCTTATATTAAACAAGTTTTGCCACACCAGATTTATTGTTATTCTTATTATCTTGTCCTTATTATTTTCGCCTTTGTGTTATTTTTGTATAGTAGTGTTTAGATCTTCTTATTTATTTATTCTATAACCATAAGCAGCTTGGACTTGAAACACAATATAATCTTTTGATGATAAGCAGTCTAACATGGATTAAACTAAAATCGACTAACAAAGAATGGATTTTCTGATTTTATTTGCTTTTTTCATGTAGTAATCTTCACCCAATACAAGGCCCCAAAACCACTCATTGTAGAAGCTGACTATTTGTATGAACGTAAGTAAAGACAAGAAGTGAAGTACTTGGTATTATGAGGCAGCTTTTCCTGTTAACTTTAGACATAAAAATATCAAGATATTTGCAAATGGCAAAACATCCTGACGGAATCCTTTTCTCCAAACAGCAGTAATTTCGGAAAAAAAAACTGTTTGAGAGTAACTTATTTCTTACTAAGGAAATACAACGGGAATAATAATGATTCATCCTTGTGTACATGACATGACAGGTTTCATATGTTGGAAAGAGGTTGTAGGGCGTAAAATAATTCATCACTCACAAGATCGCGTAGAAGCTTTTGAACATTGTCAAGACAACCAAGTAAGGACTCTGATGTGACTCTTTTAATGATAGCGTATAGCGACCGGTGTCAGATACTTACAGGATGTGGTATAATAAACCGACCATTTTCTAGCATTTTTAGCAATAGACCGTCTATATGACTTCCAGTTGAGATCTGGGGAGAGCTTGAGTCCCAAAAGACGTTGGAAATTAGAAATACAATTAGGGGGAAATACGAGTAGAAAGATTGGGGCAGGAAGAGTATAGAGATGATTCACACTTGTGTCCGTGGCATGGAGGATCAAAGTTATAAATTTCAGGGCTGGTGTGACTTAGGAATGAAGCTTATCAGAACACATGCTAGTGAGCTTTTGTTACTTAATCGTTTGTGTCCAGATTCCTTAGGATAAGAAATGACAATTCAATTTGTGTCAATGGCTTAGCAGACTGTATAAATTCAATTGGAGTACACAATACAAGTAGATCTGTTACTGTAAACAAGAGGAAGAACATTTCGCAAAATTCACTGATCTACTAGTCTGGAAGATAACATGAAAAGAATAGTAAAATATAGAAATTCTGAACGCTATCAATGAAATGAAGAAGTTGCGGAAGAGGAAACTACAAGTTACCCTATATTATTAAATCACTCGTAACTGTCCAAAAGAATCGTGCTTGAAACACAGTTTCCTGTATGATCTTTAAAGTTAAGCAACGTCGAGATTGGTCATTACTTAGATGACAGACAGCTTGGGAATACCAGGTGCTGTTGTAATGGATAAAGGTTCGATATTGTTAATCGGAATGTCGAGTTGGGAAAGATAGGTATGCAAATGTTCACCCTAACTGTGCTTAAATTAGTAAGACATGTATTATTAAATGACAAAAATACTAAAGTTTACTAATCCAAAAGAATTTCTGGCTTTAAATAACATGCAAAGGATTGTTAAGTCGTAGAAAACGAAACAATCATAAAACATTATAAAGAAGCTGGAAGAATTGCCGATCTTCAAAAGCTTCGATGCCATCTACATTATAAAAAAATCAGAATACTGAGAAACATGCTTCTGTTTTGTGTGGGTTTTTTAACATCAGATATAGAGTTAAAAGAACAGGTTTTTTTCTTGAGAAGAAATTTTTTCAGTAGAACTTCCTCCTTACAAATGTTGTCCAAAGTGAATGGCGATGAGCGGACATTTTGGATAAAGAATGGCAAGTAATGGCTGTAAAGGTCTGAACTGGATGAACTAAGTAATCTAGCCCGTTTGAAGATTTACCATGAAAATAGGAATAGGACCGAGCAAGAGACAAAGAAAATAAGTGTGATATTCATTATGATGTCAGGTTACCATTAAACATGGTCTAAAACATTGTCTTCTATTATACGCCTTGACACTTCAGGAAATGAGGATCATTTTCCCCACAATTTCCTGTACTTTGTTGCTCTAAGTAACTTTTGACTCTTTACCATCCATCTTTGAATTTTTGTTTGTTTGTTTGTTTGTTTGTTCGGGGTTTTATGGCATATCAACCACTATGGGTTATTTAATGCCAGATCCAGTATTTACTAGATATATCAAAAACGTATAGTTGGCAACATCATTGTTTCAAAAACTTATAGATGGCAACTGTTTCAAAAACGTATAGCTGGAAACTGTTTCAAAAACATATAGCTGGCAACTGTTTCAAAAACGTATAGCTGGCAACTTCATTGTTTCAAAAAAATGTATCCCTGGCAACATCATCGTTTCAAAAACGTATAGCTGGCAACTGTTTCAAAAACGTATAGCTGGCAACATCATTGTTTCCAATCACATTTTAGGGGTAAGGTGTTAGTATATTTAGTGTAGGGTTTGGGAGGGAAACTTAATTATAAGTTGTAGTTGTTTTGGGATGGGTTAGATGTGATGGGGCATGACATGACCAGCCGGTTGATTGGATCGACGGCCTTTTGGTTGGACGTAGTTTATCGTCATACCCAGGACGCGGATGTAGTTTATCGTCATACCCAGGACGCTTGAATTTTTAATATATCCATTTACTCATAACCGTTAAACAGATCATGTGTTTTTTTCTCTTTGTTTGATATCCTTCATTTATCTCCGAGGGCGTTAACGTATCTGTACCGCCTTTTCTCATCTAACCCAGAGATTCCAACTCTTTCTTATTAGAACTCTAATTTTCCTTGTAATTCCTATTTTATATAAATCTGCTCGTTGATCACGTGCCTACTCGATGATATTGTCAGTGTTCATCGTTTGCTAACAAAAGTCCACTGCGTCTTCTTACAGTTATTAGTCCTTTTTTGTTGCTTTCCTTTGCTACTTTGTCTAAGAGATTTTTCAGTGTCCCTTCTTAGTTTACCATCAGCACAGTGTAATCTGTACATCTTATTTTATAAGATTATGCTGTCCACAAAAATACTTAAAGTTCTTCTAATCCTCTTCGGATTTTCGTGCTGTATTGGCATCTGGCGAGAGACACATTGGTGTTTGATTATTATCCTTCTATTTTTGTGTAAGACTTTTATGTCAAACTATTTTTCACATTTACTAAGGCTGTGAAATCATATTATAATTTTGTTTGTTCCCGTGTTAGTTAGATAGCGCGTGCATTATAGGCTGGCATTACCTCAGATAAAAGATGGACCAGTCTGTTTTTTTTTGTAAGGCATGACGAAAGAAAACGATATATCAGAGATGCAGTTTTGTTTTAGGGATGAGAATGGCAGAGACGGAAAGGGAAATGACGCGAAGAAAGAAAGAAAGAAAGAAAGAAAGAAAGAAAGAAAGAAAGAAAGAAAGAAAAGTCGCATAATTTGTAAAGTGATGGCTAGAAAGGACAGGACAGAAAACGAAAGGAAAGGAAAACAAAAGAAAGAAAGAAAGAAAGAAAGAAAGAAAGAAAGAAAGAAAGAAAGAAAGAAAGGAGAAAAGAATGAAAGAAACGTCGCATAATTTGTAAAGTAATGCTTAGAAAAGGCAGGACAGAAAACGAAAGGAAAGGAAAACAAATGAAAGAAAGAAAGAAAGAAAGAAGGAACGAAAGAAATTGAGTTCGATACTACTTTCGTACGTTTAACGTCGGCTTCAGTGGAATGTAAAAATCATTTGTACCTTACGTCGTTAAATAAATATATGCATATATACTTATGCTTGTTATTGCAATGTATTTAAATTTTTAAGTTGTAATATTTAATGAAACAGCTGGCTAATTTCCACGGATATTTATAGTCGCGAAACACGCAGCTATCTCATTCAGTCATTTTCTTAAATATTATGTTACATTAGAATATTCAGAAAGGAAAATCATGAAAAAAGTCCCTGGTAGAGCCAGCATTAAATAAATACGAATAAACAGAAAAGCAGGAAGTTTGTCTGATTAGAGAGTATGTATGATACAAAAGAAGTTCAGGATATACAAACATGGAAACTAAAGGTACTGATTTTATATAATGAAATTTGGTAACGATTAAAAAAAGATATTTATACTATTGTTCACCAGCACAGACCCAAGAGCCATCAATGTAGTGGGTTACTGAATAATGTTGTTTTACGGGCTTAAGAAGAGTAAGAAAGGAGTGCATATTATGATGATATGTAGGATAGATATTAGTTTAGATTATACTTTCATGGGGAACATATTCTCAACAGTCTGTCACACAGAATAGCGGTTCTTGGGAAGAATCTGACTTAGCGAAACTTCCTGCTTATAAATGGTGTACGAAGTGACTGAGTGTACAAGGAATGTTTGGTCGTAGAAAGTGAATCAATCATAAAACAATATAAAGAAGCTGGAAGAATTGCCGATCCTCAAAAGATTCGAAGCCATCTATATTATAAAATATTAGTATACAGAGAAAAATGCTTGTGTTTTCTACAAGATTTGTTGCGGAGTGAATGATTGCTTGAATTAATTATAGATCAGAAGGATTAGCTGCGGGAATGAAAACATCTCCACAACATTTAAATTTGCTTGCATGGTACAAGGCTGTCAAACACCACCCCAACAAACATATATTTTCAGTAATATAAACATTTATATACACAAATATACAACTTGAATGGTGAAATTCTCAGGGAATTTATACTGAATTTGAACAGTTTAATATTGCTTTTTCACAAACCAAATAATGTTTTAATGGCAAAGTGTTTTGCTTGTTATGTTAAAGGTATATGCCAATAAAGTATGATTTGTTATGGATAAATCAATTTGGATTAAAAACTGATTTTAAACAAACCTATTTTTACTCAATATTTTTTATACACATAAAAACAGTAAGAGTTATCTACCTTCGTTAGTCTGAATTGCTAAAAGCTTAAAAGGTAAAATCATGTTGTTTTCGGTAGAGAGACTAAATTAGAAATTACTTGACAAAATAAATTATTCTTCCACAAAAAGTTCGTCATAGATAAATATTGAATTTTTTTTTTAATGATCCACTGGCAGGTAACATCGAAACTGCTTTGGGGATGAGTGATAGTCTGAAAGGCCAGAAAAGGAAAAGTTTTAAAGCTTTAGCGTGAAGCGACGAGTTCATATAGCAAAGTTATATTCACAATACTCACTGATGTGTGTTTAGCGAGTGAATTCTCTGATAGCTGAGATTGTGTTAAGAATTACTTTTAGCTTAAATCAGAATGAAGTGACGTGAATTTGTTTAACGCGTTGGTTGCTCTCGCTGATCTCACTGGCGAAATGCGCTCGTGTGTCGAAATTATTTATTTCCTGATCACGTGATAGGTTCCAAATTATTTGGCGTCATTTGTGTTTTCGCTCGGGTCAAAACCTCGGCTGATTCAGTTCGGACGTAGTTGAGAACAGGTGAAATCAGAAAAGATATTTTTTAGAGATAAGTTCAGAGCCTAGATATTATCTTTGTGATCCACTTTTGCACAGAAATTTCTGTAGAAAGAAATTATTACACAGAAAATGTACTGCAATCTTTTTTGACGAACCAATATAGAAGCAAAATGCTAAAGACATAAAGACAGTATGAGCGATAATCATTATGAGATCAGGTTAATTTTACATGTAGAATATACCAAGCATTGATTCATAATGATGCAAGGAACAAATGAAAATAAAATGAATATATTTAATTCATCTGTGTTGATATGTTCCAGGTATAATTATAATGTTCTGATAAAACTGTGCTAATTTTAAAATCGTTATTTCATTAACATTACAAACCATAAAGCTTCCGCGGCTTTGATTTTGCTGAAACGGAGATGAGAATAATATAATGAGGAATGATTGACAAACGTACGGATAGCTTCGTAGCCGAAACAAAGAGACTGACGATAACCTAGATACTTGATTAGTTTTAATGAGAAATCGGAAAATGGATCGAAGCGTCGTTGTCCTAAAAACGTGTAAACCAGAGAACGGCCGATTCTGCTATATCATAACTTATTGAACGAAACGAACGACACTGTGGGGAAATCAAAAGAGCTTTTTTTCCGACTTTTCTAAATGAGGACAGCATCTGTTGGGAAAGCGGTGATGAGATTGAAGATAATGAAAGCAATGAAGAAGATGATGACAGGACTAAAATCAACTTATGTTAACAGCTGATAACTGAGTTGGGGAAAAATTATTGTGATAACTTGAATGCTGCAACAATAAACAGAACAGCACTAAAGTTATTAGAGAGAGATGTGTTGTATCAGGAAAGTGGCTAAAAATAAATATACAATTTAAAAACATTACATCTCATTATAGAAAAAAAGGAAAATTGTTGTTCTTTACAGGCCGCTTTTCTTTGTTTTCTTTTAATTGCAATACCAACATGGGAAAAGTAAAGAATTGGTTTCATACTGACATCTGGACGGTTTAGATTCCAGAATTTTTCTTTTCCTAATATTGGTTGACAGCCAAGTCTACAGAGCCTAGTCTACCGTGTTATTTAAATGCTGATGGGAGGAAAGAAGGAGGAGAGTGACTGTAAATGCATCAGACTAGGGGCGCCATTTCTTCTCCTTCTCTCACTATCTATCTCTCTCTCTCTCTCTACATATATATATATATATATATATATATATATATATAGATATATAGATATACATAGATATATATAGATATATATGTATATATATATATGGAGTATTTTGGCAGAAATCCTTCTTTCATGCAAACTTCATTAAATATGACAGACAAGGTGCTTTGATTAAGCTTTTTATATAATTTCTCATATGCTCTTATAATTTTTTCTCTTCCGTGGGTTGATTCCAAATAATGTATTTTCCTAAACGCTTTCGGCCATACATTTAGCCATTATCAACGATGAATTATATTTACTGTTAACTGGAAATGGATTGTTGTATGTATATATTTAGCATTCTATAATGTGTTATTTTCAAAAGTCAACATACTGTGTCCATATTCATAGTTGATATTATTGAGTGTTATTTTTTGTTTTTATTAATAAGCTTTCAATTATTTTTACCTTTTCTACATGTGGACGATGCTATTATATTTGTATTGTCACCAAGTATGTGGTGAATAGAGTCCAGTATGTCTCCATGAGTATTTAAATGAGACCTAATTGAGCTATGATCAGAAATATATAGCGTGAGTCTTCTTGTTAAACATGTGGTGTGGCCAATATAATTGTTTACGAATTTTGATTGATCAGGAACACAATTCTTAATGGATATTTAAATTCATAAATAATATATGTTCTATTTAATTTTGATTAATTATTATTTTAACTATAAGACTGCCTGTTTTAATTTTTTTTGTAAGAAATAAATATTTTTTTTGCTCTAATCTACTGGTTTTGTACATTTTTTATAATGTTCTTAAGTCTAGTTTCATCTTGTCTGTAATTATCATTCATGTGATTTTTATTAAAAAATATTAATGCTATCGTTTATGTTTGCATTCTCATCTTTCTATAAGCTATCTTAGATCATCATTATCATCACCTTGCCTATTCTAATTGTAGGGTAGGTCCGAATGCAGAAGCCACGCAGTCTATCAAGGGCAGCCATAAGCAATTCTGGTACAGTAATATCTGTCCATTGCTTGACGTTGGCCATCGAGTTTTTGCGTTGGTGTCCACTCAATATCCACCTTTAACATTCCCTTGCATGATGTTCTTTCACCATCATTCCTTGCAATGTGTCCAAACCAAGACATTTACCTCATTGGTATTTTGTTCCCAATAGTAAATGCCAAGGAGTTTTCTTATATATTTGTTCTCAGGCGCTTGGATTCTGCTCACTGTATCTGCAAACATTGTCCACATTTCATATCCATATAGGTGAATGAAGACTACCAGCGATTTGTAGACTCTGTACTTTGTTTGAAAGCTGATTTTGCTCTTCCAAAATATGTATTCATCGCAACACAGAAATTATCAATGCACTCTCTCATCTATTAAGAATCCTAATATTGAGAAATTTTATATTGTTAGCAGTAAAAATAAGTTTAACTTAAGGTGGAGCCAACATCTGTATTCCTTCAAAAGAAATGTGTATCGTAACCAAACATCCCTATTACAAATATTTTTTGCATTTAAAAGAAACAAATAAAACACCCACAGTAAAATGGAAATTATTAAAAAAAAAAAAAAAAAAACGAAACAAAACAGAATTTGTAGATATCTTTAAATGACCCCTGTCCTTTTTGCCCACATGAAAAGTTATATATTATTAAATTTCTGAAAATACGTATTTATTAAATCAAAAAAGAAATAATATTCTATAGATATTGCATTATGTTTAATTAAAAAAATAATTACAAAAAATATTGTCAAAAACATTTGCATAATTACGTACCTAGCATTAGATCATAAATAAGAAAGTAAGAAGAAAATGCGAAATTAAATTTTTATATTTTAATTTTAAAAATACCGTATCTAGTATACTAATAAATATAATAAATATAGTATTTTTGATCCTTATAAATAAAAATATAAATGTATAAAATATGACTTAATCATTTTGAAAGGCCCTTTAAGAAAACCCCAATGTATTTTACAAAATAAAAAGACAAAATTAAAATAAAAATGCCATTGTAATGTAGTGTATCTTATGAATGCCACTAAATAAATAAAAAAAAACAGAAAATGTTGACACGTTCTCATATAACGAAGCCAATATCCACAGACAGAAATTAACAAGCCCACACCTAAGCCTTAACTTATATTTACTTTGCTATATTAAATTGTGGAAACTAAGTAATAGCTGAATTGACATTGTGGATATGTTTGGGACTTCCTGAATAGAAAGTGTAGTTGATTCAAACCAGTGTCACATGATAGCAGCCAGATAAAAAAAAAACTGGCGAGACGCCTAAATCCTGATTATTTAGAAACCGTGGCCAGCAAATGTACTGTCCAGGTTGGGCAAGAATAGTTTTGAAAATATATTCTCAATACACAAATTACAGCGTAAATAGACCGATGTGAAATATCACCATGAAATTTTAAAATGAAATATTACATCTGCCTACATTATCAAGAAAAAACGTGATTCGTGTTAAGCATATTAACCCTTGATTTTTACCATACCTTTGTATTCTCAGGAATTTCATTATAACTATTTGAAATCATTATTTTTTTTTTACATACATTCTCTCATTTTAATGCGTGTTCACTTCATTTTAATGTTTATTTCCGTAATCATTTAAAGTTTATATATTTATTTTTATACAGTAGGAGGCAAAAAAATGATGTACTCAGAGAAGGTAGATGTTTGTATTAATACCAAGAAAAGTCTGTAATAGAATTCATTTATTAGTACAGGGTAATAATACATGTGTACATAGGTACATTATACAAGTTAAAAAAATGGTTTAGTATTTTGTTGGGTAGCATTTTGTTATAATAACGGTCTTAATTCTTCGTGGCATACTATAGACTAAATCCTTTAATACGTCAACGTCCTTTGCCAGATTTTTCCAGCATTTCTTTAATTCACGTAAAAGTTAATCTTTTGTGTTAAGTTTCCTACTACGGACATGCTTACCAATTGTTGCCGAAAGGTATTCAATTGGGTTAAGATCAGGACTCACTTACTAAAAAAGTTACATTTCTCTCAGTGTCTCTTTTTATTTCTTACTAGCATTTTACTGGAACTGTAGGATATGTAAATGTCCCTACAAGTTCAATAGTAGAATCTCCAATTCCATTAACATGAACCGTACAAACTCCGTTGATTCACGGTGCTTTGTTACACTGACTCGTCAGACAACAATGTACAAAACAAATAGGTAAGTGGATATTTATGACCTAAAAGAGGGTGCGTCCTGGGTATGATGGATAAATTACATCCGGTCGATGGGGTCTCTGATAAGAGTTTTTGAGGTGCGCCGATCCACTTCTTAATTGTTGTCGTTACCAGGTTAGGGTCCCAGCTATGGACAAATATTTAACCCCAAACCTGGAGTCAAAACACTGTTTTCAAAAATACGTCAATGAAACCTGATCTATAAGGAATACCTATTCTACTCATACTAACCTCTCCTAAATTTATTGTCGGCATTAAATAACACATTAAGGCGTTTTAATGCCGCGAAACAAAATAAACCCAAAAAATAAATACGGTGTCTCCAAATACCATTACTACTACATTTTATTTCCTATTATGAGTTTTGCTGCCGCATGTGTTATATATATATATATATATATATATATATATATATATATATATATATATATATATATATATATATATTATCTTTATATGCCTTTTGGTCTATCCCCCTTCCTATATCAAGATATAACTTCCGTTAAAAGATTGAAAGTGTCAATGTCTAGATTTCAGCGGAAATTTAAATTTGAAACAATAGAAATGTTACATCTAACTCAATGATGTCTCTCTACCCCCTACACTGCCCCCACGTCGTTAATTTCCTTATTATTGCCCGTCATAAATGTGTAAATTTTTTTTCATTTTTTCATTTCAACATTTGGAAATAAATCTGATGATCCACTGTCCTTTAAAAGGGCTGTGGTGAAATAATTTATTATATGGAACCTTAAAGCAGTCTGTTTTTATTTAAATTATTAGCTCTGATTTATATTGAGCTCTCTTGATTCTATCCTCATTGGGTCTTCCCATACGGATTACCTAGTTTTTCGTAAGCTATATATATATATATATATATATATATATATATATATATATATATATATATAATGTTTCATTAAAAACGACAGAAAATGTACTACGGTGGTAAGCTTTTTATTTAATTTTTTTTGTGTTCGCACAAGCGCTTTCTTTTATGAACCCAGAGTGTGTAGAAACTCACCAACATAACCTCATCCACCTGTAAGATTACAAAATCATGGAATCCTTAATAATATAAAAGAAAAAAACCAACACTTAACAATATTAACAACGAACATGGCCAAAATGTGCTACCCGTGTTCGGAAAATAAAACATCTCTATAACACACTAAAAGCATACACATAATGCACGCACTCATGTAAACTGAAAAAATAAAATCAACATTGATAATGGCTAAAAGTATAGCTGAAATCGCTCGGAACTATAGAATATTTGGACAGTTCCTACATACTCAGTGTCGCCAAAATAAATCTCTTGTGCGAACACAAGAAAAAATAAATAAAAAGCTTACCACCGTAGTAAATTTCTGTCGTTTTTATTGAAACATGTATGCATGAAGGATTACTGCCTAAATACAATGTGTATATATATATATATATATATATATATATATATATATATATATATATATATATATATATTTGTGTGTGTGTGTGTGTGTGTGTGTGTGTGTGTGTGTGTGTGTGTGTGTGTGTGTGGGAAACACACTCACACACACACACGTATGTTTTTTGTTTAGTGAAATTGGCATAGATTTGAATAGCGAAATCCAATCAGAGCATTTTGTTTACTGATGAGGAAATCTGATCTAGGGCAGAATTTGTATCCATTGAATCTGGGTCATCAGAAGACAATGAGAAAATGGTCGAAATAATTTCTATCGATTCAAAATTGAAATAGAGCTGAGTAAGCTAGAAGGAACTTTGGAATTCACATGATTTTGGTTGAAGCAGCCAGAACCCCGTGATAATCGCATGCGAAGTAGTAGGGGCGAGGGTCAGTTATAACCAGCCGGGTTTATCGATATAAACGCGTAGTTATGCTGAAAAAGGCAGACCGGAGAAAATTCTTCTTCGAGAGAAGAGAGAATTGGCCCAGGCAAGCGTTGGAAGGAGGAACGCCACTATAACTTTAAGCCCCGGACATAAATCTTTATCCCTCCATCACAAGAATCATACATCGTTCTGAGACGATTTAACAAGTTAATCACTTACACTCTCTCTGTCTGGAATCCATTGAATGATTTTTTACGTTAAATACTTTTATTTCTGTAACCCGTTTCTTTTCTATACAATTCTTTTCTGCTATATAAAAGACATTAACAATTCAACCATTAAATAGTTGTTTGTCCGGCTTTCTGCATATATTAATTTTATTTTTGTTTATTCTAAATTTCTTAGTGCAGACTTCCCAGCCGTGTCTAGATTTCAGTCAACCGTGAATGGACGGACATCACCTCTGCTTTCTGAATCAAACAAATCACAACGTGGGCAGGAAGCTGGATTAAACCAGCGGACCGGTCGAATAATCTACGGATGCTCAGGGGACCTATGGCCACTCCCTTAAGTTCAGTTAGGACCGAGTAGACACCTCAACCCAGAAAGTAAGACGCCGGAGGTTGAGGAGTGGGGCGAAAGTTCTAGACTATACGTTTTTGAAGAAATATTATTACCAGCCATAAGTTTTGGAAAAATATTACCAGCTGTATGTTTTTTAAAAATAGTATTACCAACTATACTTTTTGAATAAAATAATATTACCAGCTGTACATCTTTGAGGAAAATTATTAGCAGAAATAGATTTTTGACAAAACAAAAATATTACCCAAAAAAAAAAAATGGGAAAAAAAGTTGTCGGCATTAAATGATCCATTGAGGTTGATGTGACGTAAAACAAAATAAACCAAACCAAACCGTCTACCATATTCTGTTTTCATGTTCGTGCGGTATGTGGCACTTCAGTCCCGATAGATGGCATCATACAAGTCCACATCTTGTGCAACAGCGAGAATCTCGTGACATGTTCACGGGAAAATCATCTGATGCTTTACGCCGTTGTCTTTTAGCCGGTCAATACGACGGATTTCGAAATTTCTGATACGTCAAATATATCTCCAGTTATTTCTGTCCAGGGCAAATCGGTCGAAGTTAGTGCGTGACACATTGACAGCTAAGAGGTTATTCTTTAGCTTGCCTTTATATTTGAGCCATGGCCATTCAACTATATTTTGTCCACAGTCAAGATTGTGATACATAAGGACCTTACGTATTCTGTCGTCACACATATTTGCAACATGAACAGAACAGCAAAAAAGTGACTGCATCAGGAAAGTCTCAATTCCACAAATATATATATATATTTATATATATATATATATATATATATATATATATATATATTTATTCGAAAATTATAAGATAAAAATGTTATAAAATCACTACAAAAATAACCATTTTGTTTCAACACTTCTGGTGACTTATCGATGGTTTTGAATCTATAACATTACTTGATAAGAAACCAGAAGTGTTGAAACAAAATGGCTATTTTTATAGTGATTTTATAACATTTTTATCTTATAATTTTCGAATAAATGTTTATATTTGTTCTACTCTGTATTGAGCATTATTATAAGAATAGTATTTATTACCTATTGGAATTTATTCCGTATACACCAATCCCATACTTGTGTGTATATATATATATATATATATATACATATATATATATATATATATATATATATATATATATATATATATATATATAGGGAGAGAGAGAGAATATTAGTGGTAAATATACACATACATATGCAATCGTATATCTAAAATATATAAATAAATATACGTACATACACATACATATGTGTATAAAAATAATTCCAAGAGGATAGAATCCAGGTAGAACTCAATGTCCAGGACAGTGTACGGATATAATAAAAAGACTTAAACACTAACATTCGATGGTCATAATTTATTCCATTGGAGTCGTGAACACGATCCAATTCATTAGACCTACAAATTAAAAATAACACAGAAAAAACAACTCCGGGAACAAAAAACAAATTTAATGAGAGTGTATGTCTGAGAGTTTGGGACGAACGCTAGAGCAAATGAGATCTATAGAGAGGGGTAACAGACGAGAGGAGAACAGGAAGGTCTAAAGATGAAGGGGGATTAAGATTTAACAGGGAGAAGTTTTAAAGAGGGGGGTGAAAGACGGTTTAAGTGAGAAAAATATGCATATTTTCAAATGTCCAAAGATACACTGGAAAAGTGTCTACATTTCTTGGTGACATATACACACAATAGACGATATAATCTTAAAGCTCAGAGATGAGAGAAATAGAGGAAAAGAAGGAGAAAAAGTGGTGGAAGGAGGTGGGGTGGGTGAAAAAAAGCGAATTGAGTATATAAAAGGGCCGCTGCGTAATCAAGAAAATTTGACAAAGGTAATATCGACAACAGGTTACAAATCTAATATAAACATAAAAATATAAAAATAACGATTATCTAACCTAGCGAGGACCTCAATTTCTATGTTCAAAAATACATACGTATACACACATACACAGCAACATAAGTACATACCCACACACATACATACATATACACATACATACACACACACACACACACACATATATACATACACACACACACACATAGACATATATGTATAAATACATATACACATATATATACATACACACATACACGCACATATATGCATATACATACACACATACACATACAAACATATACACATACATCCATTCACATTCGCTCGTACACATATATACATCTGCACACATATATACATACGGACATACACATACGTGAACATAAACAATATATACATAAAAACTTACACATCTCCATATAAATACCTACATCCACCCATCTAAGCAGGTAAACGATGAATCCCTCTATCTATCCGGCTAACTATACATACATACGTACATATACGCCAGATATATATGTATAAATAAATACCTAAACATGCACACACACACACATATAAACACATCTACATCTACCTACATATACATCCATCCATGTATGCATATACACATATATCCACACACACATCTATATGTCTACATACACACACATACACACACACACACACACACATATATATATATATATATATATATATATATATATATATATATATATATATATATATATATATATACATATATATATATACATACATACATACATACATACATACATACATACATACATATATACACATATACACACACCCATACACACACATATGGATATATAACTCAAAATGTACGAGCTAAAAAATTTCTCAAAATCAAAAAATTAATTAAAATTTTTTTAGGGACCATATCCATCCATATATGCATTTAACATATAAAAATATACGGGTGGAATTAAATTAATTTATACCTCAAGAACATTGAGGAAAACAATGTTAAGAATATTAAAAATACTAAAATTATTAAAAATAGGCTGAGTGAGTATTGTTTATCTATCTCTTACGTTTGTATATATACCTAGGTATATAAATATCATACTACTATCTGATTTTGCAAATCATTTACTAGGGGAAACGTCTACCTACATACCCCTATGTGTGTGTGTGTGTGTGTGTGTGTGCGCGCGCGCGCGTGCGTGTGTTTGTGTGTGAGTGTGTATAATAAAGTTAATTGGTAATCTGTATGGATAATTGAAAGTAGGATATAAATCCAGAGAGCTCAATGTAGTAAATAGAGCAATTAATAATTAATTAACAAATAGCCGTCTTCAGAAAGCCATGGTAATGTTTTATATTTCACGAGACAAAGATACACACAAAGACACACATATATATGTGTGTGTGTAAATATATATATATGTGTGTGTGCGTGTATATATATATATATATACATATATATATATATATATATATATATATATATATATATATATATATATATATATATATATCAGCGAGAGAACGGAGTCAGAGAAAGAGACAGAGAAAGAGCGTGCTCATGAACGAAGATGAGAGAAAGGAATGAAAAAGAGAATGATAAATACATTTAAGGCCTGTCATATCGTTGAGGTAGCATTTTGTTTCGTCTTTCTACAACAGACACCCGTGCCGAAATAAAAACAAGATTCAAATGCCAGTTTTTAAGGAAAGCAATTCCATCACACTTTATAAATTAACGTGACTATTACCCAGTCATTTTCATCCTATTGTGCCCGAATCTTCATTTTATTCTCAAAGTTCCACTTAGAAGATGTCAATCGAGCAATCACATCACATACAGTGTTATATGTACATGCATATATGTATACAGCAATTTACAATAGCTTTGCACGAGAACGCAATTGTAATGCAGATATTTACCAAGATCAGGTTTGTCTGTCATAATTCTAAGAAAGTATTGATCCCACTATATAAATCAAGTAATACTGACGGGATTATGAAATTTACCACCTCAGCAAGCTCGTATTTGAATATGAATCTGTAACATATAGGGGTTAATTCTTCATCGATGTTGTATATTAAACTCAACAATTCTGTGGTCATGTTTCGAGGTATAGATAAAAGTTAAAAATCAGAGCGGCCAGATTCGCTGGTCTTAGAAGATTGACCAAATTCCAAATGCCGGCAGAAGCGAAACACAGAAAATCTCCACATTTAATATATATATATATATATATATATATATATATATATATATATATATATATATATATATATATATATATATAAAATTATTTATTTGAATATTACAACATAAATATGTTATAAAATCACGACAAAAGTAGCCATTTTGTTTCAAAACTTCTAGTGTCTTTTCAAGTGACGATGTAGAATATAGAATAAATGGTTTTAAAAGTTTCAAATTAATCAACGATCCTTAGCCAGGAGTAAACGCTATTACATAAGCTAGAGTGACCAATCAAAATACATGTATAGGATGATTCGAAAAATTTGACAACTAAGCAAGGTTATCATATATATTAAAAGATTTATAAAATTTGAAATTAAAATTAAAAGTAAAAAATTAAAATTACCTATTTAGAAATCTAAATCAAATCTCTATTAAGTTTTAAATTGTAGAATTACCAAGGAGAAAAATGTAAAAATATAAAAATAAAAATAAAAGATATATATGCTATTCAATTTGTATTTTCATTGAAATTATGTTGAAAGGGATGTTCAGAATCCCAGACATAAATGTATACATTTTAGTTTCATTTCAACATGTTAGTCGCCTCTCACGCGAAATCATTCGAACGCACGCATGTTAAGCGCTCAGACGTATTTAGATATATACACACACATATAAAAAATCAACCCACACATAGGCAAATGCACTTTACTTACATATACACATCAATACACACAGGCACATACATCTACATTCAATATGATCTAGACGGTCAGATGTCAAAGCTATTCGTGGCTTTATATGTTATTAAACGAATTTTAACTTGAAATAAAACTAAACGGGTCAAATATACATAGATAAAATTTAAACAAATAAATATATATAAAAATATATATAAAAATATACACGCATACATAAAAAAAATATATATATATACATATACATATATATATATATATACATTTTTAAAAAACATATAGTTTTCGACACATTAGAGACAAAAGTAAATAACCACCTCCACATATAATTGAACACTCACACATCCGCATATAAATCAATACATGCACCCGCATACACACATATATGCATAATAGGTACGCATATACAGACATACGCACATAAACATACACATAGATAAGCACATACAAATATATTGACCCATACGTCGACGCAGAAAAGTAGATAAACAAGTGAAGAAATATATATAAAGATGCAACTATATACAAGCACAACCATACATACATACACATACACATCTAGATGTACATACATAAGCACGTATACATATATGCATATGAACTAAATATATACATAGACATTTACAAATACAAGTATATACATGAAAAATTAAACAAACGTAAATTAAAACGATATGAATATAAAAATGCATATACACATCCGCTTGTACATATATATACACACATACATACGCAACTACAGATAGATATACACACATACATACATATATATACACACATATATATCTACACACATACATATACATACACATACATACATACACACATACAAACATACATATTCACAAATATATATACGTACATACATACATATATATATATATATATATATATATACGCATACACACATACATATACAAACACATATACATATATACATAAACATGTAGACACATGCATAAAAAAGGAAAAAGAAATAAGCATACATAGAACAACTTATATTCTAATAATATTCCAACAACATTATGATAAAATATATTAAAAGTTTATCATAATTTAAGAAAAGAACAACAGTCTGTAAGCAATTAAAGGTTCCTTATCAACAAAAGTAGATTTTAGTTTGTATCTATAATACACTCCATGACACTAAAGCATACATACAAATACACATACAATGACACACAAACATATATACATAAATATCTAATCATATATAAATACCCATATCGACACATCCAGATATACAGTACACAAACAGTCGAGCGCGCACATATAAATACCCACACATACATATACTTGTACACCCATATACATACACATATACACATACATATACATATTTAAACATACATATATATACATATATATGCATATATAAACATATACATATACATAGAAACATACATACTACATATACACACATATATGCACACTCACACACACATATACATACATATGCATATGCATACATATATATACACATACACAAGTACACATATATATATCTCTATATACCCAAACATATACTTACACATTTAGTTGTAGACACTTACCAGAATTTACACCCTTACTCGTACACATAAACAGGTTAACCTATGATAGATGCCAATATACACAACCATATACCTTCATAAAAAAAAACATATATATATCCCTATATACACATATACATATCCAACAGTAGAAATAACTCTACATAACATACAAATATATACATCCAAATACAGACACGTATGATACTTTGTAAGTACCCAGTACACATTCATATCGATACGGCGACTATCATGCTAAAAAGGTAATAGTCTATTAAGTTTAATTTATCATTGTCATAGAAAGTATATGATTTCTATACTAAGTTAAATTTAAAACGATGTTTACAGTTAACTGTTAGTTCATATCTTTGATTTAAAAGATCAGTCTTATTTTTAAATTTAATTATTTCAAGTTTCTCGTTAAGGCATAGGGACACGGGGCATATAGTGAGTTACATGTCCGGGCCTTTCTAATTAATTTCCATTTAACCTTAGGTGTTTCATTTTTCTCTTTTAGACTCCAAAAGTATTTGGATAATGAAGTCATATATTTATAGTTACTATTATTAAAAGATTGCAGATGACCCCGCCAGCGTTCCTTGAATGGTCTCATGGTGCAACCTATGTAGAATTTGTTTATATTTGGATTTTCTAGTGTTGATATAGTACTGAGATAAACTACAGAGCTAGTTAAACAATTATTATTTAGTGGACAATTATTGGGATTCCTGCATATATATATATATATATATACCTTTCATTGTATATGTATGTGTTTTTTGTTGTTTTTTTTAGAAGGGTCGCGGGGATATTTCCTGTCTCGTCGCCTTTTTTTGTGTGTATATATCTAAATACGTCTGCATGTGTATCTATTATAATCAGATTATCTATGTATTGACTTTTGCAATATGTCATCCTCCCCTGCATCTGTTTATGATTCAAATCTATCTATGTTGTCATGAAGTTAGGAGCAACATTTGATCTTAACGTTTATTCCAACTTAATTTGAATAAAAAACAAATTAAATAGAATAACATATGTATTTTTTCTTTTTTCCTCAGTAATTTTGTAATTTTAGACTTAATATGGATTAAATTTAAATTTTAAAATGGGTAATTTTTAATTTTTAATTTCAAATTTTTTCTTATAACTTAATATTTATTGGTTAGAATAAATTTTATTTTAGTCTAACCCCAACATTAAAGCATTAAATAATTATTATAAACTTAGATCGTTGTCAAGTTTTTGGAATTCTCGTATACTTGTATTTTGATTGGTCATTCCAGCTTATGTAACAGCGTTTACCCATAGCGAGGGGTGTTTGATTGATTTAAACCTTTTAAAACGCTTTATTCTACATTCAACATCATCACTTGATAAAACACCAGAGGTGCTGAAACAAAATGTTTATTTTTGTAGTGATTTTATAACATATTATGTTGTAATTTTCGGATAAATAATTACATATATATATATATATTTGTATTTACGCAGCAAATTTTCTTTTAGGCATGTCTGATTAAATACATGACAAAGATTATGTTAGCCGTTATATTTATACACAAAAGAAAAAAATCAGTAATGGATGGCTACACATAGATTTTTCCATACCAGTTGTACCACTGATGATGATCTTGGACAGTGATGCGAAGTACACATGATATAAACGCGATTTTTATTGTTACATTTGATTTCTTGCATCATTCGATTGTAATACTCGGAAAAATATCCGTGAATATAAACGGATTATACTAAAAATAAGCAGACATAATGTTTGCAGACGTATATATATATATATATATATATATATATATATATATATTCTGCTGATGAGTCCCTAATATAGGATGAAACCGCCGTACAGTGCTTTCTACATTCTGTCGAGATTTCTTCTAGATTCGATGAATTACTTAATTATAATTATCTCAAATCGTCATAATAATTTCTATCATATATATATTTAGGCAGACATTTTTCATTGATGCATGTTTCATTAAATAATATAGACAAGTTGTGTCTATTTATTTTCAGTAAGTTCTTTTCGTAAGCCGAAAGCTGAGATTGTATTTAAACATGTATTTCCTTTCGTCTTTCAATGATAATGTTATTAAGCTCATCAGACAATATGAAAAGAACTTACTTAAAATAAATAGACACAACTTGTCTATATTATTTAATGAAACATGCATCAATATATATATATATATATATATATATATATATATGCATCTTATTCCTCACTGTTAGCATGACTTGGAGTATCATGTATAACGCAATCTTCAGGTGCTGAATAGCAAATGACTGTTACATAATGTAAATTTTAATAAAAATATCTCTTTAACGGAATGATGGTCCAGTCCATATATTATACGGGGATTAATGGTTTAAAATGAAAAAAAAAGTATTTGAAGTAGGAGGGATTTATATACTATATTTAAAATAAACGGGGATTAATGATATTTTTTTTAAAATATGTATCAAAATAAACGGCCTAACAACAATGAAAAATGTTTAAAATAGGCAGGATTTATATTTCATGTATTTTATGGGTTATTTAATGTCGCGATTTAAATGTTTCTAGACAAAGATTCAACTACAGTTAAAATATATTGTTAATCATTTCGATATAAAATGTGTTCTTGCTAATTCTGTTTAAAAAATATAATGTTGGTAATTTTTCTATCGATATATATCGTTGGTATTTTTACTATAAAAATGTATATTTATAGTTTCATAGCGTTTAGTATTACGTTTCCTGATTGGCCCGTAGTTGGGACCCAGGGAGATGCTATCATCCTGGATCAAGGTGGATCTGGGAACGACATAAATTAAGGAGTGAGGGACAAAGTAGTAGTAGTAGTAGTAGTAGTAGTAGAAAAAGAGAATGAGAAGAATGTGTATGATCTGATTTGCTTTCTCTTGCGTGATATCTTATTGACTGATTCAGATAGAAATTTTGATAAAGATAAATTCCTTAAAGAATTACACCTTGCTAGATTTTATGATGACTTTATGTTGAGTGTAATTCCTGATTTTAAAAGTAAAAAAATAAATAAATGAAACGTCATATAAATTATATTAGAGGAGAAAGTCTGTTTATTTTCTTCGTCATTTATTATTTACGCAGAATGAAATAAAACTGTTTTTCTAGTATAAATTTTCGTCACATTCTTTATTCCATAAATTATTTCTTTATGTTTGTCTTGACTAAATCTGTTCCACATTCTGCATTGGGGCAAAAGAATCCGAAGAATTCATAAAAACAAATGTATCTTTCTTTTTAATTTCTTTTTATCGCTCAAACTCTCTCGCGCTGTAACGCATACAAGCATCTTAATATTTTTCAGCTCTGATTGATAATAGCAAATTATTAAAACGTACTAATCTGATTTAAAAAAAATATTTCCGCACTTTTTCTTCTTGATTTTTCTTCCATTTTAACGAACTTATTGATCTGTAGGAGGAATAAGAACAGACGCGGTACGCTAAACAAACCTTGGGCAAAGTGGAACAGCTTCATCTCACTGAAAATATTATCCTGTCACACATCGTGCGTGGGGTCTGCTATAGAATGGAAACCAGAAGAGGTGTAAATATTTGATTTTAATGAATAAATTGAAGGGAACTTTGGATATCACGTGGATTAGAGACCAAGATAAAAGGTAGAGCGCGTATATTTAATTTTTTCAAGTATGTAAATTTAAGGTTATTCAAATTGTATCAGTTCCTGCGTTTATATAAAAAGACCGGAGATTGAAGGTATGATATTTACTCTCCTACTAGAAGAGTCCGTTGACTGAAACTTTAGTAGTTGTGGGTGATTATATATCGCTCATTTAATGCGATAAAGATATATATATATATATATATATATATATATATATATATATATATATATATAACCTGTCGCTTCTGAGTGTTGACTTCAATGTTCACATTTGTGTATATATATATATATATATATATATATATATATATATATATATATATATATATATATATATATATATATATGTATATATATATATGTATATATGAAGAAATATAGTTTTAAGGTGTGCTATATTTGTGAGATAAAGTCAACACTCAGAGGCGACAGGTTGTTTTTATCGGCCTGACGATTGCGTCCGGCATGAAACAGACTGGCGCTTGTGAATGTTGATTTCAATGTTCACTTTTACACACACACACACACACACACACACACACACACACACACACACACACACATATATATATATATATATATATATATATATGTATATATATATATATATATATATATATATACGCATATATACATATATATATAATTATTTATTATAATTTTATCATATAGACAAAATTATAATAAATAATTAATTATCGCTCTACTACCTGTATCAAGCCCTTTTTTGAATTAACGCTGCGAACGTTGGAATATATATATTACTTTCGTTCTCATCGCATCGGATATATATATATATATATATATATATATATATATATATATATATATATATATATATATATATATATATATATATATATATATATATATATATATATATATATATATATATATATATATATATCACAACAATAAACGTATGAAGCTTGATATTACTAGACATATTAAAAACGGGCGAAGCAAACGGTTTCGCTCCCGCTCATCAGGCTTACAACGGGAGATTTAATTTAAATTAAAAAACACAGAAAATGTACAATGAAAAGGAAATGTAGAGGAGGAGGGGAGGAAAAAGAAAAAAAATAATTGTGGTGCTCTTATGGGAACTCAATTTCCTTTTTCGATTGGGTCAGGCTCTGTAGGTTTTGGGGCTTGGTCCATCAACGAGATGGTGTTAAATTGTCAACTAAGCTTGATTCTATATTGAAAAATTTGATTCACAATAAGTATGGAGTATAAGTATCAGAAATTTCTTCTGAAATTGGTAAAGACTGGCGTGCTTCCTCAATAAACTGCCAATGAAATTCGTCCGTCCGGGTCGATTCGTTCACGGCTGTATGGGCATGCCCCAAATCCACAAGGATGGCATACCATTGAGACCAATTTTATCAATGGTTGGTTCAGCCCAACACAAGGTAGCCCAATGGCTCTCAACGCTTTTGGAACCTGTGCTGAAGGGCTTTAGTGGATTTTACATAAAGGATTCATTTTCCTTTGTCGACCTTATACAAGATTTATTTTCTTCGACATCTGTTCTCTATACACCTGTGTCCCTGTGATGGAAACTATTGATATTTGCTGTGATATGCTTTATCGTAGTTCTTTGTATCCACCAAGTATTCCGGTGTCTGCATTTGTTGAGTTAATGAAATTTGCCACGTCTTCTGTCGAATTTAGTTTCAACAACACCATGTTTCGACAGATTGACGGGCTTGCTATGGGTTCTCCTTTGGGTCCAGCTCTAGCTAACATATTTGTGGGCTTTCACGAAGAAAGAATACGGAAGAATGTACTTTGTCCTCAACTATATTGTCGTTATGTTGATGATACTTTTTGTTTATTCAACAACGATGTTGAGGCCGATCTTTCTTTTCTAAATGATATCCATCCAGCACTAAGATTCGCCGTTGAGAAGGAATCCAATAATCAATTGGCCTTCTTAGATGTATTAGTACATCGAACACCAACAGGTTTTCTTACCTCTATTTACAGGAAACCAACTTTCGTCGCTATGTATACGCGCTGGGACTCCTTCATAGGGCACTAAAAATCTGTTCAGAGTCCTTCTTGGACGATGAGATCAATTTTGTCAAGGATACCCTATGTGGTTTAGGTTATCCACCTAACACTGTTCATTTGGTCATCCGTAACAAAATTGAGGAGTTCAGAAGTGCCAAACTCTGTGTTGTTAAAAAGTGCCCGGTTTATCTCAGATTGTCTTGGATTGGAACCAAATGTGAAAGTATAGTTAGACAAATTTCATCAAGGGTTCGTCGTTGTTTTTACTCTGCTGAGGTCCTGATAGTTTTTCAAACCCGGCCCATGGTTCGTCCAGTGTGTAAAGACGTCCTCTCTCCTCATCAAATTAATACTATAATTTATAGATATGGTTGTAGTTGCGGGGCTGACTAAATAGGAAGGACGATTCAACGCCAGCACATGAGAATTAAACAGCACGTTCCTACCAAAATCAGGAACCACACTTTGCCGTTCAATGGACTCGTCCCAAACACCTACGGGTCCGCCATATTTGAGCACCTATTAAAGAGCAGATTTTGTGCAACTAATTTTAGTGTTGACGGGTTCACCGTGTTGTCCCGGTCACACTCGTTATTCCACCTTAAGTTGCTGGAGGCACTTTACATCGGGTCCCGCAAGCCTTCCTCGTGTAAACAGCGTGAATGTTTGTTGGGGCTCGCTGTCATTTGCCTCTAGCTCCTTTTGCGCATAATTTATTTTTCTTTTTTCTTTTTCCCCCTCCTCCTACACATTTCCTTTTCATTGTAGATTTTCTGTGTTTTTTAATTTAAATTAAATCTCCCGTTGTAAGCCTGATGAGCGGGAGCGAAACCGGTTGCTTCGCCCGTTTTTAATATGTCTAGTAATATCAAGCTTCATACATTTATTGCTGTGATAAAATTTTGTACCTTCAAAAATATCTTTAAATATATATATATATATATATATATATATATATATATATATATATATATATATATATATATATATATATATATGAGATAATACGATATATTCATATATATATCAAGAAATGTATTGGGAAAATCGTATGACAAAGTGGAAATTTTACTTGTGAAGCGTTTGATAACTAAAGGAACAATAGACAATTAATTACAAATTCTCAAGCATTCTGTCTCTGAAAAACAGATTCCTATAATATTACTGATGAAGATCGGAGAGCGCGATAAATCTTTTGAATTATTACGAATAAAGATGAAAGTAAAAATTTGTAAATGAAATTTATACTGTTTAATTAAAATAAACCGGGCATTTACATAAATAAATTATATTAAAAATAACGTATGAACAGAAAATATATCACATTTTGAAAATGAGAGGCAAATAATTCAGCTACTAGAATAAAAATGCCAAACTATCCACATATATATTTATTTATAGTGGTGAAGGGTTGTGCAGAAACAGCCCCCGCTTCTGGGTGAGGAGACAGAGAACAGAGAAGCGTTGTGCAGTGTAACAAAAATCTTCAAACAATTGTTCTCAGGTGTTCAATTTGGAGTTTTTTATTTTCATCATTACCAAACAAGTCTAAAGTGGACAGTCTACCCTACTATTTAACCATTAAATAGAATTAGTTGCATAGATGAATCATTTTCCTAAGTGTATTTGTTTGTTTTTGTATCTAAAACATTCTGTCGGCATTCGAAAAATCCTAGCCAATTTCTCGACCAAACATGGTACATACATGGTTTAACAGAAACATCTCCTTCATATGCCTCCTGGAAATACCCACAGTATAATGGTAGGACATTACTGTCATTGGTGTCTTAATGAAGCTTATGTCTTACCCTTGTGCGAGATACAACCTGCACACCCACTATATATATATATATATATATATATATATATATATATATATATATATATATATATATATATATATATATATATAAAAGGTGCCCATAAAGTTCGTGTGCACTTTTAAAAAAATTATAACTTTATTTGTATTTGCGATAGAAATAATTTGCAAAAAGGATTAGAAAGAAGTAAATCTATAATTTTTAAGTTTTTATTAAAATTTCCATATATCCTCCATCATTAGCAATGCAAAGGGTAAAACAATTTTGCAGTTCACGGAAAACATTTGCCAACTGATTTACAGTAATTCCTGAAATCACATTAGTAATTTTAGCTATACTTAAAACTGGGTACATTAAACTTTATAACATTTGTTACAGATTATTTCTATCGCAAATACAAACAAAGATATGAATTGTTTAAAGTGTACACGAACTTTATGGACGCCCTATATATATATATATATATATATATATATATATATATATATATATATATATAAATTACATATCTGATTGAATCATGTTGCGTGCTTTAATATCCGCGTGACCATAACATATAGAACTGTTGAAACTTGACTAATGCATGGAATAATAATGCAACACAAAAATGTACTTAGAACAAAATGTATTGAAACAAGAAAATGTACATAATATTTACATATAGTCTTTTGTATATTCCTGGGAAGACCGTTCCTGGAGAATGTGTTGACTAAGTCGCAGTCGGCAGAGTCTCTAGTTGAATCTCTTGATTTGCTTCCCATGTCTTCCCGGTACCAACCATATTTATATCGTCGGTACTCCACTATGCAAATTAGGTGGATCCTACCACAACAATAACATAGAAAACAAATTCCATAATGGATAATTTTTTTCATTTTCAAATGAATGCTCAGCACATTGTCAACCATTTTGCATTTAAAAGCATAATGAAAAAAATACGGTAATGGAAAATATAAATACTTATACTAATGAACAACATAGAGTTTTGTACCACTTGCACCCCTGAAGATGATCTTGAGAGAAGATCGAAAGTTCTTGTGAAATGAAAGTTAAACAGCTATAGCACATTTCTCTCATACTTTAACATACCGTAGGTTATTCGTGAGTATGAACGGATTTTATTAAAAATTAGCAGACACTATATATGTTATTTATTCATTCGGGTATATATATATATATATATAGGTAGCATATCTTCATTCACGCATGTTAGGTTGAATAATCTGGACATATTATGTCTATTTATTTTCACTTCAGTTCTCTCAAATTTTATAAAAACTATTATGTTTGTCCATTATTTTATCTAATGGAGGTAGTCAATTAATATTCTTCTAAATTTTGAATGTGGGCACGAATGTTTTTTTGAAATGATGTGCGATAGATCTTGCACCTTAAATGTGTATTGAAAATTATTTTTGAAAGTTCTAGTTGTCTTCTGCGTTTCAGCTGTGATCAGTTTGTTGATTTTCAATTTAAGTTCGTTAACAGGATTTTTGTTGACTTTTCTAAATGTGTTGGGATCGTCGAGAATTTGTTGTAATTTTGAATTATAATCAGATTTATTTAATACAAAACGATATTGGTTTTATCTGTTTTATTTTTTAAGTTGTTATACGTGTATGTTTATTTAGTTCCTTTGCAGAGATATTTACTTGTTTTGTTACGAGCTAGGAAGAGTTTTTTTTCTTTTGTCAAGTCTGTTTTTCATTGCTGCAGATCACGAATTTCTGGCTTTGTTTCTATTAGTAGTTTTTCTTTAAGTTTTTTTGCATATTTTGATATAATATTTCAATTTCAGATGTTTTTATCCAATCTATTGTATTGTCTATAGAGATGACAGGTCTAAGGCTGAACAATTCCTTTTGGTAGACTATTACTTCGCAGTTAGAGATGTTAACGAATTAATCCTTGTTACTCGGGAGGTGAATAAATCCTTTATATAGTGTATTATGTTTTTTTTTAATGTTCAGGAGGTATTCAATATCAGATTTATGAGCGGTTTTAGCAAGTTTATGTAAGATTTCTTTAAACTGTTCAGGAGTGGTTGACAGTTTTATTCTGTTGTGCATCTTTTGCTTTTTTTAACTAAGTGATTTTAGATGTCTCTTCACGTCTTTACATTTAAATTGACAAGTGTTGGTATTATGCCCAGATGATAGATCATATAATTTACAATATGTATATTTACGCAGCATATTTTCATTCAAGTGTGTCTGGTTGAATAATCTTGATAAGTCTATTTTTAATTTAATCATGTCGAATTCTCTGGAAGCCATTATATTTGTCCATGTCTTTATCAAAGGGACATAGTACACTTGTATTTTCAATTAATTTTTTTCTATATTTCGAATATCGACAGAAAGGTTTCTCTAAATGTTGCGCGATTGATCTTGTATCCGACATATGTAGCGTAATTCTCCTTCATGATATTGTCTTCGTTGAACCAATTATATATATATATATATATATATATATATATATATATATATATACATATATATATATCTATATACATATATATATATACACACACATATATATATACACATATATATATATATACACACATATATATATACATATATATACACACACATATATATATATATATATATATATATATATATATACATACATATATATATATATATATATATATATATATATATATATATATATATATATATATATGAATGTCATAAAGATTTCCTTTCAAGCATTAAATACAATGTTGGCACTTGGTGTTAACATCGGCGTCCTCTTACAGATTCCTACAAGCTCTATCACTGATATAACGTACTTAGGAATCAAGGCCTAAAGTTTGCGTTTAAACATGAAAATATTACCGACTGATTTTGAATTATATGTCTATATACAGGTTGTACCAAAAGTTTTGGGAACATTATGACATTGAATATCTCAAAAACTATTAAGGATATAAAAAGGGGCCTGACATATTCTGAAAGAATTTAATCTCAAGTTTTACATGGAATGTTCAAAGATGTTCAATGTGTGCACCGTTGGTCACATGGCACACATCAAATCCGTCATCTTCCAGCTTCTCTTGCATTGTAAGGAAAAGTCACGACGAGCTGGTTTATCAGTGTCCTGCAACTGTGGGGTTAACTGTAGCTTGTAAGGTGTCATGTGCAGTCGTCTTTTTAAGACACGCCAAACAGTTGTTGGAGGAAGCTGAAGTTCCTTACTGGCTCTTCTGATCGATTTATCTCAAAATCTGCGTTTTGGTTTAAAACATTATTTCAGTATGTGTGCTTGATTATTTCTAGTTTATAAACATTGGTCCTCTGCAGCAAGGATAAAATCTTCGGTTTCAGTTTTTAACTCTGCACTATGTAGCGACTGATGGGTACGGGTTTTGTCTACATCAGCTTGTTTGGTACAGGCAGATTATTGGACATGAAGCCGTTTATCTTGTATTGATTCTGTATCTGGTCAGTTGATTTGCTTTTGCTTTCTTTTTCAAGTATTTTGCAGCTTCAGTTAATTTATTGTGCTTTATTGTTATTTCTGCACCCATTTGTATTTCTTCATATATATATATATATATATATATATATATATATATATATATATATATATATATATATATACACACACACACACACATACACACACGCACGCACACACACACACACACACACACACACACACACACACACACATATATATATATATATATATATATATATATATATATATATATAGGGAGAGAGAGGGACGGTTTATGACGTTTTCAGGCCCCTATGCCAATGAAATTATGTGGCTACACCACTATTTGTTCGCATCCCTTTTACATATGTTTTGGTTGTGATATATTGTAACAAAATCTAAACGGCTTGAAGTAAAATTATTGAAATCTCTTTAAATTAATCAGAATGTTTTTATTTGTTTGTCAATGAAAATATACTTTAAAATTTACCATTACTTTAAAAGTTATCATCTGTTAGAACTAATTCCCTCACTTCCTCTAAAGAAGGACTTCGAAGAGCTTTAGACTTGTAATGGATGGAAATTTAATTCAGTGCATATTAAAACTGTGTTTCTCCTGGGTGAACATTTCAAAAGAAATGGGTAATTACTACCTCCACTAAAGGTTAATGTTCAGCATTTTTTTGTAGTCTTAAAAGAAAGCGCCTCCGGATTAAACGCTGCCGGTAGATTTGACAGTAGAACAAACATAGATCAAATTGGAGACAATTACATACGCCCATTACGAAGATGTGACCCTGCGGATTTTAAGATGTATGGGATTTACTGCAGATACGGTGACAGTTTCGCATGTGTAATATTAAAGCTTTTTGAACTGCATGTTATAGGTGGCGCCCGAAAACTGTTTTATTTGAAAACTAAAGAATATACCAAATTTATGTACGTAGCACTAAGCATCTATCGAAGATCAAACGATACATTAATCTAATAGAATACAAAAATGCAGTCTTCTGCTCGAATTGTTTTTGGCAACAGCAGAAGCAGCGAGGATAAATTGCTCATTTCTAAGATAAGAGAAATTTCGAAACGGATCGCTAAATTAGAATGCTTACCAATACAGATAAGGCCTGTCTTAATTTACAACATCAGGGGTCTACGTTGATTCCTAAAGAATGAAACCGCCAATGTCTCCAGCAAAAGTTTAAAATATTGAAGCTACAGTTGCGAACTATGGTTCAAGCGTTTACTTTGTTCAGGAAAATTTGGAGTATTTATTAGATTTTGGCAGTGCAAAAGTAAACTGCTTTGGAAAGGTTGAACATAGTAACTATAACAGAGTCTTGTGTTTTCTGTCGAAACATTTATTAACCGTTATTCATTTAATTACCTATCCAACTCCATTAATATAAACTATAATTATACTTACATCAAACTGATTTTAAGTATGGTGATAATATCAAGATAGCTATAATCCGTTAAAATTTTAAAAGAAATCAGATCTATAGTGATTTATTAAGGGTAGCTTAGATATGGCGGAAGGCCAAAAGAAGGTAGCACCCAGTAATTGTTCTAGCCAGACAAGATGGCTAAACATTACACCGCCTCGAGGTGCCCAAGAAATCTAATATACATTAGAAACAATATGTTATTAACAGAGGTTTGCACAAGATCAACAAATTACTTAAAAGAAGCACTTGTCATCACTATGCAGAAGGTGAAATATTTTTTAACAGACAGAAGTCAAATCAAACGGCAGATTAATATCCAACATCCGATTGTATACAAAGGATCTAATAAATATAACCGAGGAAAATCAAGTACGAGGGTCATTCAATAAATAAGGTGAATTTTTCGGTATAAGGACTTCTAATACAGATAGAAGCTTACTCTTTTTTATTTTTCAACGTAGTCTCCCAGCACTGTTACACACATTTCACATGAAATAGCTTGTCGCATCTAAGTATTGACTTCAATGTTCACTTTTATATTTACAC
>OZ038495.1:15167518-15222518 GCA_964036315.1 Acanthosepion esculentum | reverse complement strand
ATGAGATTCTGAGAAATGGGTAAAAATATTGATATTGAAGGATGTACGAAAATTCCTCCTTGACAGTATATATATATATATATATATATATATATATATATATATATATATATATATATATATATATATATATATATATATATATATATATATTCGCTGTATTACAGCTCCTCAGTGTGACTAGACGTTGTATTGCTTCAAACGGTATCTAAAAGCGACTGAGTTGTCATCAGTCAGATATATTACGCCTAAGCTATCGTCAGACGGCAGAAAGGAAGGGAACTTTAACTTTTTTTTCTATAGATTTAGTGATATCGATATATAATATTCAATTTTTCAGCATTCACTTTAAAATATTCGAATTTTCACTGATGAATATAATTTTATTACCGCGCTCACACACAGCATATATACAAAAACATACGTTAGTTTTGATTCAGTCCAACTCTGCGGTAGCCATTTAGATCGGACACGTTATAACTGATCTAAAAGCCCATCGTACTGAACTTTATACCCTGGTAAGACGTATTTTCCTTTTATTTGTAAAGATTGAAGATACTTTCATTTTTTTCTTACTCTTTGTATTTATGCAAAACGAAGGAGACAATTTCCCGCTCAAATCGATGCTCTGAATTTTGACATGGCGCCTACAAGTGCCTATTTCGTTTATCTTCCCTGACACTTATGAACGATTTTTGCCAATATTTATGATAAGGTTATTGTTTTAAATATTTATTTAAGATGCTGCCTTCAAGAAGTGATTTCCTCACCATGAAGATTTACTCATACCACAAGAAAAATAATGAAATATTTATGATTCTGTTTTGTGGTGGCAGACACAAAATCCTTGAATGATTATGTGTGTGCCTAAAGGTCTCTGCGTGTCTGTCCGTGTGCATATATGTATGTGCACGTGTGTATGAGCACAGGCACTTCCATATGGTGTTGGTTGGAACACGAGACGCCTCTGCAAAAATAATCGAACCGTCCTACCTACCATAGTCGAAATATTAAGTTGTAAGATTTTGACCAATATATATATATATATATATATATATATATATATATATATATATATATATATATATATATATATATATATATATATATATAATGAAATGGACAATCATTTTAAGAGATTTTTATGCTTATACATTCTTTTTTTATAGATACAAATATTTAGGTAAATGCTCTGTTTATAATAAGCAATATTAACAACATTTACCCCGAGAGGAGTCGAACCTGTATCCTATACGGAACCATCATATAGCCTAACGTGCTTTTACCGATTTCACCACAAAGGAGCGTTTCGGTTAGCAAGGTCGATTTAACTGTTTTTAAACTACAATTTTCCATGATTTTCTCACATACATTCATATCTGCTCGATGCGTATCAAACTGTAAACAAATGGCGTCACACATTTTGAAATGGACAAATTACGCCAATTATTTAAGACATTTTTAGGTTTATACATTCTTTTTTATAGATACAAAAAAATTAAGTAAATGCTCTGTTTATAATAAACAGTATTAACAACATTTACCAGATGAATGTCCGAGAAATTGTTATAGAAATATGCATCCTCCGACAAATAATTGTCGGACTTTGTCTATTTCATAAGGTGTGAAATCGGTAAAAGCACGTCAGGCTATATAACGGTTCCGTATAGGAAACAGGTTCGATTCCTTTCAGAGGATGCATATTTTCTACGACAATTTCTCGGATATTCAGGCCGGTAAATGTTGTTAATAATGTTTATTATAAACAGAGCATTTACTTAAATATTGGTATCTATAAAAAATATGTATAAACATAGTAATGTCTTAATATATATATATATATATATATATATATATATATATATATATATATATATATATATATATTACAGCAGATTAAAATAAAACATGTTGAAAATCACTACACAATAGCTTTCATGTTTCAGCACTAAGTTGTTCAGGCGATGGTAAAGAACTGGTGAATAAATTATTATTTTTCATTTCAAAAGCAGAATAACCTCCCTTTTTTCAAATGAGAAGAGGAGACGAGATAACAACAAATCAGAATTATAAAGAGACATATGTGTTTACTCCGATTAACCAATTAGTTGTTTGACCTACGCTAAATTAAAAAATTAACCTAGAAATAAATCAAGCGTATAGCTAATTGTAACATAGATTTTGTACTTGATAATATAAAGGCTTCTTTAAAAACAACAGTAAATGCAACTTAATTGTTTAAAAATAAAATAAATATGTAGCATTCATATATGATGTTAATAATATCAATTAAACAGTAATACATAGGTATATTAAGTCTAAATATGCAAAATAAAATGATCATTCATAGTAGGCGCACTGCAATTTACTTATTAATTATGAGCATATGAAATAGTACTACTAAGTTCAAAGTTTAACAATATTGTAATGTAAAAAGTTAACCTATGCCTACAATTTACACTTAATTCAGTTCATTGATTTAATATAGAATTTTTGTCAGTAAATCTAATAATCATTCGGGCCTTCAGTCATCGTATAACATTCATACCCTGGCTTCCATCTTCAAAGTCCATTCAAGATCCATCAAGTGATCAATGAAAACTTTTTAAAGACAGGGAACAGTAGAGAGGTAAACTGGATCTATAGGTCACAACAACAGCAGGGATTATCATTTCCTATAAGAGCTAAATACATTCATATTGTTCAAAGCAGTGCCCAATAGTATTAGAAAAATTTCGGAGAATTCCAGTAAGATATTTTTAATCATTTCTAAGATAGAACGGTTCAGAGTTTAATCTAATAATTAGAGAATGTTGCTGTTACACGATTTGGACAGTTTTGCAGTTACACGCGGTATATGATAAAATCTAATTTCAAAGTAAGCTATATTTATGAGTAAAACTGACCAATATCAGCGATAGAACGTACGGAAATATAAATTGGGCGCTTAAGTTAAAACCGTGCGGCGACAGAAAAAGAGAAAGATTATTTACAAAAAATCGTCATTAGATTCGATGGCAGTCCCGATGCCACCATTGAAGTAAGTGCTTATTTAGATGACTGCTTACAAAATAGTTGTGACTAACAATGTTGGCTATCTCGTCCATGAATGTGTGCTTTAATTATTCTTTTGGGTTATGGGTGAGTAACTTATTTTCCCACATGAAAACGAACTGGATATAGTTCGGGAGGTTAGTCATAGCAAGAGTACTATGAGGCTATGTTGAAAAAATTCACCCAACCAGGTTGAAGTGCAAGGGAGCAAAAGCCAACGAAAATAGGTGTACTCAAATGCACGATACGGAGCCTGGCGTCTGTGTCCACTACCTTGATATAGGCAGTAGGATTTTCACTGAAAACACGTAGAATTTATTAGATGATCATGCTTGATCAGTAACCTTGTATTATCTTAGGAAAATTCATCATGAAGTATGCAAATATAGACATCAAGGTGATGTTCAGCCTGAGTTTCTTCTCTTTTTTTCCTGGTCATTCTCATGAGGATGATCATCTCTTGGTCGTTGTGTTTAGCCGCCAGTACCATTAGCACGGAGGGTTTTTTCTTTGTATCATATTGGAAGCTAGTGTATTTAGGCTTTCGCTGCGGCTGAAATAAAAATGGCGCGTAATATTTTCGATGCGGCTGGAATTGCGCATGCAGAGTAATATTAAGTTTGGTTGTTTTCCATTTATGTCCTATAAAAGATGAAAATGCCAGTTGCTCTTTCTAAGACGATATATTGAAATCTCGACCTGCCCTCGTCTCAAACATGTGAACAAATACCAGTGAGGTCTTTTGTCAACTCCATTTTATGATTGTTAAAAAATAAGATGGATAGATAGATAGATATTGTATAGTCAGATAGATGATAACAAGCTATGATAGATAGATAGATAGATAGATAGATAGATAGATGCCATTTACCCATCATGACAGGATCTAAAATCGTGTCAATTATTCAATAAACTATATTAGGTACCTCAATGAGATCGCTAAAAAAGAAGCATAGCATGATGAAAAAGATGCCAAATTGACGAAAATAAAATGTTATCGTCTAAATGTTTATGTTATCCTTAAGAGGAAAGATCAGAGTTTATTTTAATTATTTTTTTAATTTTTCCTTCTTTTTAGTACATCCTGAATTTTGATTTAAACATACTTGTTTCTCTTTGCATCACCGGAACTAGTAAAATAACATACAATTTTTAGCACGATTTTTTTTTTGTATGACACACATTAATTTTGAAAATCATGCAAAAATAGAAATAATTGTCGGATGTTAATGAAACTTTCAGAAGCTATTCACAGATGATCGAACTTATTATAAATATGTTTTTCTTATTAAAGTCATGGCAAAAATATTTTTTTATATTTATTCCCTCCATATCTAATTTTATGAAAACTTTAGAAATTCGATCGAGGCCAATTTAGTAATTACATTAGGTAAAAGCACAAGGATTTGCGGAATGTGAATCATATACTGTTTTTTTTGTTTTTAATTGGACCCCCCTACTCTGAATTGTAATATACAAAACTCAATAAAACAAAGATATTTAATTTCAAATACATATATTTGCCTTTAGATGTTTTTGTGAATATGGACAATATTTTCTGAAAGCAAAAATTTTGTTCGATGAAAAATCAATTTTTAATACAATTATTTGTTATTTCTTTAATTGTAATAGATTTTTACATTTAAGATGTTAAAATATTATAAAATTAGTGAAAAGCCGCATCTGGTTTTGTAAGTGTCCTTATGAGATAGATCTTTTTTAGTGCGTTGTAAATTAATAATACATTAGTGCGTTGTAAATTAATAATAAATGATACATTTTGACTAATCAGAAGATCCGCTGTATTTAAGAAATGTAATGTTGTGTTTATAATCTGGCTCTGATTATAAAGTACGGAAGACCAACCTGAATACAATTAAGATGCGTTATTTGAGTTAAGCACCGTTCTATACTGTTAAGGTCTTTACTTTTGTAAAACACTGAGAAGGGTACCTAAAAGTATCAGTATCATCTTATGAAATTTATATGATCTTATTTTTATATAAATCTCAGTCATGGCATTTTTTCCATAAATGAAATATGAAAATGAATAATAAAATGAATGGAAATACAAATAACACAGTAAAATGTAGTAAATGTACATAAAATTATAGTATTTTATGCACACTTCTGATAAAATTTCATAAGAAAATTAGCTATAAATTAATTAGATAAATTTCTTATGAAATTTAATCTCACTCTTAACAGTCTTATTTTAATTTCTTCATAATATATTTTCCATAAAGCATCGTAAACGTAAAGATGAAAGCTAAGTACAGAAAAAAAATTAGAGCGCTGAAAGTTTTCCTTAAAAATAACGAGGTAAATAATTTGTTCACTTAAATCTAAATAAATTCATTTTTCTCCTTCCGTAGAATAAATTATCCTCACGTAATCCGTCAATGTGTCATTCATCACCTGTCAAGTGACGCGAAAGTTTATGACCTGCTTTGTTTTATTTCAAATTACATTTTTTCGGTGCAGAAGCTAAGTAAGTCTTGGTTCAAAACATTTTAAATAAACATTATAATTTCTGATTTTCTTAAAATAAGTTTTGAAAAAATGATAATTAATTTTTAATAGAATTTTAAAAGTGAGATTTTCATTTTTCTTTTATATATAAAATGGAAAAAAATGGTTGGCATGATCGATTATCTATCAATTTTGCTGAATAAAAAAACAAGATTTTTAACGAAAATTTCGGACGTGCTAGGAACGATTAAAAAATGTCAAAAAAATACCCCCCCCCCAAATACTTTGATCTTTCCTCTTAATAATAACATAAAAATTTAGGCGATTAAATTTTGTTTTCGTCAAGTTTGGCCTCTTTTTCTTCATGCTATGCTCTATTTTTAGCGATCTCGTGTAACTAACTAAACTAAATACACCAAAATGAACGACATACGCTATTGAATCAACAATCATATTCCCTACTACATAAAACGAAAATGATATTAGTTGAAACATTTAATGCATATAAAATAGCGTGACTTGTTCTATCCATGCAGAAAAATAACAGGCTAACAAAGTATTCATTTGGGGATGGAAATTTCTATATAATTTGTAATAATTAATAACATTTCGACTTTTTCGAAAATTGGCTGATTCCATTTGTCCCATAATTGTTTGAATGCAAAATTATCATACATAAATATGTACATACATGCATAAATCCATACATACATGTATGCAAGCATACCTACATACATGCATACATACGTACATGCATGCATACATACATGCATTCATACATATATACATGAAAGCATACACGCATACATAGATACAAAAATACATGCATGCATACATGCATACAAACACCCATGCATACATTCATACATACATACATGCATACATACATACATGCATACTTACATACATACATGAAAGCATACACGTATACATACATAAATACATGCATGCATACACATACATGCATACATTCATACATACATACATGCATACATACATAAATACATGCATACATACATGCATACATACATGCATGCATACATACATACATACATACATACATGGTGATTACCAATTCGTGTCCGAGTACGGCCATTACTACATAACTTTTTCGAGAATATCTACCAATGTGCTGAATGAATGTAGTTCTTTAGCCCAGAAAGGCACCTACATACACTGGGACAAACAGGGTACTTAACAGGTACAACCGCTTCTGGACCCGCATATCTTGCCACAAATATCACATTTCAATTGCTGGAGGTCTACACCTTGTTAGTCAATTGCCAGCTTCCGTCTGTGCCCTCTCAGGTGATCACTTAGACCAGCCATCGATAAACGTCAGATCGAACTGCCTGCGCCTGTCTTCAGAATGTTCAAAGGGGATGCTTTTACACACATCTCTTTTAAGCATTGCGTGCCTCTTTTTTTCCTGTTCAAAGTGACACCTTCCACCAACAGAAGCCGCATTCTAATTATTGCTATCGGATGAACATTATTCCCGCTATTCACAAGGAATGTTACATTTCTTCAGCGCATCATTGACTATTAAATATGTATACACATATATACATACATACATACATGAATCTCATTTTTCATTATGATTAATTTTTTGAGCGCAAATAAATAGTTTTTCAGAGTTGTTCGCGCTTGAACTTTGATAGAAGTTTACATGACTCTAAAAATAATAAATTTCCATTCTTATTTCAATTCATTGTTGAAATTAATTATTTATGTTTAATGATATTTGAGATATTCGATGACTTCTTTTCAAAACACGGTCATCTCTTTTTCTTTGTAAATAAGGGAGCCTTCTTTTGGATTCCTCCAGATGACAATGATCAGAATTTTAATGCACTGTTCATTCCTTGCGTTAAATGTCTATTAATAGTGACCTATTTTATACACTAGCAGAAAAACTTGATCATTCATGACACTCTTGATAATAAGACTGGAAACCCTTTGTGTTTAACATTATAAATAACAATGACTTTTTTTATAAATGCGTTTTCGAAGCTGTGCGTGAGTTCTGTTATTTCTAATATGTAGACAATAGTAAATGTTAGGTAGAGTAAAAGTTTCACTGAGATAACAAAGGTCATGAGACAATAACTCAATTTTATATAAAAGAAAATACACTTATATTTAAGATTCAATGTTCCGCGTCTAACGAATATTCGGTAGAAATGTTTAACAATCGCAACTCATCGCATACAGTGATGTTACATATATTTATCTACGTAACAAGTTGCAGCGATTTTCTAAGCCCGGCTTAGATGTGGTACAGGGCAGAAGGTATGGGGCACTCAGTGAGGATCGAACTCACTACTCAGTCGTAATTGATCTAGCAAGACAAGCTTTCTAACCATTACACCACCTCGAGGTGTCCCTACGTAGCAAGTTGTATCTTAGCTTCGAAAAGGTGCGAAAATACATTCTTCAACTATTTAACAACATGAGTGATTTCCTTGACTATTTTACAGTTTATTTACACGTTGCAGGTTGTGGATTCTAAGAATAAATCATTTTTACGAGTGAATTTCTCATTAACATCTGTTGAAATTAAAAAAATACTTTTCCAAACACGTGTCCTACTTTTTAATCCATAAGCCAGGGAGGTAATGGATACAAACTTTCTCAAAAGTATTCGCGAATGTTATGAGCCCGACTGAAACGAACATGGCTGTTCAATTTCTCAAACCGTTCGCACATCCTTACCTGAATGTTCTGTATATCCGAGCGCTTTCGGCAGTTCTTTTAGCCACTATCAATAATGACTTTATTTTCGCTTTTAGCGTGATTCATTAGTTTCTTTTCTGGACATAAATTTTGTAGAAACTACCGAATGTTCTTCATTTGCAAGCATTTTCAGCTATTCTTTTACCTATTATCGAGGATGATTTTATTTTTACTTTCGGGAAGATTCTGATTAATTTACGTTCAGAAAAGAATATATACATTACAGTTCCAAAGTTTAAGTCCATTCCTGCTATTATTTTTGAAATTGGCTGCCAAAGTAGTTCATTTGTAATTTAAATAAGATAAATTTATTATACATGGTTAAATGAAGTGAGACATGATTTTTTTATTAGTAATTTTATGATGAGAAAAAGAAAAAAACAATCATTTTTTGATTAAATTCTGCTCCGGACAAAATATCCTACTTAAGCCTTGAATGATTACAATTTTCGCATCCGTTACAAAAATTGAAAATTTATTCCATTCTTTTTACAATGACTCTAACAGCTCTTTCTCTAATTTTCACTCTTCCTACACATTCATCCCATGCTAATTCTGGGGGTGGCCCCAAATTTTTGAACTGTAATGTATATATATATATATATATATATATATATATATATATATATATATATAAATAAATATAAAAGTGAACATAGAAGTCAACACTTAGAGGCGAAAGTCTGTTTCATGCTAGATGCAATCGTCAGGCAACAGTTGCCTGACGACTGCATCTAGCATGAAACAGACTGTCGCCTCTAAGTGTTGACTTCTATGTTCACTTTTATATTTACACACGCTCTATCTCTGATATTGACCACTTTATCCCATAAATATAGCACACTTTAAGACTATATATATATATATATATATATATATATATATATATATACACACACACACACACACACACACACACACACACACACACACATATATATATATATATATATATATATATATATATATATATATATATATATATATCATTACTCCTCAGGAAAGGCGGGAATGGCACCTGCACTCAAGGTGTTACAGAGTGAAAGTGTAAGAGTGGGTATGGAGGGGGATTTAGGGTTTAAGAAGTAAGAAAATGGTGAATGACGTTGCATTGGAATTTTTGAAGATTGTAGATTTTAGAGAACCAAGTAAGCGGAAGTGATTTCCATTGGCGGGAAGTACAAGAAAAGAACATTTTTGTAGTAAAAGTGGAAGTTACATTTACATTATTTAACGGTAAAAGCGTGGTATTCAGGAGTCAATCTAATTCACGTAGCAGGACACCAATGAAAAAAGCTAGTCAGACAGTTGACATAAAATATGTGTAGGAAAGACAGAAGGTAACTGTAAGAAAGTAAGTGAAATCGAGATGCTAACCCAGGATCGATTACATTTCTGATCCTTTGGATTTTGTGAGAATCCGAGGGATGAATAACAGGAACACCAGACCAGATATGGCAATAGTATTCAATGCCTGGAAAAATGGATGATTTGTAAATGAGCAAGATGGATTCTGACGAAAAAAAAACCTTCTGAAATGACACAGTGGCACAAATTTCCTTGCAGTAGATGCAGCTACCTATTCTATGTAGACTTTTTACTTCAAGTCAGCAAGTCAGTTGAAAACATGAGGCCAAGGAGGCGCAGTGTGTTGATCTCGAGCAGTCTATCATCCGCCGTGATGGCGAATATTGTTGGAGTTTTGGAGTACCTTGGTATACTAGTGAGCCAGCCAAAATGAGCTGACTCATTTTATAGTTCACCAATAGAAGTTCTCACCAATCAGAAGGCTCAAAATATTCAATAGAACGTGTATAAAGGCGGCCATGTTTTTCCGGAATATTCACTGACAGCCTTTGATATCGAAGACAGAAGAATTACAGAACAGATGCTGGTGGTATTGGCGATATAGTCAGATTCAGTAAAGTGTCTGTCTCGTGAGTGTTAATCTTTAACGTTGTTTCATTGAACAGATTACGTACTGCGCTGGATTCTATATTCATAGACTATGGTGAACATGGTCAACAGATATGTGTGTGTGCGTGTGTGTCTAAGAGAGAGAGAGAGAGAGAGAGAGAGAGAGAGTCAACTGCGGAGGTAGACAAACTCGACCTAGTATATGCGCAGTCTACGGGGAATTTTTGCCCGACCCTACAGGCTCGGAATCGACCCTCGTAAAAACTGGCCTTGTGACACATCCTGCCTTGTGAGGAGGTTTGGTGAATACCAGTAGTTAAAAAGTTCGCTAAACCTCTGAGTTTGCGAATACCTTGCTTATCGACCTCTCTGTCTCCGGGGAGGGACGAAGTCAGACGAGGCTACGCCGAAAGGCAGAGTCTCGTCTGGGGAGGTAGGCAAATCCGACCCTATATATGTTGAGTCTATGGGAAATTTTTGCCCTAGCCTACTCGCTCGGATTTTCCCGACATAAAATTCTGCCTTGTGCCACATCCCGCTTGTTGGGAGGATTGGTTCAATACCAGTACTAAATAAGTAGTGAGTTAGAGACCTCGCTTTGTTTGTTCGCTACCTATTTCAGCAAGACTACATCGATCGAAGCGACATTATACTTCTTGATTCCGTTATCTTCATTCAGTGCAATGAGACATAACATTGTGGTGCTTTTATTTTTTTACCGGAACTCATATATGATTAATTCAGAGATGTTAAATAAGTGATGTGAATCGGAGATAAAGAATACGCCTTCAAATGAGATTTGTTTTCGCATTTTTGGCAGCCTGTCTTTCCATCACAACGCCTTTACTGTTATGGCTCTGTGGTTTTATCGGCAGAGGTTTCTCAAAGGAATCATTCCTGACATTTTCGATCTCTACTATGTAACAAACTTCATTGTTTATATGAAATAGTTCTAGATGTAAGCCTCTGTGAATTTCCTATTTGAAGAATTGTCAATGATTATTAACTTGATTTCTTACATTTAACAGTAAATGTTTAAGGATATGAAAGCAAGAATAATAGGAATGAATGATAAAATAGAACTCTATCTTTGGACTTTTTAATTGCGACTGGTGGATATTTTACAAGTGTAAAAGTGACGATAAATGTAAGGTGGGTTTTGAATTGTATTCATACATTTTGAAGCTTAAATTAACTGAGGAAAATAATTGTCATGCCTCCACTATACTAGTCTTCCATTGATTGATCCGGATATCCTTGCATTGCCTAAGGTAGGCAAACCTTCCATTGCCTGAGGTAGACTAATCCATGATTTCTGAGGAAGATTAATATTCCATTACCTTCGATAGGTTATTATTTCAAATGATTATGTTAGACTATTTTTTTTTCATTATTAATAATAGGCTGGAATTCTTTAGGACAAATCATGCAGCGGATATGTGTGGAAATTTTACAAGTGTAAAAGTGACGATAAATGTAAGGTGTGTTTTGGACTGTATTCAAATATTTTGAAGATCGTAATATTTTCTTGCAAGGCGTTTTTATATCGGAGAAATAACGAGTCTTTCTTACAACAAGCGAAAACTGGAACGCTAGTGTTCCTGCTGTGGTCTCCCGAGCAATTACACCTTCTCCGAGGTGGATTTTCCATCCCCACGGTCAACCGGTTCTGAATTCAATTATGCCACTTTTAATGTGATTACCACCCAATGAAAGTGAGATCAATCTCCTCTGTTATTTAACACGCACATTGGAGAGAAGAATCGGATTTTTACCTTTTCCAAGATTACTAATGCGAATGTGACCATAATAACTCCCCAAGAATTTGAGCTCAGCAAGTCGATCCCAATTCTCACAGCGATAACGATAACCCTATGTACACATTATAGGAGATACTTCTGCAAATATTTAATGGTGATACCAAAAGATAATTTTTGATCCTGTTCAAAAATAGAAATTGGCACTGCCATATATATGTGTGGACATATGGAAAACATTTTGAAGCTTTAATTAACTGAGGAAAATAATTGTCATGCCTCGACTATACATTGATTGATCCGGATTATCCTTCCATTGCCTAAGGTAGGCTATCATTCTATTGACTGAGGTAGACTAATCCATAATTTCTTGAGGATGAATATTATTTCATTGCCTTCGATAGGTTATTATTTCAAATGACTGTGTTAGACTATTTTTTCATTATTAATGAAAGGCTGGAATCCTTTAGGACAAATCTTGAAGCGAATATGTGTGTTCATATTTTATTTTTTTGAAAGAATCAGTACAATTGTTTCAGATTTGACACATTTTCTTGTTTAATTTGTATTCTTAATCAAAAAGTTTAAAACCAGTGTTGCCAATAATAAAAAAAATATTATTCAAAATTTATTTTAATTATTATTTAAGAATCTGTATTGTTAATCATTCTCAGCAAGGTTATTCGCGATGGAATCATTTCTCTACTATGGTGATAACACATCTATTTACTCCTGTCTTAATTGTAAGTCTCAGAATTTCGTTAGACAAATTAGCAAGCGATATGAAAAATGACCTTCAATCTGTTATTAACTGGAGCAAGAAATGGCTTGTTATGTTTTTAACATCTCCAAAGCTCTACTGTTTATTTCAATCGAATAAATGAACTTACTCTGCTTTCCATCAGTATAGCTGATGGTAACCTCAAGGAGAGTGAAAAATTGCGCCTTCTCGAGACACTGACAGAAAGTCGATTATATTGAATTACTTACTAGGAATGTTGCTAGGAAAGTTGGTTTATTGAGTCACGATACACCATTTTCTCCTCAGAATTTATCATAGACATTTATAGGTCTACCAATTGCCCATGTTTTGAATGTTGGGTTCACGTCTTGTCTGGTGTTTCCGCTCTCTATTTGGAGTTTCTTGAAAAATCTGATGGCTATCGGTCATGACCTGGCATCTAGGCTTCAGTCGACGTAAAGTAGCTTCTTTTTATTTTTTCTATAAAAATGATCATGGTAATTTTTTTCTGATGAACTTTCATCTTTGGTACCTAGGCATTACAGATTTAAGCGCATTACGATATTGGAAGCTACATATCATCATTTTACAGATGGTAGTTGCAACCGTAAGTTCTACGCTAATAGTTTCTTCTTTCGCACTTTTCACTTGTGGAACTGTCTTCCAGACTCCTGCTTTTCTGACAACTAAGATTCTTTCAAAATTTAAATGCACTGTCAATTGTCATCTCTATCTCTTTATATTTACCTGTTTTATTGGCCTCTCTCCTTAATAATATATTTATCAGATTCTGTTACTTTCAATAAACCCTTTTTGTCTTAGTGGATTTATCGCCTTCCTCCTTTTGAAGTGAGTAAACATATGTCACACTCATGCACTTTGTTCACAATAAAGGGTCCTTTATAGTAGTTCGTGTGCTTATCATGCGTTAACAATTAGGTGTAGTTCATAAAGGCCCGAGTCGTTGCTGTATGATAATGCCTGCACTGTGTTTATCATGTCAAAAATCTGTCAGACTCCAATGATGGGGTTAAATGCTATTTATCTCATGAAAACCTCCCCTCGATTTTACCCGGAGATCCAATTCTGTTAGAGGTTGATCACACCCAATCAAACTTCCTGTGTACGTGCAATTAATTGTAGTTAACAGGCAAGTATGTCTTGTTCAGCCCAAGGGTAATTAAGTATATGGCTCAGTGGTTAAACTAAATATCATTTATTAAATAGAGGAACAAGCTGCCCATTGTGGAAGATGTGGGATTGGGATTTGGATTGTCATGTCGCACATTTCAAATGTTCAGAGCTTGATCTTGTGGCTTGAATACGCCGGAAATATTTGAAAGAAAATTACTGATAGGCATTTTATTCTAAAATAATGTTTACATAAAAATTTTTTGGGCATTATTCGGTTTAATGTAATGTTATGTACTGGGAGAAATAAATACATTTACAATAATCTATGTAAAGCTCATTTAGTGAAGAGGTAGCGATATTATATTTAGTATAACTTTTGTAATCGGCTTCCGTTCTTCTATTGTTCTCAGCAATATCTGCGCCTTTACCACTAGACTTTCTCTTTGAATAAAGCGTTCCTTACCCTGTTTGAGCACAGCTGTCATGTAGAATTATCTCTGCATTTTTCTGTTTCGGATGTGCCATTTAAAATATACAGCGTGTCCATAAAGTTCGTGTGCACTTTAAAAAAGTTATAACTTTATTTGTCATTGCGATAGAAATAATCTGTAAAAAGGATTAGAAAGGAATAAATCTATATTTTTTAAGGTTTTATTGAAATTTTATTTAAGTTTCCACATGTCCTCCATCATTAGCAATACAAAGGGTAATACGATTTTGCTGTTCACGGAAAACATTTACCAACTGATTTACAGTAATGCCTGAAATCACATTAGTTATTTTTGCTATACTTAAAACTAGGTACATTAAACATTTAAAGGTTATTTCTATCGCAAATAGAAATATAGTTATAATTTTTTTAACGTGCACACGAACTTTATAGACAACCTGTATATAACCCTAATACGTGTCCAAGCAGAATATTCTCTTTTTTAGGTAAGTGTTTTTTTGTTTTTTGAATGTTTTTTTTTCATTTTTCAATACCTATTAGGTCAGTGGTAGTCTTAGCATTCGTCTCTGGCTCTATCCCTCTTCACTTCTAAAACTTTTAAAACTTTGTGCATTTCTAACGTAATTGTACAATATTCTACAATATTGACCAATGCATAATAGACAATCACTATCTTTTAAATTACGGCATTTTTGTTTCCTTAATACCTTGTCCAATCTGTGAAAATCGACTTACGCTAAAGCTATAAGCTTTCACACTTTCCATCATCCGTTACTACATTATTTTCTTTAACGTCCCTCATTGCTTTACTTACAACCCGGTTTGCCCCTTTTGCTGACAACCATATATTCCGTAATTTTACAATTAGTGCTTCGACATTTCATATTTATCCATTGATTATTTTATCTAACAGTTATTTTCTTTTACGTTTTTTTTTTGTTAAGTTACCTGTTATGAATAATTAAGAAAGGTATCCCCTTGTTTTGTTACTCCCTTTTTTGAGAGAGCTATGACTGTTTACTGGAACTATAAAAGGACACTGTAATGAAATGACTTAACTCGGAATTCGAAACGAGCGCGAATGTGTCTTGCCTGCAGAGTTATGACAAAAAAAAATATGACCGCTATTGAAAACACAATTTATGCGCGTCTATCTCGTCGAAAACGAGACGATATTTGCACACATGCACATTTTGGCCGTCTTGGAATAGCATAAAACGCGGGGTGCCAGCAGCACCAAAAATGACAAGTCCTACGGCGGACTGCGTGTGTTAGAGTTGGACGTACGGATTGACAGACAGACAGACAAAGAGGAAGTCGAAGTAGACGCGGCTGAGTTGGTACCAGTTTCACAACTGCTCTGTGTAAGGGCCGAGAAAGGGAGCCACACAATTCATTTCCTTGAGGAGACCGAAGAAGAAGACAAAATAGCTGGCATGCCGGCGAGCGTCGCACTGCACTTTTTGACCCCCGCTCATCATCATTTTATTTCCTAAAGACACTCTACGCGAACCTTGGATTCTCAGTTGAATAAAGCTTTCTTAAAGCATACACCTGTGTACTTTTGTCATTACACTACCATCAACACATTTTACTCAATCTATTAACATTTGAGGTGTTACTCGAATTTTAATAAAAATATGCACTACCTGAATTGGCTAAATTAATACGACGTAGGCTAGTTTACTAGAATTAAACTATAAGTTAACCAAAAAAGTTATGTCCATTTTTTGATTAGTCATTGAATGAAGTTCAATTATATATACAAAATACGTATAGCAATTCTTTTCAAATTCAGACAGCCGGAACAAGGAACATCAGACGTTATAAAAAAAACGCGCACCGTGCCCGGTCATCAGTTATAAGCAGGACAGCTGTGAGAAGTGTGGACGGAAGTGTCTAGAGATCTCGTTCGGGGCTGTTTGCTTTACGACTTCAATTTAGGCTTATCAGCAGCTGCATCAAGTCGCCGCACATGTCAAGCGTTTGGGGAGAGTGCTGTGGATGAACGTACTGCAAGGCGTTGGTTTCGAAAATTCAAGTCGGGGGATTTGTCTCTCCATGATGAGCCTCGCAGTAGACGACCACAGGTCTTGAATGACGGAGTCCTGACGGCAGCCATTGAAGAAGACAGTAGTCTAACGTGTGGTGAACTTGCAAGACAGTTCAACGTTTCCGATGAAACAGTTAGACTTCACCTGCACCGCCTAGGTAAGACGTACAAACTGAGCAAGTAGGTTTTGCAAACGCTGTTGGAAGTCCACAAGGGACAGCGTGTGGAAGCCTGCGTATCGCTGCTTTCTCGCCACAGTACCGCATCATTATTCAATCGAGTGTTTACCAGTGATGAAAAGTGGGTTCTGTACGAAACTCCCAAGCGTTGCAGACATTGGTTGTCTCCTCAGGATGCTGTCCCTCACACCGCAAGACTGCCTATGCACCCACGCAAGATAATGCTTTGTGTCTGGTGGACAAGTCGTCAAGTGGTTCATTATGAACTGTTACCAACGGGCCAAACGGTTACTGGAGACCTATACTCGCGGCAATTGAAACGTGTGCAACAGGCATTGCGCCAGAAGCAGCCAGCACTGGTGAAGTGAAAAGGTGTGCGTTTCCTCCATGACAACGCCAGGCCGCATGTCGCGCGAGTGGTCAGGGATACCATATAGCAACTTGGGTGGGAGACTTTGTGTCATCCACCTTATTCACCTGACCTTGCGCCATCCGATTACCACCTCGTCCACTCCCTGGATAATCATCTTCGTGGGAAATCCTTCACCAATGAAGCAGACTTGCGCAAAGAAGCCCCCACGGACTTCTTTGCGTCAAACCTCCCCGCAAGGGCATTTAACAGCTGGAGACACGTTGTCAGAAGGTGCTGGATGCCGATGGCGATTATTTCGAAAACTAAATATAAGTTACACATACTGTGAAGCGTTTTCTTTTTTTCCTTTAAAAACGGACAGAACTTTTTTGGTTACCTTGTACTTACTCAAATCCATAATCGATTTTCAAACAAACATGTGCCGCTGTAGTTAAGCACAAATATAACCCTTCAGAAGAGCTCAATGAGTGAAAAGAGAACAACTTAAAGAAAACCACGCATTTGAAGTGCAAAGGAGGCCGTCCAGGAGAAGCGAGACAAAACGTAGATAACGTAAAATTATTGAACTAATGTAAAACCGAGAGCAGATAATGTCAAGGGAGAGTACGACATATAGGCTGTTATAATATTATGAATAAATACTAGCAAAGAAAAGATGAATGTCTTAACGGCAAATGTGCAACGATAGAAAAATAGACTTAAAAGAAATGGAGATAAAGATAAATATAACAGGACAGAAAACATTAACTTGGACAGGATGATTAATATCTTATTTTCCTCACCTAAAACTGTCTTGCATATTTATATGTCTACCATTCGTCCGTGCCACGATTATTTTTTTCGAAATCTGATCTGATACTTTAATAATGCGTTTAGAGATGCCTGACAAAATCCAAAGACGAATCGGTCTTGACCTAGTATATAAGCTCCAGTCACATTTTTACAGCAAGTATCTTCTCTTTGCATTTCCTATAAATATATTCACGGTAATCTTTCTGGTTAGCTTTCTTGGTTAGCATTGGGGTTTCATTTTCGTTATTTTATCTCCCCACCCCAGACAAATTTTACATATGGGAACTTGTTAGGACTATATAGAGGCTTTATGGTATTTTGATGGCTATATAATAATGTTAAGTAAGAATGTGTTGCTTTGGTATAAGGAATATTGTGGTAGGTTTGGGTTAGTAATTGTAGCTAGCTAGGTTTAAATTAAGAGAGATAGAAAACTAGCCTTCCCCCTTTTGGCCTTGTGCCACATATTTGTATTAAGCAAAATAAATATGTCTTCCTTCTTTCCTCTAAATTTGTATTTCATTGTAAATATTCATTGTGGTTTTATTTTTAAATGTTGTTATTTTTATTCCCCCTACCCACAGAAAAATTGTACATATCGAAGAAGGTTACGGCTTCTTAGAAATTTGAGGTATTATGGTGGCTGGAGAGAGAATGGCATGTATGAATGTTTTATTTTGCTGTAAGTAATACTGTGGTATTTTGGGGCAGTAATTATTGCTAGCTAAATTAAAGGTAGGACAGACTGAAGAAAATCCTTCCAATTTTTGTCCTTGTGCCACATTGTTGTATTACTCAAAATAAATATTGCTTTCATGGTTGGCACCTCAACTTCAAACATTTAGGCGCAGTGCTAGATTGGTAAATTGGTCAGGTAATATCACTTTTGAAACTGGTACTTTTAATCATAAGTTATATGCAAATAGTTTCTCTTTCGTACTTCTCGCTTGTGGAAATCTTTTCCGGGTTCCTGATTTCCAATCAACTACGATTTTCAAAAATGAAATCTAATGTTAATCGAAATCACGTTCCTACTTGTTCTCTGTTCCTTTAACTTTCAGTGATTTTGCATCTGAGTGGTTTTGCCCTCTTGTTTTGGATGAAATTGTTGACTATGTTCGGCATAGTCTATGAATATAGAATTCAGCTCAGTACGTAATCTGTTCAATCAAGCAACGTTAAAGATTAACACTCACGAGCCAGACACTCTACTGGATCTGACTATATTGCCAATAGCAGCAGCATCTGTTCCGTAATTCTTTAGTCTTCGATATCCGAGGTTGGCAGTGAATATTCGGAAAAAACATGGCTGCTTTTATACACGTCGAATTGAATATTTTGAGCCTTCTGATTGGTGAGAACTTCTATTAGTGAACTATAAAATGAGCCAGCTCATTTTGGTTTCTCACTAGTACATAGAATACCCCAAAACTGTAACAGAAATACCTACAAAATAGGGAAACATTGTCAATTACTCTAACAGACTGATTAATAAAAAGATTCCTCAAATATGCATGAGAAGTGCACATGTTTCTGACTAAATATTCATTATAAAATTCGGTTATCAACCTTATTTACCAGACACGATTCCACCTGTAAATGTCTGCTATTTCAAAATTTGAAAAATGTCTTGAAATGTACAGGTTTTACTGATAACACTGACATCCAGCATCATTTCTTAATTTTTTTTTCTGAAAAAGTAGTTCCAAGAATGTTTCTAGCAATGGCATCATCGTCTCAATGAGCGCATAGGTTCAGAAGATAACAGTAACTTAGTAGGTAGAAGGTAGGTAGAAGGTAAATATAAAAACCATCCGTGGAATTGTCAACCCTCGTACTTGGTATATCCGTTTTTATATTATGTTTTTTCCAGTTCCCCATTCAACCGATTTAAATATCAACCAGTGTTTATTCAGCTTAATTAATTTGGTACAAGGCTATAATTATTGGGCGCACAATAGGATCAAGCTTACTATTCAACAATAATGAATAACTAGAATAGCTTGCTAAATATTAACTTAAGAAGAGGCGCTCATTTTATAACAAGTTTAACGTAGTTTAACATAAAACCATAAGAATAGTACACGCCGGAAGATCAAATTCACAAGTCAACTCATTCACAAGGGAACAGTCGAACAGATAATGTCGCACTGTGCTGTCGAACTCTCTGCCTTGAGCAGAGAGGAACCTGGACGAGGCTTTGCCGAAGGGCAGTTTCGTCCGGAAAGGTAGACAGACCCAAAACCCGTTTATACGGGTTCTAAGGGAATATTTTTGGCCGAGCTTACGGGCTCGGTAATCCACGGTAAATACAGCCTTGTACCACATGCATCCCTCGTGGGGGGGTGCTGTTAAGTATTAACATATTGTTTTCTGATTATCTTATTGTCATCGCAAGGCGGAGACTTGAAATTTGCCAAGTGTAATGTTGTCGAAATTTATTATGGTGGTCTCGGTTATATGTCCGTGGTTCTATCAAGAACTTCTTTATACGATTGGCGATCTTCATAGTCACTCGAGAGTGTGCTTGGCGAGAGTTGCAGTTGTTCAGATGTGGTTCCAGTCAGTTTGCCTTATGTTCGTGTCTAATGCTTTCTTGGGAGGAATAATCTAAAGTTGACCTTCTTCTGCATTTTGGTAATAAACTAATTAGATCTATCACCAAGAAATATTCCTCCTCAGCTTAACATAGTCTGAACTGACTACTTTTATTTCCCTTAGAAAGGGAATTTTGCCGATTAATTTTCAGTAAAGAAGCGAGCGTAGGCAAATAAGATAGATACGCGTCTAGTTTCCTAACATTGTCAACCGCTCGAGGGCACTAAGTGGAAAAATTTCTCACCGGAAGAACCCGAGAAAGATAAACGTTTTATGAGGAAATCTTTCGTTATTCTATAATTAATAATCCGTTAAAGATGTTAAGCAATTTCCGGTCGAATGGAATGACCCTCAAATGCGCTACATCTCTTTTGATAAACGAAAACGATTTCTTCATTTTCTTATCATTCCTTTCTTGTTATGATGATCGATGCCAATACCCGAATTGGGACATACAACGTTATGACGATATGATAAGTAAGTGCGATCGTATGATAGCCCTATCAAATCATTCAAGCCTGCTTCGTTCTGATAGCTTCTGATAAGAGATTCCAACCATTTATTTGTTTACTAGAAATATCTGTGAAAATTTCGCGGTTATTCTATTTGAATTTTCTTATAAATATTAGTTCGTCTGCTAATCTTTGAATAAGCTTTATTGTCGTAGAAACAACAAAATATGCATAGAAATTCCCCTATCACATCGTTAAATATTTCAGTTCAATAACTTTTAAAAGATATTGCAATAGCAATCATGAATATGAATGATGGTTGTTTTTTTAAGAAATAAGGAGGTCAAATAAAAAGAATTGAAATTGACAACTTTTCCATTCTATTGAAACAGACATTAAACGCTACGCTTCTTTTTTTCTTTCTTTCTTTCTTTCTTTCATACTTTCTTTAATTCTTTCATTTTCTCACTGAAATCAAGTAGCATCTTTGATATATCGTTTCGTTTTCGTCTTTCCACGGGAACAAAACGGGATACTCCATTATTTATTAGGTATTGACAGGAGACGTTAAACACTCTTGTCTTATTTTGTTTCTTTATTCATTTATTTATTTATTCTTTCATTCTCTCACTGAAACCAAGTAGCGTCTCTGATATATATTTTCCCTCATTCCACTCGATCAGAACGGAACAGTCCATTAATTATTTATAAAGTTATGGCAGCAGATGTAAAAGCCTGTTTTTGTTTCTTTCTCGTTCTTTTTCTCACTGAACACAAATAGCGTCTCTGATATATCTTGTCCGTCTTTCCTCTCGATCAAAACGGAATAGTCCATTATTTATTAGGTATTGACAGGAGACGCTAAACAGTCTTATCCTCACTTCTTTCTTCCTTTTTAGAAGTGAACCCAGCACTGTCCGTGATCTGTCATTCCCGTCTTTTCACCTGATCAAAATGGAATAGTCCATTATTTATACGACAGGCATAACGGCCATTATAATTAAGGGCAGCACAAGAAGAATTATATTAAGATTATTATTATGTTGAATATTGTCACATATTTAGTACTTCACAAATATAGTGTATTTCCAACAAATCGTGTCGGCCATTTTTAAAATTTTTTTTTTTTTGAGAATCAAGTTATTTCGATCGTTTTAAACGACTAGAAAAATATACAAATTCTACTGAGTATATTCTGTTGTTTATCTCGTAATATTTTTCGCTTTCTACAGTTTCTTAAATCCAGGAATAAAATATACAAAACCATGAACAAAACCTATAAAAATGGCGACATGAACAATTATATTAAGTGTAAGATCTAAACCAGAAGTACTAGAAATATTTATTTTTATTTATTATAAAGATAATATTAAGCATGGCGTGATTGTGCTGCTAGCGTTGCAGTTATTAATGGAGAAACTAAAATCGGCGAGTCGAGTACACATTATGGTTTATTGTGTTGCGATCTCTTTCTCCTAAATACCCTTTTGAAAGGCATTCTCGCTTCAGCTTTATTAAACAGAAGAATAAATAGTGACAGACATCATAAGATAAAGGCTATTCTAAAACGAAAACCGTAAAGAAAGCGACAGGAAATGCGTCCATATTTTCTTTCCGGATTACGCCATGATACTTCTCAGATAATAGAGCAAAATGAATTAACGATAATCCGTGCTCGCTTACACCCTGACCTGAACCTGGTATTAAACATAAAAATAAGATCAGTGTAATTAAACTCGGGGATGACATGGACAGCTAACGAGGATCGGACTAAATTTCCGTCTCAAAATTTTTAACATTATGACCTTTCTAAATACTACTACTACAATATCTTCGACACTTAAATCAATAAGGTACGGATCAAAATACAATGACACCTAGTGGATATCTAAGTAAATAAACTCGAAATATTTTAACGGGGTCAACTTGTTGAATATAACTCAAATAGAACTTATATCAATAAAGCCCGGATCAAAATAAAACGATACTTGGTGAGGATCAACATCCATTGTCAATGATCTAAGCAGATCAAGTTGTTCATTACCACTCAAACGCCAACCAATCTTAAGTGAGTTAATAGCAAGTAAAATATGAGATCTACTGAGGTTCGTAATAATCAATCACCAATTGTTTAACGAGATCACCTTCCTTAGTATCTTTCAAGAAGAATGTGTCAATATAAAACACCTAGTAACAACGAAGTTTTACAGAAAATGAAAACAGAAATGACATTAACCCCAAGAAAGGAGATAATACCACTAAGACGCAAGGAGAAAGTGCGAAAGAGAATGCTTGTTCGATTGATTGATTCGTTGTCTACGGTTTATTAACAACTTGAAATTTATTTAAAGCCAGAAAATATTTTTGGATTGCAATATTTTTTTGGAGATAATAATAATTTAGAGATAATTAACCTAGACCTGAGTGAGAAACTGTGGATTCATGCCTTTCCCAAGGTTATTTGTTCGTATGTGAATATAACGAAGCCAACTGGAATTTGAACACGGGTCTCTAATTAACAATTCAGAGCCATTATCTATTACACCACCTGCACATACAAGCTTGCTGCATCTGGTATTTTCAAGTTGTGTCCCTTTTAAGTACTGATCAGGGTCAACATTGCTTAAATTCGATGAACTTCAGAAACGGGTATTTCAACATGGGAAAGAAAATTAGCAAACTTTAGTGAAGAGAAATGAAAAGAAAAGATGGCGATTAGCGCTGCATTTATTTGTTTTAAAAATTGTAGGTGGGAGAGAAGCAAGGAACTGGAAGACAAATTCACAATCAAAATGTGAAGGGAAAGAAACTATTAGATGCGAATATACAGTTACATCTAGGTAGTTCAAGAGTAAAGCGGTGAAACTTCTAGTTAAAACAGAAATATACAATTGAAATGTGTAGGACACATAACGAGGAAAATGGCTTAGAGAATCTGGCAATTACAGGTCCTACTGAGGGTATGAGGGACAGGTGGAAGCAGCTAACGTGCATGTATAAATGACTGACTAGATGGGATAGCCAAAAGACATCCCTTACTCAAAGCTACAAATGACAGGAAATGGTGGAGATCCATCACCATAAACAAGGCACATAAAGAAAAAGTAAAAGAAAAAGTGATCACCAATTTTTTTTTCCTTGACAGCGGTCTTACATTATTATTTGTTAAGCATTCCTCAAATCAGCAATGGTCACGCTTCATTTGTCATCATAATCTTCATCAGCCCGTTGACTGATTTAATCGGCGAAGGTATCTAAGGGCTCAAGAAACAAAAAACCTCCTCCACGAGGATCTGTTAGCGGTGGCTCTCAGGATTTTTGGCATTGTCCTGTCTGTTTATTCCTTGATGTTGTCAGAACACCTCGTTCAATGTCGTCTCCGCTTGTGTCCGCCTTCAACAATGCTGTGCAAGATGGTCTTGCCGGGGTTGTTATGCCGTGTGCTATGGCCAAAATATGACATCTTACAACGCTTAATAGTGGCGAGGAGAGATTCCTGTCGGCCTACGAGACGTTTGACCTTGTTCTGTACATAGTGGCTTTGTGCGCCCTGTAGGAGATGTGAAGGTGCTTTCTGAAACATTTTTCTCTAACGCCTGGATCCTTTCCCTGTCTCAACAAGGATTATCTAAGTTTCACAGATCTGGAAGGTGAGGTTGCTTTTCCTTCTATTTTGTAGTTTATCCATTGCTGTGGCCATTCGTTTGCGGATGTCTGTTTTGCAGGTGCGATCTTTTGACAAGCTTACTCCCAAGTATTTGATGCTGGACAATTCCTTCAGTAGATATCCGTCCATAGTGTCGCTGGCAGTGATGTTACTTGTACAGTTTGAAGAAGACAGGGGTGTGAGTGTGATTAGATCTCTCTGGGTTAAACTTTCCCGCTGGCCGGTCCCAGCTACATAGGAACGTTGGACTTTAATGGAGTCCAAAGAAGATAAAGAAACAAACAAGACCGATGATATACATGTATGCAAACAAATATATATTAATAACAAATTACAATGACATGAAGACATGAAAGGTTACAGAGTGTTTTGTATGGAGAAGTTATTGTGTGTGTGTGTTGAGTGTCCGTACGAATGTATATTCTTTTTAGCGTGTTCCCAGAATATGGGAAACGCTGAATGTGTGAGAGGTCACATATTGGAATAAGTAAAAAAAAAAAGGAAAGTTTTTTTTACCTCGCCTCATGCGCGAGGTTGCGGCCCGAGACCTGAGTCGAGACAGGTGGCCGCACGTGTGCGTAAGCCGTAAAAAGAGGAAGAGACGAAAGGTCAGCCAGTATTTATACTCGTGGGAGAGAGACCCCTGTAGAAGGATTAAGGAAATGAGGAGGAGCTAACTGCGACAAGTTTAACAAAACTTTGGATTCTTCGTTGTCTTTTCATCTTAGGAAACAACTACAAACAATGTCTGTAAGAACTTTCTCACTCATACTTGCTACGCAAAATTTAGTTGTAAAATCCACAAAATTAAAAAATATTTTTTTTATTTAAAACATTTCTCGTCTTTTTGTTTGTTGGAGGTTGATTCAAATCCGAAAGAAAATTGGTGACCAACGGACTTTAGAAACAAGCACATCGTAACAAACTAACAGAAAATATTATTACTAAATTTGTAAACATTGCTATCCTGTGAGTATGCCTTTAATTTCATGTAAAATAGAAATTTCATTGTAAATCTTTTATTGAAATGTCCTGGACCCTTTGTCGTACCTGCCAAACTCGTTTAAATAATTTATGGGTAAAATAATACAGATTTCTAGCTAAGATAAAACTGAAACAAATATATTCAATATACGCTGATTAAACATATTCATTATCGTATTTTTATGATTCATACTAAATTCTATATCTTTCTTAGCACCTAAATAAAATAATCATCCTATTATATTTCTGCCTGTACCTTCCTTCTCTAATTAGTTCCTTAGTTATGCAGAAGAATTTCATTTACATTAAAAACGGCTGAGGGCGTGCGCCTGTCTATGCCATTGAGTCCATGATACAAAGAAAACTGGGGCACTCATTCCGTCGTTTATAACAGAAAACGGTTGACGGAATAGATCCTGATATGTTAGCTACGGGGTTGATGGGATAACTCGGATATGCTGGTTACCGGTTAATGTACCGCCGTATAAAGGCAGTAGCAGTGAAGAAGAGAGTAACATGCTTACGAGGTGGCAGATTGGATTTGCGGCTATTTGAAGTTACAGCACTGTCAATTTGTGACAGTTTGCTACAATTCTCACGTCTATTACGCCCTGTCAATACCACATAAACAACAGTTTTAACCGGAAAACACGGAAATGACATATCAGAGACGCTATTTTGTTTCAGTGAGATAATGGAAAAAAATAAATAAAGAAAGAAAAAATATAGTAGTGTTTAACGTCTGTCGATGTGAAATAGAAAATATTGTCAATTCAAATATTTTTATTTGTACACATTTATTTCTTAAAATAACGACCGGCAATCTTATTTTTCATTGTTATCGCAATATGTTGTTAAGCTTGTTAAGCTCAAAAATTTAACGATGCGATAGAGGAATTTCTACGGATATTTTATTGTCGTAGAACTCGCAATGAGTTTATTCAGATATTACCTGAAGGATTACGATTCGTCAGAAAATTCCAATAGGAAAACGTGAAATTTTCACGGGGTTTTTCTAATCATCATCATCATCATCATCATCATCATCATCATCATCATCATCATCATCATCATCATCATCATCAATTATTGTTGTCGTTGCAGTTACTTATTTATTTATTTTGATTTTGGTCTATGCCTTTTTTGCGTTTGCCGTATGCCTTGTCCCAAACTCTAAGTCAGACACTTCAAGAGAGGAATTCTTGATTGTTATCGAATGCAGGCAGATTAGCTATCATGCAGACAGAGAGTGAAAACAAATAATCGTGGTCATTGCATGGAGAGAAAGTTCTGAGGAGTATCCGTGAGTATGATCTTTTGCGACTCACCTACTGGGCTGTTCGATAAAAGTGACTCACCCGATTTTTTTTTTTTACTAAAAATATTTTTGTCCATTGTTTTTGGGGTTAGAGTAATAATTTTTAATCTTACTAATATAAAGACCCCTTCCCGACCACCTAGGAAAAATGTTTATTCGCGCTAAGGTATTCTATTGATAATTATAAATTTGGATATAAATGAGATTCAGGAAAAAATCTGTGTGCAAAAAAAGTGACTCAGATATCGCATTTTAATGATTACACTGGTAAATTTAAAGAGCTTTTGACAAAATATTGAAAACTATTTTACAATACACTCAGAACAATATTGTAGAAAATTCTAGAACAGCTTAAATTAAATCTAGAGTATTCCAGTTTATTCCAGAAAGCCTCATACAGTATAAAAACAGCTGGAAATAGCCACTCAATCACTAAACAGATGAAAGGGTACAAACACGATCAGAACCACTTAAGGCATCTATTATTGCCCTCTCAATAGCAGGCAAGAGAAATTGCAGAAATTGCAATAACCTCGCAATCAACTGTCTCTCGAGTGCTTAGGGCACACAATGATTCCATTCCTGCTCCAAGGAAGGAAACAAGGGGACGAAAGAAAAAGATTGATGATAGAACTGGCAGGGTAATTAAGAGAGAATTTGCGAAGAATAAGACTATAACTAGCCAAGAAATTGCAGCCAGTCTAATCGAAGAGCAAGGTGTTAGTCTTGACTCTTCAACAGTCCGTCGGTGGCTGTTCGAACAAGGCTACAAATCTTGTACACGAAGGTTTAAGCCGCTAATAAGCAAAGCCAACAAAGCCAAGAGACTTGAATGGGCTCACTGTTACAAACATTTCACCGTAAAAGACTGAAAGAATGTTCTCTTCTCGGATGAAACGAAAGTTGAGCTAAATTCAAAGGATAAGGTGAGTCACCTTTATCGAACAGCTCTGTATGTTAGGCCGGGCAAGTCGACATAATTGCTTGCTTCTTCTCATATAATTCACAAAGCGCAAAATTAACAACGAGTAATTATGTCGACTTGATGTTCTACATTCTACTGATTGCTCTCTTGTGGTCCTTTCCACTTGCTCATTTTCTCAGCCGGTTTCAAAGGTGTATTTCTTACTTATTTCACCTCAAATAATTGCGTGTCTTCTTGAAAATTCATTATTTTATAAAACAAGCCGAATCCTGAAACTACCTCATAAATAACTGACTATACCGTTTTTATAGCGGAAAGACGGAAAATGCATTTCAGAGACGCTTCTTGGTTTCAGTGAAAAAATGAACTCAAGATCTAAAGAACGAAAAGGCGATAACACTTTCATGTGTTTAGCAGCTGTTTCAGGGAAATGGAAAACAGTTTACAATTTCAAATCTTTTCAATTGTACCCAGCTTTCATATTTATCATTGTTATTGCAATATTTTGTTAAAGGTATTAAGCTCAAAAAATTAACGGCGATAGGGGAATTTCTACGGATATGTTATGGTCATACAACTCGACATGAAATTGTTTAATCATTAACTTAAGAATTAAGATTCGTTCGAATATTAAATAAGAAAAAAAAACGTGACATTTTTACTTGTTTTTATAGTAAATTATAATTAGAATTATATGTATTTACAATTGTTTTCTTTAGATATACACAATTTATTTATTTATTGGCTATAACTCTTTCTCTTACATCAAAACTTTTAACATTTATTTTAGCATACCTTTGTTTCATAGATTATGCTAAAGCGTATGATAAATTACGTTACAAAGAAGTACTGTAACTGCTATGTAACCATAACCTATGCGGGAATGATATTAGAACAATCCAAAAACTATACTGATAGTACACCACCTGCATACAGAGAGGAAATGAGTTCAGTAAATATACGTCTTTTACATGGCCTTTCCAACCAATACAGCAAGTCTATTACTGGCGGTCACTTTCTTAACAACAGAAGAAATACAGACGATGATAGTAGATACAGAATAGAAACTGCAGTTACTTCCTTCAGAAGGTAGTGAAGAAAAGCTACAAGAAAGGACGACACATCCGTTGCAAGAAGGCTGAATGTATTGTTGTTAAAGCAAGGAGCAGCCAAACATGTACATTTCAGATTAGATATACAGAAATCAAATGTGTGCAAATATATATATATATATATATATATATATATATATATATATATATATATATATATATATATATATGATAAGTTATTCAGAGAGGATAGAAAGGGCGACACGGAAATCCGAAGATGCATTAGGATAGCGAAAGATGTCTTCCAAAACCTAAAGAAAGTATTAAACAAGAGAAAAAACATCTTTAGAAAGAATCACTGAAATAATATGTAGTAACATTTTCTCCGATGTGGCAAGGAATGCTGGACAATCTAGGCAGAAGAAGAAGAGGCTTCAAGCAACATAAATGTGGGTCCACAGAAGGACGCTGTGAATACCAGAGACCGAACATTTAAGCAACGACGAAATTCTAGAGACAATAGCAACAAAAAAAGATATCTACACTTAACAATAGAAAGAGAGATTTTAAATTTCTGGGGCATATAATGAGGAAAGAGGACTTGGAAAATTTGATACTCATCGGAGAGTTTGAATGTAAAAGTGACAAGAGGAAATAACGCTCAACATCACTGGCGAGCATTAATAAATGGATACCGGAGAAGGGTTTGGGTAATATAGCAAAAAGACAAAAATTATTAAGAGTTACAAATTAAAAGAAATTGTGGAGAGCAATGATCGCCAACTTCCTAAAAGTTTGTGGCATATAAAATAAGAATATACAGATTTTTTTTATTCAGATATGTATTTTATTCACATATATATATATTTTTTTATTAAGTGTTAAATTAAAAAAAAATCAATTTCCACCTTACATTCTTTGTTCAAATATTTCATATGAGATATTTTCTCGTGATTGACGTTTAAGTTACAAAGAAAATTTTATGCTGATCTTAAGTTCTTGCAAAACAAAGTAGGAATTCTTATTAAGTTTCCTTTATTGGTTAGGACAGGCTTGAAATTATTGAAGGCATTGTTCCCAGAATTCCAATGGGCATTTTTCGAATGCTAATAACGTATTACGTTCAGATTACAGCATTCTTTGGAACATTGTCTGTTTTCCTGAATTACAAATCCTCTGTCTTGATTAATAGCGTTATTATTGGCATTTCCTTATTGATGTAGGGAAATTTCCTAATTACAAATGGTGCCGACAATTCTAGTTTAATTGCGTTCAAACTAAGTGTCGAATTTCATGGCGAACATAATCTTCCAGCCACTTCTGCATCATTATTAGAGGATAGAGACCCAATTTAGACTGGGATGGTCAGAACATCGGCCTTAATATCAGCATTTCAAATTAACACATTGAACAATCCTAGCGTATAGCAAGATTTTTAGTAGATGTTACGTAAAAGAAAATGGAGACATATTTGAGGTTATCAAGAGAATATTTCCTCTAACTACAAAATAAATTATACTTATTTTTTTTATCATTTCCCCTCAGTCAAGTGAACAAAGCCCCTACGACGCAAGGTAAGTGCGAAAGTATCCGAGAAAATAGAAAACATTATTAAGGAGAAAAACAATAAAAGAAGAGGAATTAAGAAGACAAAAGATATCGATTAACATTGCATTTAAAATTGTGAAGATCAAAGTTGACCGGAAAGCAAGAAGCCGGAAAAGAATTCCACAAGCGAGAAGTTTGGTCTTGTTTTTGTTTTGTACAGTAAGATTCTCTCTGTGCAAGGCTTGGTGCCACACGAGGTAGAGTGTTACGTTAAGGGGCAAATTATATGGATAGGAGGGGTTAAATCTAGACTTGAACAGGGTAAGATTAAAGTGATCGTGGAAACATCCTCTTAGGAGCCTGTCCCACAGGGTAGTGTTTGAGTGTAACTTACTTCTCGCCAATATTATACTGAGGGAATGTGGGTAGTTTCCTACAATGTAAGTGGCATAGCGGGATATAGTTTGTCTAAGCACTTTTCATAGTAGCAGGGATAGAACAGTGAGAGACTCGCCACACCCGACGAATAAGAGAGATAGAGATGGAGAGATAGGGAGAGAGAAAGAGAGAGAAGTTGGAGGGTGAAAGGGAATTCTTCTCTAACAAAGACTCGGAGACACTTTTGAACTCTATCAAGGCTGGAAAGTGAGGTCTGGATAGCAATCTGAATCTGAAAAATATAGAGGATAGAATTTGAAGTAAGTTACATACTAGACTGGTACGTGGAGCCGAAGATTTTACCTGCATCTTTAGCCATGGTTCGTATATAAGAGTTCCACTTGAGCTGTGTGAGTTTGAGGCCCAATATTTTCTCAAGGTACGGAGATCCCTCGATGGTACATCCGTTCATCGTAATTGGCGGTAGTTAGGGGTCTGATCGGAGTTGATGGAATGTAATCAATGCGAAGGAAGAAGCAATTAGCATAAAACTTGCGATTACAATTTATAATTTCAAATGTGAAACGCCAGAACTACGCCTAAATAATTAACCTTGGGTTACCAAATAGAGAATCTTATCAGACGAGTTACCATGAAAATATTTATAGAAAGGTTTTACAAAGTTTGGGTCAGTTTGGCACAATTATGGGACACTCGATACTAATGTTCAATTTGAATGGTTATCTAACTACACCCAGCTGACAAAATCTATTTTCATTTTGTCATTATGAACAATCCAGTGTGAAAAAGAAACTTCTATTATGAAAGTGTTGTCATTTCATAAATTATTCAGTCTAATATATCATATTTACTAGTGGTGTACGTGAAAGGAGCAGGGTTTTTTAATTTAAAATTTTCTGATGAATATTAATTCTTAATTTAATGATAATCTGTTTGCGAGTTTTATTAAATAATATGAAATAAAATAATATAAATATATCGATTCTAAAATACTATGAAATATATAGACGAAAATTATTGAGAAATATATAGACTATAAAATATACAGAGGGTACAAATAAAAGACATTAAAACTGACAACGTTTTCCATTTCATTAGAACAGTGTTTTAATACATTAACAACACTTTCTTTTATTCTTTCGTTCTTTCATTCTATCGTTCTTTCATTCTTTCGTTCTTTCATTCAGTCTTTCATTCATTATTTCGTTCTTTCTTTTTCATTCTTTCATTCTTTCGTTCTTTTATTCTTTCGTTCTTTCTTCTTTCGTTCTTTCTTTTTCCTTCTTTCGTACATTCATTCTTTCATTCTTTCTTTCATTCTTTCATTCTGTCTTTCTTTCATTCTTTGTTCTTTTATTCTTTCGTTCTTTCTTCTTTCATTCTTTCGTTTTTTCATTCGTTTTTTCATTCTTTCATTCTTTTTTTCTTTCATTCTTTCGTTCTTTCGTTCTTTTATTTTTTCGTTCTATCATTCTTTCGGTCTTTCATTTTTTTCATTCTGTCGTCCTTTCATTCTTTCGAATGTCATTCTTTCGTTCAGTCGTTCTTTCATTCTTTCGTTCTTTCATTCTGTCGTTCTTTCATTCTGTCGTTCTTTCATTCATTCGTTCTTTCATTCTTTCGTTTTTCTTCTCCGTACTGTTAGCCAAGATTCTTCAACTTGTTACAACCGCACAGTGTCTGCGACATATCGTTTTCTTTCGATTTTCTAGAAAATAAAAATGCAGTGTGTTTGATAAACAGTCTAGGAGAATGAAAATTCTGAATTCAAACCATCTGCTGCCTTGTAGTTCCTGTCTGTTTAGGCAAAGGCTAGAAGGTATTTAAAAACAAAAAACAAAAAAAACCTCGCATCTGGTCTCGAAGAAAGGAACTGCCTCCCCCACTATTTCGAGCAGTAACTAAAAATAAAGGAAATATCGGTCTTAGTACAGTGGCTTGAAGAAAAACAAAACTGGGACACATCACGTCAGCATGGACCTCTCTGATTTCGAACCACTCGCCGATGGATTTATAATAAACGGCTGTTTAGACGACGAATTTCGATCACCAACAACCTGAAAAGATGAGGATTGTTCAAGCATTGTCTTTCTTGTGTTTCCTGAAATTGCAACAGGAAGTATTATCTCCATTAGATGCAGTATTCGAAAAAATAACATCTTCATTGTCGATTTATTATGATTAATGCGACTTTGAACTTATTGTCATTTTAAGAAAATCGTAACTTTGATATTGTGAATTATTCAAGGATTTTTGTCACACATGAATAAAATCTGTGAATTATCCGAAATGAAACAAAAAAGGCAAATCTCCATGGTGACATAAACATTTATCGGAGGGAACAAAATGCTGTGAAGTAATTAACAAATATGAAGAGATTATATATATATATATATATATATATATATATATATATATATATATATATATATATATATATATATATATATCTCAGTCACTGTCAGTCACTGTGTATTTATCTAAATCTAAAAATAAATACACTATGCTGTGCGCCGATGGCTTACTGGTAGAAGTTCCGACTGACGCAAATTCAGTGGGTTTCGATCCTAGCTAGAGGCAACCGGCCGTCTAGCTACACTGATGAGCTGTAAAACAACGAAACAGTCTGTCTGTGGATGACAAAAATATATATATATATATATATATATATATATATATATATATATATATATATATATATATATATATATATATATATATATGGGTGAATATCAGCAGGGTCGATTTTTCAAGGAGACTTCATGGTGTTTCGTACTGGAGGGGTCGATCCCAGCGTGCGGAGCCTTTGGAAAACCATACCGCGGATTGACCCAAGCCTTGTGAGTGAAACTGGGTAGACGGAACACTTCTGGCCGTCGATAGATGTGCTGGCACGAAATCAAAATTCAATGTGACCCAGTGTTGAGCGTGCTGGTGTTGTTCAGATTGTTGATCATTCTAGATAACACGCTCTCTCCCAGAATCTGTAACTAAGGTCTGCTCAGCATAGTTGCAATATGAAACGACAGGTGTGCGGTGTGGGTGTTGAACAAACACAAATGTCCTGAGCGAGAGTTTGCTATAGGGATTGTCAAGTAGTTCTAGTAGCCGGGTATACTCAAATACGAGTGGCCAACTATTATATATATTTCTATCTCATTCTCATATATATATATATATATATATATATATATATATATATATATATATATATATATATATATATATATTATATAAAGAGATAATCATGCCATGAATCAATTAGAAATATGAATGCAATTAATGGCGAAATCCCTTCGCTTATAGACATAATATAACCATTATACTAATAATAATCCACTGAATGATGAGATCCTTTTGTATCCTGAACTTTGAGCTGTTATCTTTAGACGATGTGATCACGTTTCAGACACCGGCCATTGATGCCCACCTTTCAAAAAGAAAAAAAAATCAAATGACTGTCCAATGAATCCATCGTACTCAACCTCAGTAGGTACCACATGACATGTCAACTCCTTTTCCACGCAGTTGGATCGCAGCGATTCGTTGCGGTTTTCCGTTCGCTTGTGCGCCTCATCCCTGTTCTCCCATGGACCCGTTTAGGAGGATACGCGTTGAATCAAACCACACTACAACGTTATTATGCGTGTCTGTTTGAATGATGTGTACTGCAAATTGCAGAGGCGTTCTATAATCAACAAACACCCTTCAACCACGGGCTTCATCATAGGGAGATCACTGGATGAATGATATTGCCAATAGCTCCATTGTAATCAAGTTATTCCATGACAGCACGGATCAATATTCATCCATGTAGTCCAAGGATATTGTTTGGATTGAGAAACAGCAGTAGCTATTCACTGCTCTTCCTCGAAATCCAAGATTTTTTCAATCAATATATTTCTTTTCAGTTTGGACTGGGTGCTTGTGCTGACCAGGCCAGCTCGCAGACTGGATTCTGCTTCTTTGTGGGGGTGGGGCTTCTAATGCCGATATTTGGTGCCAGTTTTGATATTTGACCGTAACCTGCGGATGAACTCACCGGCCGATTCTCCCTTCATCATGTAAAAGCTACCGTCCATACCTTAAACTCCTCCAGAAATGAGGAGCTGGCAAGTTGCATGTTTTCGGCATTGGTATAGGGTTTCACTGTGGAGAATCAGGGGTGAACGGTAAGCAATTCTTTGATACAATGTTGTGTCAGTTGAATGTGAGAGAGTAATATAATACACCTGCAACTGCCATAAAAACCGGAACAGCATACCATGTTAGTAGCACCAAGCCTTCAGTTTGCTTAGTTCTGTCAATGGACTCAAGTCCAGCTAGTGCCACATTCCCCACCTCTTTTCTTTGGTGCCGATCAGTCAGTGGAATTTTATAAATTTATCCGAGGTTGTTCACTGGCTTCTCTTACTATCAGGATCATGCTACCCCCCAGGGCAGAAGGGAATCTCCCTAACAGAGCATCTGAGTAATGAGTAGCTCCAGCTTTTCTTTGGTTTAGCCTTCATTCTCGCCCACATGAAGAGCTTATGGTAGCACTGCAAAAGTTCATCGACACCGACCTTAGATGGGACCAGGATGCTGATGTCATCCATGAACGCTCTCGAAGTTCCATGGACACAATGAAAAGAAGTGGTGAACTCACACGTCCAATCATGATGCCGAACACGAGGGCTTGCTTCTTGGTGGTGTATGTACCAAAGATTAACTCTATAAACTCGGCTCTGAAATATTTCATTATAATATCCCCAACTTTACTAGGTGATTTGACCAAGTAAATGGTTAACGAAATAACAGAACAAGTGTTACAGATATATCATATATTAAACAGTAAGTTCAACAGAAGAGTATTAAACGACTAGTGAGTGTGTGTCGGATGACCCGGCGTTCAATTTATTCGACAGTTATATTTAACAGACCCCCACCCACACACACGTGACGTATGTCGCACAAGGTCAAGTTTACCGTGGATTTTCCAAGCCCGTAGGCTTAGCCAAAATTATTCCCTTAGAACCCGTATCTTCGCCCTTCGACAAAGCCTCGTCCAGGTTTCACTCTGCTCAAGGCAGAGAGTTCGACTTTGGAACAATATGGTCGACTATTAATATTTAACAGTCCCCACCACGAGGGATGTATGTGGAACAAGTGAGTTTACCGTAGGCTCGGCCAAAAATATTCCCTTTGAACCCGCATAAACGGGTTCAGAGCCTGTCTACCTCCCCGGACGAAACTTTGCCCTTCCGCAAAGCTACCCCCGGGCTCCTCTCTGCCGAGGTAGAGAGTTCGACAGTTACGAACGGTCTGGTCGACTGTTCCCTACAAGGCCTTCTCTCCTACTAATCTTATAGTAGGCGGAAAAGTCCAACATATACTCTTTAGAGGGAGGACACAACAACACTTTGTATATTTAAAAAAATCGACGGGCATTTGAATTAGCTCATTAGGAACTGATCCATAAACTCAGTTTTATTTTATTTGGCTGCTAAGATTGATTCCCAAATCATGTGTAAATGTCCCAGTCAGTTGGGGAAACCAAATGCCCCACCCACAAATATTTCCCCTTTACACTCAAGAGGGAGATGGGACGGAATTTTTCAATGCTTTTGCAACCTTTTCCTTAGGTATCCAAAGTCCATGCGCCAGGCACCATTCTTGTGGTACAATATCTTGTTTCCGTGTCCGCTGGACGACGATGGTGAGTTAATTGAAGACATTTGGACAATTCATATATAATTTGTAAGACATTCTCTTTATTCCAGGTGTAATACCGGCACGGGATTTGCGGACGAGTTCCCGAAATCCTCTCAGGTTTTGTCCGCTGTCATTGAACATGACTTTGGATTTTGGGGCCTTGGAAGGTCATTCATAGTAGTAATTGGAACATCGCGAATACGTCATCCTCAGGTGGTTCTTGAGTTCTTCCTGCGGTACGTCGTGTTTGCCGCTCTTAACTTCAGTGACCAGGTTTTAGCCTAAGCCTAAGGATTACTATAAATGATCTCCGAGACAGTCCCCTTTACTGCTGATGTTCTTTGGTTCACAGCTCCAGAGATCGCTAAGATTCCTTCTTTAATATCTTCAGTCTGGTTCTAATGGTTTGGCTTCTCATGAATTGGAGCTTCACAATCCTATTCTCTGCTCTTAGTTTCCTCTTTTGTATTTCGTCTATTCGATCGTTTCTCTTCTTTCCTGTCCACTTTCGCAGTTGCCACACAAAACGTCTCAGACAGATCTCGTGCACAGCTCTGCATAAAGTCCTGATATGCTGGCTAATGGGGCCCTCTAGATGGTTGGTAAGTATTAATGAGAGTTCCAGGTCGAAACTCGACCCAGTAGCTCTCTGAATGACTTTGGGCCACTTGGATTCTTGGTTTGCTTGGAATTTCACCACGGTGTTGACGATCAACAATGACACTCTGAATAATCCCTTATGTTCCCCTTGACATTCTTAAGAGCAGCCATCAACCAATATTCGGTATTGTGAGTATGCTTGTTGCTCTGACAATATAGTATACAGGGTTTAAATCAGGAAAGATAGGATGCCCAATATTAGGTATAACATGATCCTGAAATTACTTAACTTTCTTTTGGAATCGTTTCACCCACATCCGATGTTTCTCTCTTAATACTGAGTAGGAGTTAGTTAATTTCTGACGGGGTGTTGCATATTTGTTTAAGTATAATAAACAAAGGTAATTCTGCTGTGACTCTCAGTGTAGCCTAATGATTAGCGTGCTTCACAGTTTGCCCTTTATTTCTGATTAGACATAAGTTGGGTCGGCCCTCAACATGGGCATCCTTTTCAACATTGTTCCAAACTAGGCTAAGCTTAGCATGTAACAAGTATGTGTCATGGCAGTATAACATTTATAATATTACATTTTTTTAAATATGTTCCCGAATTTTGCGAAGTTACATGATGTGACATCATTTTATTTTTAACTCATTTAAATTACGATATTTATGTGAATCGACGGGAAAAGGGATATATCAGTATCCAATGACTTATTTGGTATCTGTCAAAATTCTGAGATGAGGTATTATGAATACTATTTGCATTATTCGGACTATTTACTTTCCTCATCTTTGTCGCCATATTTATTACAACGTTTCGGCCGTTGTACGCTCCGGCCTTTTCAGGCACAGTGGATAAAGGTGTTAGTTGGATCCAGTGACAGGACGCAAACAGTGTGTGTTCAATACCCGGTTAAGGCAGTGGAGAACTTGGAGAGGGGAATTAACAGGAGATAACTGACAACTGACATCCATTAAACATGGCACGTGGAAATAGAACAGTCTACCCCAGTGAACGAAATAAATGCCTCAGCTCGACATTCCAACCACCTGAAGAAGGCCGGAGCGTACAACGGCCAAAACGTTGTAATAAATATGGCGAAAAGATGAGGACTATAGACCGAATAATTTAAAAGGTGACATATTTGGTTTTTAGCAATAACCCTTAGACGTCACGCCATAGCACAATTCTTAGCAAAGTAGACTGGTTATATATTCCAACGGAGTAATCAGTTCAATCAAATTCGAAGTATTTTTTGTCAGTGTTATTTACTTATCAGTACACAACGGAGAATTTGAGTCTTTTAGAGAAACGTGTGCAGTGTGTAGCAATATACTCATTTAGTTAAAGATACTGTTACCAGTTTATCACTTCAGATAAATAGGAAAAAAAAACACTGTCAATTTTGTTCTACTGAAGTGACGCCATGTTCTCGATGGTTTATCTTTTTATGGAATCTGAGTTTGTTTATGCTGTCTATCGAAAGAAATGTGTAGACTAGATCTTGTTGAAAAATTCTTGGGGTATATATATACATACATACATACATACATACATATATATATATATATATATATATATATATATATATATATATATATATATATACATATATACTATTAAACATTACAACAAATTAAAATGCATTGTTACTTTGCAGATTGATGCTATATTCAGCAAACGGATTTAAGAGTTTCGTCAACGAAACTTTTGTAATCGTTCCGTCCACTCGTCAGTGTATCAGCAAATCTCAATTCAACCACAATTTAATTATTTTTATATTAATTTAAAAATAATAATTCATGCGTTTTATATTGGTGTTAGGTTGATTTCCCCTCTTCATTGTGTGTGTGCGTGTATGCATGTGTGTGTGTGTGTACAACTGAATGTGTGTGGAATTACGTGGCTATTTCTTTTTTCCTATTTCGTTGTCTCCATATAATTTCTCACTATTGCTTTTCCATCTTTTTTCTGTCTTTCAGCTATCAATGTCAAAACTAATGTAACAATGTTATTTCAGACAGGACTTATTTTTATGCTACTTTTCCATGAAAATTGTGTGCTTTCGTAAGTTTTGAAAATATAAATATAGTCTGCTTTTTTTATTAATCTTTTGTTTACATAATTGTTTTTTTTTTTTTTACTAATGCTTAAATGGCAAAGTAAATATTGGTTTATGTCTTCACTTAGCCATTATTTGGATTTTCCTCTTTACTAGTAAATATTTTGTTTGTTAACCTGGCCTTCGTTTTAATTATAGGAAGTTTGCTTTAGAGGTATATTTCTTTGATGTTGTTTACTTGTATTCCTTCGAATATATATATATATATATATATATATATATATATATATATATATATTGAACAATAAAAAATATATTAAAAAAATAAAATCTTCAGACACACTGGGTTGTATATTAATATTCTTTCGTTTTTATTATTATTTCATTTAGATTCCACGACTAGTTTCTGCCAACAATGCCTTCATCAGGAGAAGAAAATTCTGCTTAATGGCAGCAGTGAGCTATAGTAATGTATATATATATATATATATATATATATATATATATATATATATATATATATATATATATATGAAGAAATATAATTTTAAGATGTGCTATATTAATGGGATGAATTGATTAATATGAGAGATATGTAAATATATAGGTGGACATTGAAGTTAACACTCAGAGGCGGCAGGTTGTTTCATGCTAGACGCAATCGTCGGGCGGGGAGTGTTCAAGAACACTCGCGACCTGACGATTGCGTCTAGCATGAAACAGCCTGTCACCTCTGATTGTTAACTTCAATGTTCACTTTTATATGTACATACATACATTTATATATATATATATATATATATATATATATATATATATATATATATATATATATATACCACCTTCACTCTCTCTCTGTCTCTCTCTGTCTCTGTCTCTCTCTCTCTCTCTCTCTCTCTCTCTCTATATATATATATATATATATATATATATATATATATATATATAAACACAGGGATGGTGCAATGAATATCGGTATGGAAAGCAGAATATCCGTACCATGTTCATTCTTGTTTCCACGACGTTTTACGAATACAACCAAGATGACTGAATTCTTAGGCGAACTCCTTTTCAGTTTTTGTTCCACAAACAAATATTACATCAATTTTCCGTGTAGTAAAATCAACATAAGATTTAGTCATCAACGTTATAATATTGTAGTTTTGCCTCAAGAATTGTGTTCACTTTAATAGGCAAAATGCTTTGCTTTCAAAACTGAACCGCCAGTAAAAACAACAAAAACAAAGTTGGTATAAGTACAATAGAGAATAGGAAAACAAATTCTTTTCGTTGTGATATGAAGACAAGTATGATTCTAGGCAGAAAATCAGATAAAATGTGTAGTCATGCATCCATTTTTGTAAAATTATAATTTGGAGATATTTCTTTCTTGTAGTTTTGTTAAACCATTTTAAATTGCTACTCGTCTAGAATGAAGCAAACTGATTTTTCATGTCAAAAATAAAATTAAAAAAAATATTCAAAAGTTCAAATAATGTAAATTAATGTTATCATCTCTATAAATTCCTGAAGTTAGAACACAAATATTTTGTTTAAAAACAAAATAAAAGCTTACTGCTAGTTATCTCAGAATTTTAAAATCAAAAAGAAATACTCTTCTCAACATAATCGCTAAAATATCCGTCTCACTGAATTGTTATTGCTTAACTTCATTCCTAGTGTCTCCTTCAAAGTAAATAGATTGCATATTCCACTGTAAAGAAGTGATTAACACACTTCCGTCTCGATTCGTTATTTCTGGCACGTATTCGATCCTGACCGTCCGCTTGAGAAACAACCGATTTAGTCCAAACAGTTTAATAATTTCATAGATAACTATATCAGAAACTTTCTATAATTTAATAGAATACAACAAATATCGTCAAACCTTATTTAAAAAGCGTAAATTATATTATAACATTTTATTACCTACTTTATTATTTACGTGACATATATTTCAGTCAACTTTTTAATCCATTAAGCTGTGTTTTTCTTGGACTACACAGTCTTTAAATTAAATCTAATGTCTATACGTAGAAAATACAGGTGTCCTGACGTAAGTACCAGTATTGTATAAATATCCGTTCGTTCTCAAGTGTGTTAAAGCATAACTTAATACATATCTGGTTGTTAAGCAGTTAAAACTTAATTTCCTTTGGAAAATAAAATATCCCCTCACGATTGAAAGCAGAATGATGACTATTGACACATAACATTGAAGAGCGTGTTCATTTAAAAATTCCGAGTTAGATGATAGAAACTTTGGGGGAAAATGTTAGATGATAGGTTACTTTGGGGGAAATCTTTTGAGCAAAACATCCAAGATGGCTGCGAATAATAAAGTATAAGATATAATGGCTCATCATATAAATAAATCAGTTATGTGCCATGCGTGATACACATTTAGGCGATCCTGTATCTTTCGATACATGACTGACGAAGCAGGTATATTTTCCCGCAGTAGGTTGCCATTTATTTTGCGGTAGACCAGTTGCCATCCAAGGCTATAGAACCCTGTCTGTCCTACTATTTACCTATAGCTGGGGGAAGAATTAGAGGATTCATACCTTTCCTAAAGGTATTAGCACGTAAGTGAATGTAATAGATTAGACTGGAATTCGAACTCGGCTCTCTGATTCCTCAACCCTAAATATAAATATCTAACCAAATTAAAACATTTTATAATTTATGAAAAATTTCTTCTTCGATTTGCCATGCTCCTTCAAGACGTGAATGTTCATGTCTCTCCCCAATTGTCTCTTATTTGCAACTTTTAGAGAGGTTTATTGTTTTAGTATCCACTACTCCCTGTTCTGCCATTCATTTGCAGAAGGTCAGTGGGTAAGCTATTCTCTCTCCCTCTTGTCTTCAGTATATTCTGTTTGTGTCAAATTCTCCATGTCGTTTTTCCTCATTATATATTCCAGAGCATTCAACTTTCTCATTCTGATTTTAGGCCTGCGGCCATATCACATTGAAACACCGGTTCAATTACGATCAGCGGAGTTAAGCAACGCCGAGCCTGGGTGGGTGACCGGTTGAGAATATCAGGTGCTGAAAACTTGAATATGCGGGTGTTGTAATTGTTAATTGTTCGCAATTGTTAATCGGAGAGTCGAGTTCAAATTCCAGTTGAGTCCGTTATATTAACTTACGCACGAATTCTATAAGGGAAGTTATGAATCTCCTTTTCTCAACCACCAGCTACGGCTTTATTACTAAGATTGTATCGCTAAATCGTTATTATGTCCAAAAATTTTGACAATCTAAAAATATTTCCTGGCTTTAAATAACCTGCATATGGTTGATAAGCCGTAAAAAACGAAATAATCATTTTTTTCTGATTCTATCTATAAGTGTCCTTTTTGTTTCCATTTTTATTAAACTATTCTCGATGCATTGAAGCATCATCCATAGTAATCTCAGCACCCTACTTAAGATGGTCATTGCTGTTATATTATCTTCACCTCTGAGGAAAATGACCAACATCCAGTAGCCTATAATGAGGACTAATAATATATGGCAGTTCAGCATTCCTAACTTTGTTTCTAATGAAATGTTCCTGTGTCTGAAGATTTTGTTTAGCTTTTGGGAAGGGTCTTTCACTATTTCAATTCACCTTGTAATTTTAGTGTCATGTTTTCGATCATTTGTTAAACCTCTCCCCAGTTATTTAAACATTTGTACTTGCTTGTTTCTTATATCTTCATTTGGTAGATCATATCATGGATTGTCTTCCTTGCTTACAACTATACTTTCTGCTTTCCTACAATTGATACTTAGTTCTTTTTCCCCGCTTTACTTTACTAACTTGTTTCGGTGTTCTTGCAGTTTACATTCTTGTTGAGCTGACATGAACAATATATTATCTATGTGCCTTGCGTCGTTAAGATTTTGATCAGCAGTAATAAATACTCGTATTATTTCTTGTTCTGTTATATTTGCCAAACGGAAACATTTGAATATATTCGGCGAGAAGATACGTTCTTTACTTAGCACTCTTTCTGTTTTGTGTATTTACTCATTTTGTGTCCGTATACATGCGAGAAGGTACGGTGGAGTGATGGGTAGCCGCTCGGACTGAGAAATCGGCAGCCCTGTTAGAGTTCTATCACTCTCACCCCTAGCTAAGGGTAAAATACAAGTCAGGTTTATTACTATAGCCTTGGTTTGTAGCCGACCTACGAGAAGGAGAGCACTGAATTCAAAACATCCTGATGAGTGTTGGGTTCTGTCTGGCTACCTTGCTCAATACACGCCACTACTACTGCTGCTGCATTAACTGTTGTTCCCCTTAGACCCTAATCAGTTAATGCACTCGTCATAGCTTTAAAGGAATTTTGATTCCAGTATAAATTCTGGATTACTCCATTTTTAAAATAAAGTTTTCTTAGAAAACCAGTATCTTCTTGCATTGATAGTTTTTTTTCTTGACTTTCTTTCTTTATTGTATTTTGTTAAAATAAAACAGTGTAAAAAAAATACTAAAATTGGAAATAATATTGAGGGGGAGCCAAGAACCCCCCACGATTCTGTGAAGGTATACCACCTGGTCTTAAGTAATGCGAGATTATTATTCCAAGACAAAGTAACTTTCACTTGAATGTCAGGACCCACAGTACTCCAACAAATCTTAGCCGATACAATCTAAGAGCTTCCACTTGCTTATCTAGCTTGTTGCTCACATTTCCATAGAATAATGACCTACACGTACACAACGGCACGCTTTATTCAGAAGAAAACCAGACTCATTGACAGCTGACATTCATCCATGGATATAAAATCCAGATCTAATTTTCGGGTACCAATTAAAGACGTTTTTAGCGATTGCATTAGCTTAGTATTGACATTCCGACTAGTCGGCTGTTACGCAGTCGTATAAACACAAATAATTGATGTATGTAATGCAGCCATCCCTTCTTAGTTGCATCTATTTACATGTTTGCAATCGTATCTTTTCTATTCGCTTGTAGTTGGCGATAAAGCAGGCGTCCCTTTCTAGATTCATTACGTCATGACCTCCAAATGTCTTGTCGATTTTCCATTATCTACGTACAGCTGCTGTCCGGCGAGATCCATTCGTTTCCTCTCGGAAAGAAAATAGAGAACTTAACTAACTATGAAGTCTATTACCTGCAGTCATTGAAAATTATCCTCTGCCTTTTAAGTCACCCTTTGAAATCGTTAAATTTTATATATTTTAAATCCTTGAAATAAAGTTAACTATCTTCTTTTATATGCTATGTCCATATCTTCTTGTCTCTTGTAGCATTTAATAAGTTTTCTCTTTTTGTTATTGCTCACAAAGCCGGTTCTAGCATCCATTTCTTCAAGCTCATCTAGTTTGTTACGTGCTGCTTTCCTCTTACCCTCACTCTGTCCCGTGAGCCGTCCTGGGCATGATGATAAAATACTTTTGCGTCCTGAGTAAGACGATAAACTGGGTTCGAGTGCAAAGGCCTCTGATCAGGAGGTTTTGAGGAGCTTGGAACCACCTCTCAGTTGCTGGTGTACCCAGGTCCACCCTGACCCGGAGTCGTATTACCTTTTAGGGTACAAGCTTTGGGCAAATATTTAATACCAGAAATACTTTGTAAAAAAATTATTACCAGCAATAAATTTTTGAAGAAAAAATTATTATCTGGAATACATTTAAAAAAACATTAAAATCAATATATTTAAAAATATGTTACCAGCAAAACATTTAAAATAAATATTACCAGCAATACATTTAAAAATATATTACCAGCATTAAATTTTTGAAAAAAAAAAAATACCAGCAATAGAATTTTGAAAAAAAATTATTAGCTATACATTTTTTTCTAGAAATAGATTTTTGAAGGAAAAAGCATTACCAGCATTACCTTTTTGTAAAAAAAAAAGAATATTGCCAGCAATAAAAATTTTGTGGGCATTAGATAAAACATTGAGGTGGATATGCCGTAAAACAAACCAAACCAAACCTGTCACGTGAGTATAAGATTTTCAAATCCCTCCATCCGCATTACTTGTGCCAGAAATTTCAACTGCCTTTTCCTGATGTTAAATATAATTTTCCTTTTTGTTTCCATTTTCTTCAAAACCTCGTCTTTGCTCACATATTCGGTCCATTTTATCCTCAGCATCTTTCTATAGAACCACATTTCTGTTCCTTCAAGTCTCTTCTCCATCTTTAAGGAGACTATCCAGTATTCGCTGCCATACAGGAGGACTGATATCACGTAACATTTCAGTATACTTTTTTTATTTAATTTCTAACGGAAGTTTTCTGTCACTTAATACTTTGCTTAGCTTTTGGAATGAATTTTTAGTTATCCTAATATGTCTCCGTATCTCAGGGTCGCGCTGTCCGTCCTATGCTAGAACATGTCTCAAATATTTAAATTCCTGTACTGATGTGATTTTAGTATCCCTGACTTGTATTTTATCTTCTGGCCCCATCCTTTTACTGATAAACATGTATTATGTCTTCATTTAATTTATACTTATTGTCGTGGCCTTGTTATGGCTAGAACTAAAGACACAAAGGGAAGAACTGAGTTAAACAAATATATTAACAGAAACAGTAATACAAACATATACAAACGAGAGTGTTACAGCAAGAATGTTTGGTCCGACTGTCAGAGCTGACTGCTGGAAAATTACCTCTCTAAAAGGCACTACCTGCTCCTATTTATAGCTGATAGAGTCCATGCGTGTGTGAGTAAATAATCATATCATTTATACTTAGTTCTTTAAACAGGATGGAAAAAGGTGACGCAGTAATTGGAATACGAATTGGAATAAGAATATATATGACTTCCAGAAATCAAGCAAAGAGATTTTCAAATCTTCTCTCCATTATTGTGTGTGCTGAATTATTTTCCTCCCTATAACCCCCTTTCCCACAGATGAAACATTGCAAACATCTCTCTGTTTCCAGTGAACAAATTCAGACGAGATATATTCCTTAGGTCCACCAAATCTAGCCTTCAAAGTTATGACACGCTACACCGTTTAACTTTGAGGAGAACCGCTGTCATTCGTTTTGTATTCCATTAGTAAGCAGGAAGTTCCACTCGAAGAGTTTCGTCCCACGAACCACTACTTTGTGCAGCTGTCTCCCAACGGGAAGTTTTTCAGACCACTAAATTGTTTACCCTCCTCAAGTTTAGTTATAACCATTTGCTTCTTTAGATGTATCTTCGTAAACTGTGCCTCTTACCGCTTACTGTTACTACTCATACAACAACATTCTTCTGTAACTCTCTAACTTGAGTGGCTTTTGGGCCTTGTATAGTTGAAAATTATTAATGGAAAATAATTAGAAAAAAGAACATTTCATTGGGGAAAAAAGATAAAAGAGTGTTGAACTATTTTGTGATATCAATCCTCTAATGAAAAATGGATTACTGGACAATTTTATCACAGATGAAAAGTCAAATTGAAGCTATGGAGAGATGTGGTATTGCAAATGATTACTGAAAAGACCAGGAAGAGAACACGTGAACAAAAAGGAGGTTTAAAGAAAAATGGAAACAACAAAGGAAAATCATGAATATTGCTACATGAGATATGAAGTTGAGGAGAGTCATGATCACATAGGCATTAATGGTTTTAGGGCGCATAAAAATAACTTGATGAATTAAGCTTTGCCAAATAGTATCATTTTTGCTCAAGAAGTATTCATTGATCTTAATTTCATTTTCTCTCATTAGCAAAACCTAGGCCGCCATTCATACTGAGTACGTAACAGTTCAATGAAAAAGAAACTGAAGATGCCATATATTATCAGATAGATTCGGGTTCTCTCGGGTGACCTTATTGAAATCTAACCATTTCTCGTAATTTCCAACTGCTGGACAATTTTGTATTTTGTTAATTTCAAGCAATTGATTGTGACATAATTTTTATGGAACCATAATTTGTGGCACAGGGATGGCTTCATGGCAACGGGTGATTCAGTCAGTTTGAAAAATGTAAGAATATTTTAGATGAGGAAAAATACAAAAAGGGAACAAGGGTGTAAAACAAAAAAAATGTCGTGTCTCAATGGATATAGAGATTGAGGTTCAGGCAAAGAGAATAAGCAGTGGGGTCAGATTTTTTTATCATTTATTTAAAGATATGGATTCTTAATGCATTGGCATCTTTTTTTAATTTCAAGCAGTTTTAAATGAAAATAGCAACAAAAACACTGATATTATGTATGTACGAGGGTCATTCAATAAATAAAGTGAATTGTTCGGTATAAGGACTTCTAATACAGATAGAAGCTTACTTTTTTTCAACGTAGTCTCCCAGCACTGTCACACACCTTTCCCATCTGTGCATAAGCTTCCCTATTCCCACAGCGTAAAAATATTTGGACTGATGTCTCAGCCAGTCGCTCACAACACTTTTGACTTCATCGTCACTTTTAAACTTCGTGCCTCTCGTGAACGCTTTCAAGGGACCAAACAGGTGAAAGTCTGAAGGGGCAAGGTCTGGGCTGTGAGAGGGGTGAGAGAGCAATTCCCAAGCCAGCTCGTTGATGGCCTACACCGTTTGGCCTGCTGTGTGAGGCCTTGCGTTGTCATGATGCAAGATGACTCCTTCTGACTGATGACCCCTGCGTTTGTTCCAACAGATAAGCACAAAGTCCTTGCAATGTCATCCACTGTCACACTTCTGTCAGACTGAATTACGTCATTGATTGATTCAATCACCTCAGGAGACCTCACTTCTGTAGGCCTCCAAGGCCTGTCTTCATCTTCAACACTGCACTGTCCATCTTTAAACAATTTAGCCCACTTGTAGACATATTTTGGCTGAAACATGTAGCACCATACACAGTTGACATTCTCCTATGAATTCCAACTGGTTTGCACCCTTCCACAACCAAAAACATCCCCTTTTTAGGAGAAACTGCCGTTTGAGCCAGCGCTTCAGACCGCTCGGGCACAGCGAGGTGTCACTGACAAGAGGTATCAAATTAGCCGTTGGAAGGAAGCATATAATCTCTTTAAGATTTTATCGAACTATCTGCTCATTTTTGTTATCCGAAATAAAAGAATCGAACAGTTCATTTATCGGACATTATATCCTACTATTATATATATATATATATATATATATATATATATATATATATATATATATATATATATATATATATATATATATGTGGGGTATCGACGCCCGGTAGGGAGAAAAGCGAATCTTTTGCGTATTTATCTATTAGAACTTAATCCAGTTTGGAGAGTCTTGCATTATCAGCAGTCATAATGACGGTTTACATATATATATATATATATATATATATATATATATATATATGTTTGTGTGTGTGTGTGTGATATATTTTTTATTTTAATATTTAAAAGTATTAAGTTTTAAACATTGTTATATTATCTATGAGTCACTATAAAGATATATTTACGTCCAGACATATCGTCCTATTTGATTTGTTGATTTGCATTAAAACTTTAACAGTTAATTTTGTTTTCTTTATTTTTTCATATATCAGTCCTTTCTAATAATGAAAACTGTGGATTCAATTACAATCCACAATTTATAGGAAGATGTAGATCAGCTCATAGAATTAAGAGAACCAATCTCTCTGTATGTCAGTAGCAAAGTTGGTTTTATTCTGAGTTTGTTGTGATCTCACAGTGAAGATACAGTGATGTAGAAAAATAATGATGCATCAGCTAATTTTGTCATTCTCATAACGGGTTTAAGCTTCTTGATTGGCAGGTATCCCCTTGTTTGTCAACACGAATGAGTCGGTCGGCGACATGTATAGGACGCGTGTTTTTTATGATGGTCTGCAGAAGGGCATACTGGCCACAGAACGATGTGGAAGTAACCTATCAATAATGATCTACCTTGCTATTTTGAGTAACCATAGACAAAGGAATATCTTTAAAATAATAGACATATGGAGCAAAAAAGCAGATTTTTAGATAAGAAATATAGAATAGATTTTTTTAACAAAAAAAGGATAAAACTTACAGAGAAGGAAGTAATCGACAATAGAAAAAAATACACATTTTATTCTATTATAAAACAAATTCTGCCAAAACTTCTTTCCAATAACAGTCAAGCATTGACCAGATTTTGTAGCCTTGTGTGCCAAGAGGGAGGTTTTTCGCATATAAAAAGTTTTAGTGAATGAAATAAAATCGTTCTGTTCTATTATAAAACCAAATTCTGTCAAATATTCTTTCCAGCAGCACTGAGCCAAATAACAGATTTGCTAGCCTGGTGTGATTTGAGCACTGTCGTTCATCAAGTTCATCTGTTAGATCCACATGGAGCCAACACGTTTACTGGTGAAATTTCGACAGAATTATCCGTACAAGAATATGGAGGGGGAATGTGAAGACGCAGGATAACAAGTTTAAAATTTCTCTGTTCAGGTTATCTACAGTGGACGCATAGTTGCTCGCTTGCCGAGATGGCTAAAATTCATGGAAATTTAGCATGGAATATCAAGGAAAATTCATAAAACGACAACTGAAAAGATGAGGCAAGATCCACTGCTCGTGAAATTGATTCGTTAGAAAAAGGTTCTCCCCCAAAATGCCAAATAGTCGAAAAACGTTAAAGCCTTTGAAGCGTGTGATGCCTCCGCTCCAGTGTTCAGTAATATCCGTCGGGAACCAGCGCTAAATTCTCTCCTGATAAGCCCGGAAACATCTTTGTACGCTGTACACAATTCAACCGTTTGGCGGTCCTTGTACTAGCAAGCGGTTCTCAAATTTCTATGAAGGAAAAACCTGAAAAAAGGAATGACGTTACACACAAGCAAATCTTAAGTTATATATAAACAAGTGAAATGGGTGAGAAATAGATTAAATTAACAAACTGAAGAAAGCAATATGGGAAGACAAAAAAAAAATTCCTTTCCATCTTGGAATTACCAAGATTGAAAAATTGTCAGAGCTGAGAACGAAGTTTAATCAGATAGCGAATATATGCGAAGTGATAAAATAACGCAATTAAACCAACACTAAGGCTAATATTGTTAATCTAATTGCAAATATAGTGAAAAGAACACCAGGAACTGATATGGGAATTGGGAATAGTGTGCAAACTAACAATTACAGTCGATCTTTGTTGGTGTAATGAAACTAGTACCAAAGCTAGAAAAGAGACATAAGTGATTCAAGGTAGAATTCAGTCTGTACAGATCCCATGGTATTGTTACGGTCTCCAAGGAAACGGGGAAAGGTGGATAGCTTTTAAGGAAACATGAGATTACTTCAATGGAGAAACAGCCGGCATCACTTGATGACATAGGAATGTCTAAATAATAATAATAATAATAATAATAATAATAATAATAATAATAATAATAATAATGATAATAATAATAATAATAATAGTCAAATCTAGTCGCCAAAACGAAAGACAAAGTAAAAAAAAAAACAGAATGCACTTTCTTATTGACATGGAAATAGCTGCAGATTGTAATGTATCATTGAAGATCCTAAAAACTATAAAAAATAAACGGTATTTGAAGTGAAAATGTTTAAAAAAGTGTCTCATGAGTACATCAATCATTCAAGCTGTATTTGAAGCCCTTCAATTGATAGAAAATGGTTCCGATACACTCAATGAAGGGATTCCTGGTAGACCATGTCTTAAAGAAATAAAAAAGAAATGTACTCACATGTACAGCTCGCATATTACGAAGAGGTTTATCTATGTAAAATGTGTGTGACCTTAATTTATTTTTTGTATTTGTTTTTTTTATATACAAAAATTACATAGGCTTCTGGTTATGACCGGGAAATGAATGTTTATACAACAGAAATCAAATGATATCGTAATAACAATAATAATAATAATAATAATAATAATAATATAATAATAATAATAATCACCCTGACAAAGACAAAATGTGGCTCCTTATTGACCTGGCAGTTCTTGCAGACGGCAATGTATCTTTGAAGATCTTAAAAAACTATTAAAATACAAGAACCTTGACATCGAAATGTCAAAAATGCGGCGCGTGAGGACATTAATAATTCCAGTTGTAGTTGGAGCCCACGGATTGATTGGAAAAGTTTCCAATAGACTCATTGAAGGAATCCCTGGTAGTCCATGCCTTAAAGAAATACATAAAATTGTTCTCACGAGTACAGCCCGCACCTTTTGAAAGGCTTTATCTATGTAATGTATGTGCTTTTTTTTTAATTGTTCAGTGGAATGTGTCATGGTGCCATTTCTGACCTTAGGTCTCTGGGCGAGCCCCGGAAAGAAATAAGCAAACACCAGAAATTCAAAGGAAATTAAATAATAATAATAATAATAATAATAATAATAATAATAATAATAATAATAATCACTGCTTTCCTCCCAATTCCAGATCATAGTTTCCGTTTTGGAAAGATTTATTTTGAGTGATATTTCCTGTAACACTTGATAGTAGATTGTTGCAAAAATTGGTTGGAATCACACACAGTCAAAGAAAGGTAGTACGAGTCCAATAGAACCAGAACCAGCCAATAAAAATGGCTACAGGTGACATCATCACTTTTATCAACATGAAGTTCTGTCCGATTAACCGTCCGTCCGAAGCTCGTCGATCCGCTGTCTGAACACTCCCTTTCAAAACATACACGCGACTCTGGCCCTTTTGGGTCGACGAGGTAAGTCACCGCTACAAGGATGCTTATTTTCTGTTCGAGATCGTTCTTATACCAATTATGTCTACCTACGTCATCAGCATACCCTCCCTCATCTTCAGTACATTGGTCCTGTGAGGGAAAACAGCACCGATATCGTTTATTTGTAGATTCGTTAGGAATGTGGTATCGACAGCTTAAATGGTCTGTGTACTTTTCCTCACTTCTGTGTTTGTAAATGTGCAGTGCATTGTCTAGAAAAAGATTACATAGAATCTTTGGAACATAATTATCACTCCAAAGAAGGTTACAATCGTGCCTCTTGGTGTGGTGACGGACAGAATGGAAACCTGGATAAAGAAAACTGATATTGATTGCCCAATGGAACTGTTACGAAAAGGAATCATATTAGAAATGACAGGTGTAATCAGAAAAGTGATGTACACGTCAGAGGAAAATTTTATTATAAATAATGCTAGCGATTTGACCTGCTATACATGCATTAATTATATGATATTAAGATCTCATCTGAGAAAATACTAAAAATAATAATTTAAACATATTAATTTTTAATTATCGCCAAAATCTATCAGTTTTCGCAACCATCGAACTTTTTCAGGAGTCGATCACTCTTGTTTACCATTGTGATTTCTTTTTTATTGAAAGCGTCCAATATGAGCATGAGAAAAAATATCGCGTCTCTGTTTCTGTCGAATTAATACATCTTCGAGATATATTTTGTCTGCATATATATACTGATACAGACACTGAAATTTTGCACTACTCGACACCTAGGACTAAACGCACTGTCCTCAAGTAATACGTGTCGTGTAACAAACGTATTTCTTCAAATGACAAGGTACCCCATGTTGATGAAAGAGATGCGATAATAATGTTCATGCTCCGTGTATCATCTGACCTCGTTTTTTTCTCACAATTTTTAATGTAATTCGGCAGTGAAACATTTTATTTTTAGGCAAGCGCACCAAACAACAACAACAATTATTATTATTATTATTATTATTATTATTATTATTATTATTATTATTATTATAGTTTTGATAGAGCTGATTCTTTAAAGGCGTAACGAATCCTGGGTAATTTTCTCAGACTTAAAACATGATTACAGCGTAATTACCCTTTCGCATCATCTAACCAGAAATGCAAACCCTTTCCGAAGATCAGAGAAGATAAAGAAAATAAAAACATCTTCCTCCATAAATATTAATAAGGATAATATTTTAATGAATGCACAAAGAATCTTCCGATTTCCATTAGCAGAGCAAATCACCATTGATCTTTTCAGCGATATTTGTTTGCTTTTTGCTTTCATCCAGTTATCTTCTCTTAACACACCGCGTCTCTTGCTTTCGTCTTCTTTTCTTATTGCCTTATGTCGTTCTGCTTCTTTGTCAGCGTCCTGGCACTCATCATGCTTTCCTTCTTTGCTGATACACTTAAGATTCTCATGTCTCTTCATTCTTCCTACAATGTATCTCATTTCCCCTCTATACTTCCTTATCATCATCTCTTTCGTTATTCTTTTTCATATTGGCACAATTTTTCTTCTTCATCTTACCCATTCTCCAATATTTTATTAAAATTTTCTTTTATTTTCTGTCATATATCTTCAGTTCTGTTATCGTCTTCGTCATCATTAAAAGTGACAAAAGCAACAACATAGACACACCAATATTCTCAACACCTTCTTCTTTGGAATCATTTAACTTCAGATTTTTTTAAAAATGTTTCTTTTTCGTATTATTAATCGTTTTCTTGCATAGTTTTTCTTTCCTTCTCCTTGTTCAGCTCCTATTTTTCCTTCGGATTTGAAGAAAAAAATTTAATTCGTCATTTTTTTTTCACTTATATCTCACTATAGACAAGCTGTATGCTGGGAAGTTCTCTGTTCGAACACTTTTTTCTTCTTCTCTTGTCAATATCCTCATCGCATTCACTATACATTTCTTCATTATTGATGTTGATGTTTTGTTGTTGTTGATGATGATGTTGTTGTTGGTGTTGTTCATCATCATCATCATCTTCCTTTTCTATTTTCCTTATTTTTTTGTTTTTAAAATGTATATTTTTTATTTAAATTTTAAAATTGTGCTCCAAAAGCTATGGGTTGGCCCTTTTCTTCTTTTTCTTCTTTATTCTTTCTTTATTTTTTAAAGAGATATTTATTCATTTATATCACTATATACAAGACGTTCAAAAAGTTATCAGTCAACACTTTTCTCCTGCTCCTTCTTTTTCTTATTCATTCTTTCTTTCTTTATTTGTTTTTTAAAAGAGATTTTTTTTATTACATTATTTTAGCAAGATCGTGTTCAAAAAGTAATCGACCGGCCGTTTTTCTTTATACCTCTTCTTATTATTCGTCGTTGTCTTCTTTCCTTTCTGTTCCCATTTTTTATTTCTATTTTATTTTATTTTTTATTTCTTATATTAGAAATTCTATTTTCATTTATATCACTATATACAAGATGATGATGAAATGTCATCGGCTGACGCACTTATTTCCTATAATTTAACCAAAAACCAAAAACACCAAAAAACAAACAAACCAAAAAAAAAACAATTTTTTTCGTCTGTTCATTGTCGGGTCGAGAACATTCATCAGCTCTCTTCCTATACACCTTTAACTTCTCCTGCATCTCCTTTCCTTTCACCTTTTTCATTCTGACTCATAATTCGAAAATATTCTTTTCTTCTTTACGGTCTTATACGGTAGAATTAGTAAACATTAAATATTGTATGGATCAGTTAAAACAAATTTAGTATATGAGATAAAGAAATTGAACATAGTATAGGCCTGGGTAGGAGTAGATCTTATCAACACCACTGATTGCTACAAAAACCAAAACATTGGACAGAAAATCTCAAATCACGTCCTTAAATAGCTTCGTCTCACCACACACACACACACACATATATGATGAATATTTTTACTTACTACATACATAGTCAAAAAATTACCTTACTAGATATATAGGAAAAGAAATTCCTCTCTCTCTCTCTCATCTTCTGGATTTTAAGTTTCGATCATATCGTTTTTATTGTGCGTAGTGTCACCACAAATGTATACACACGTTTCCGGTGTCTGTTTTAGAATTTTAATTCAGTTCGGCGATTCGGTAGCGAATTATGCATCGAAAAGTAATTCATATTTATCTGTATCTCACTCATTTAAACCGTTATTTAACTCCCCTCTTTAAAACTTCTCGCTGTTAAATTTTATCCCTACCTTCACCTTTAGGCCTTCCTGTTCTTCTTTCTACTGTTACACCTGGCTGTAGAGTTTTCATTTCCCTCTCACAATTGTTTCCCACTCCCACACATACACGGTCTCTAAAATTTTGTTTTTTATACCGGAAGTTATAGTTTCTGATTTCTTTTTGAATTTGTAGGTCTGATGAATTGGGTCGTGATAAC
>OZ038495.1:15142518-15162518 GCA_964036315.1 Acanthosepion esculentum | reverse complement strand
TAATAATAATAATAATAATAATAATCATAATCGCATTCATCATTTTCTCTCTTCATTATCTGCTTCATCGTTCTTTAATTCTTCCTTCTATTTTTTGTTTAGCAAGTTCATCATCCCCCTCCTACTCTTTCCCGCTTCTTTAAAAACCCCTGCCACCCCCTCAACTTGCTACTTGTATGGCTTTTGTACAAGTCCCGTTATCATAGCCACAATTTTTTTACGCTTTTCCTCCAGATTATCTGATCAATTATTCATTACAATTTGGACGTAACTTTTTTAATCTCAAATTTTATCACGTTTTTTTTTTTCCTTTCTTATTTTGTTGTTGTTATTTCAAATGTCATTCCGTCGATTTCTGCAAATTTCATGGAAATTAGACGAGATGATTAGATTGGTGTACTTGCGGATACAACCCAATGGTACGAAACGGCTAAACGAGGAGAAAGAAGTCCAACGCTCAAATCGTTGAGCAAACTTTGCAGGTTTCATGATAGCGAACTTTACCCCAGGATTAGAAAACTAATTTCAAGTTAAAAGAGTAAAAAGAAAGAAAGAAAAAGATTTATTGCAGCCAAAGTTAATCACGTAGAAAGAAGCACAACATCGGAAAATGAATAAATACCATGGTTTTCAATCCATGAAGTATAACTCGGGGGGTCTACCATAACACATCTGGTTGATCATATTTGCAGTGTGTTTCATCCTCAGTAGACACTTAACAATAATAGATGAAGCTACAAAAATGGCGTGAGGTGAAGAAACCTTTTATGGCCGAGAAAATCAAAATTTATCCCACAGGATATTGCTTTTGACTCTTCTCTATATGTTGTGTTATTGTGTCCTTTGACCAGATTAAATCCAGTCCTGGGTAAGACGATAAACTACATCCGACAGCAAGGTCTCTGACCTGGAGGTTTTGAGGAGCCTAAAACCAGCTCTTAATTGCTGGTGATCCCAGATCCAGCCTGACCCAGGGTGGCAGCACCTGTTAGGGTCTCAGCTATGGGTAAATAGTTAAGCCCAAAACTGACGTTAAAAGACTGTGAAAGTGTGAAAATAGTTTTTAGTACAAGCAATACATTGTTGTAAAAAATATTAACAGCAATGACTTTTTGAGGAGAAATTATTACCAGCAATATATTTTGGGAAATAAAATATTACTTGTAATAAAATTTTGAAAAAAAATATTAGCAGCAATAAAATTCTTGTCGCCATGAGATAACACATTGAGTTTCATATGCTTTAAAACAAAGCAAAACAGATTAAATGGCGAGTTAAACGAATGTTTATAAAATTGGGAATTAGTAATTTATATAATTATGTCTGTACACAATTCAACCCCAAGTACAGGCATTTGCATATTTGAAAGCCACTACTTTTTCTGCTGCTTATGTAACGTTTATGTGAATCTAAACACCCTCATGGTGAGAATCCCTTTTCAAACGTCAGTAGCATAAATCAGACGCGGATAAAATAGACTTCTTCGAGGATGCTTACATTTGGTCCGGTTGCGACGTGTCGAGGAAAATACGAGCTAAACCTCGTGCAAATGTATCACAAAAGAAACTTTAAACATATGAAGATTGCATCAGTTTACTTCTTCATTCAGACGATCATTTAACTCCGCAACGTCTTATCGTTTGAAGCCGTAAGAAATGTTTTTACAATAACTATCCATCCCAGTTATCGTTGTACCATCTTAATTGAAATTAAATAATATGATAATGACATTGTATTAATAAAATCTGAGGTTCTAATCGAAGTAAATCCAGATTAAAATGTTTCCTTTCTTAACGACAGTTTGCTATTTAATCTAAAAAGAAAAATATCTCAGAGTTTATGGCTACGAGATGAAAACTTCACTTAAATCAGAAGATGTAAAATACCATCCAAATTTTGTGTAAGCTAAAAATGTGGTTAAGTTAAAAGATGAGCCATTGACTGCCTTCGATTGTGTCATTATATATATATATATATATATATATATATATATATATATATATATATATATATCTATATATATATATATATATATATATATGATTATTTATTTGAAAATTATAACATAAATACGATTTTATAAATTAAAATTATAACATAACTATGATTTTATAACATATTTATGTTATAATTTTCAAATAAATAATTATATTTGCTCTACTCTGTATTGAGCACTTTTTTAAGAATAGTAATTGCTGGTTATTGGAATTTATATGTAAAACAATCCTATACTTGTGTATCTATATATATATATATATGTATATATATATATATATATATATATATATATATATATATATATATATATATATGTGTGTGTGTGTGTATGTATGTATGTATATATATATATATATATATATATATATATATATATATATATATATATATATATGTATATATATATATATATATATATCAGGAGCCTTCGAAGAGAATTACAACTTTAAATTATTAATTGAAGAAGGCAGCAGAACACAAAGCAAATTTCTATCCCAAGAAATCACACCATATTGAGAAATGTTAAAGGAATATATATGAGTCTAAATGTTATCTCTAGTTAGTTGATTCATGCAATTATTCTTTAAATAATATGACTTAATATTGTGTTTATGTATGTATGTGTTTGTGTTTGCAATCACGGAATTTTCTCAAATGCAATAAGCATTATATTCGTAAAACAATGTCTTTTCTTAATCAGTATAAATTTGGGAATAATTCTGTATTATTTATTCGGACTTGTCGCAATTTGTATTTAAATTATTCATCAGAAACAATTTTATAGAGGTTATTTTTCTTCTGGAATCTAATGCTAGAGACAAATTTGTATTTTACGAAGGGAAATTTTATATAAATATTTTTTTAATTTTGCGTTGTTTTAACAAAAATAGTTCAGTTTTTTCCTCATAAAAATTGATGTTTGCGACTGATATAGTAAAGTAAACTTTGACTTATGAAATATTTATCTTGCTTTATAGCGTTTTTAATTGAAACTCCTTGAATGTACTGGGATGTTGACTGGAAATATGTTTGAAACTTTTATTCAAGTAAATTATTCACGATAGATACTTGAAACAAAGTTTGGTCGTATTTGGAAATGTCTCGCATCCGACTTTCTCAAGAACTATTTCATTCAATAGCCGCATATTGACGGATTTAAAACCAGTACACTAATAATAGCGAAAATATTTCATTCAAATTTTCGAAAAGGAATTTCTGTAAGACTAGGAAGTGAAAAAGAAGAAAACGAAACAAACATTTATATTTAAGTAACACGTTGACCAATACACACACACACACACACACACACACACACACACACACACACACACACATATATATATATATATATATATATATATATATATATATATATATATATATATATATATATATATTTCATTGAATACGACAGATAAGATGATAAATTATATAAAAAAACTGTCCAAATGTTCTTTTTATCCCAGCGCTTTCGGCTATAAATTTAGCCATTTTCAAGGTTGAAATATATTAACTGTGAACTAGAAATATTTTGTTGCATGTATGTATTTATATAATGTCTTTATTTTCAAAACACGGTCAAATATTGTGTCCATGTTCATAGTTCATATTATTGAGTGTTGGGATTTTTTTATTTTTATTAATAAGGCTTCCATTATTTTTAGCCTTTTTTGCATGTACATGATGCTATTACATTAATGTTGGCAACAAATATATTACGAATAAGGTCCGGTTGGTCTCCATGAATATTTAAATGAGATCTAATAGTACTATGGTCAGAAAGCTGTAGAGGAAGTCTTCGAGTCAGACATGTTATAGTGTGCCTTATATAATTATTTACGAATTTTGATTGATCAGGAATACAATTCCTTATTTAAATTCGTAAATAATATTTGTCCTATTAATTTTGTTCTAAGATTTGAATTATTATTTTTAAATATAAGATTAAAGGTTTTAAATATTTTGTAATACATAATTAATCTAATATTTTGGATATTGTTGACTGGTGTTGTACATTTTTTTAATAATGTTCTTAATTCTATTTCCGTCTTGTTTATAATTATCGTTCATTTGATTTTTATAAAAAATAGTATTCTATTCTTTATGTATCTATTCTCGTCGTTGCTATTAGCAACATTAGAAAGAAAACGCCGAATATGGAAATCCAACAATTCGTTAGTAAATCAGTTATTAATAAGCGGTTTTGTTTTTACGTGGATTAATTCTTTAAAGAAATGTGTGCGAAAGGATGTATTTTTAATAAAACCTATTTTATATCTAAGAGGGCATTCACTAGAGAAATTAAGATGGCAACAGTCTTTACTAGTTGTATTTTTTATAAACAGAATTTTAAAACTATTATTACTAAAATCGACGAAAACATCTAAGAAAAGAAGTATTTTTTTCACTAAGTTCATAGATAAAATTTAGGACGGAATTTCGTTGATATGCAGCTATCAGATTTTCTATTTTTTCTTGTTTTCGTCTAAAATAAATATATCGCCTATATTAACGAATATATATTTTAGGTTTAATAACATTAGTAAAAATCCTGTTTTCAGCATAGTACATATAATAATTGGAGAAGCACGGTCCGTGTAGATTTCCCATACTTACTCAATCAGAAAATAGTACTATTATGGATATAAAAAGGAAATCTACTAGTGAAAGCGAGCAATAGTTTTCTTAACATATTGGTTTGGATTAATGGAGGTAGAATTAAATTATTTTATACACCGAATTAATGATAATATCAATAGTTTCTGACACAGGAACGTTACTAATCAAATTCGCTTCGTCAAGTGACGCAGGAATGCATGGTTTGTTTTAACTTTTCTCCTTTTCAGTATTTGGAGGAATTCATGGGTAGATTTAATGCTGTAGTTAGTAGGTAGATATGGGGTAATAATATCATTGGACAATTTTGAGAGTTGATATATGCATGTTGGAAGCTGAGAAATGATAGGATGTAATGGGTATCCCAGTTTGTGTATTTTAACATTACCGGATAAGTAACAAGTTTGGTAATCTCCAATAATTTTATTATGAATTATTATTATATAACAACACTTTTAAAATAATATAAAACAAGAAAAAATACGAACATAGCGAAAAAAAAATTAATAAAAATATGTGATAGACAGTACTTGTCGATATTATTTAAAAATTATTGCTGCCGAAACAATAAATATGGTGGAATTCGACGTATGAGGGTCAGCAACTCAGTTTCTAGGAACCGACAGCAAGACACCAGAACATATGATTGATTAGAGTGGTGAAGTCTTGTGCAGAACCAACCACAATTTTTGAAGAGCCGAATAGAGAGACCTTCTGCCTAAGTGCTACTCCAGTAAGGAACCTCTGCAGGTTTTGAATTCAGATTTGTTCTTCTCCTAGACGAGTTGCCATCCAAGGGTATAGAACACAAACTTCCCTGCTAAATACTCATAGCTGTGGGGAGAAGAAGAGGATTCCTAAGTGTTGTGGTAGGATCCACCTAATTTGCATAGGGGAGTACCGACGATATAAATATGGTTGGTACCGGGAAGATAGGGAGGCGAATCAAGAGATCCAACTAGAGACTCTGCCCGACTGCGACTTAGTCAACACATTCTCCAGGAACGGTCTTCCCAGAAATATACAAAAGACTATATGTAAATATTGTGTACACATTTTTGTTTCAATACATTTTATTCTAAGTACATTTTGTGTTTGCATTATTATTCCATGCATTAGTCAAGTTTCAACACTAAGGGTATTAGAACGTAAAGGAATGTAATGAATTCGACTGGAATTCTAACTCGGCATTCTGAGCAATCAGTACGAGCCGCCGCTACCTCCTACTCCACCAGTCTTCCTAATATATATATATATATATATATATATATATATATATATATATATATATATATATATATATATATGCGCGTGTGTGGGTGTGTATTTTTGTAAGTGTGCGCATAGAAAAATAGATATGAACAGACAAAGACAGATATAAAAGAAGAGTTATATATATATATATATATATGATTATATATTCATAAAGAAGGAGAGAAAGAGAGAGACAGAAAGACAGAGAAAGATGGACGGATATATATCTTACATGTACAAGATTGCTTTATTGGTCATAAACATCTATATATGTATATATATATATATATATACACATCTATATATATATTTTTTTGTCATCCACAGACAGACTGTTTTGCAGCTCATCAGTGTGGATAGACGTCCAGTTGCCTCTAGCTAGGATCGAAACCCGACTGAATTGGCGTCAGTCGGAACTTCTACCACTAAGCCGTCGACAGGGATGAAGGTGAATTTTAGCGTGTTTATTTTTAGATTTAGATAAACACACAGTGACTGACAGTGACACAATTCTACCGAAGAATCATGCAATATTAGCTTAAATAGTCAATGTTTACAAACTCACACCTCAAACCAAATAGCTCAACCGAAATTAATTTTTCAGGAGCCAATATTTTTGTCATCCACAGACAGACTGTTTCGCTATTTCACAGCTCATCAGTGTGGATTGTCCCTTAATTTGTCATACTTATATATATATATATATATATATATATATATATATATATATATATATATATATATATATATATATGCACATTTCATGAAAAACGACTAACAAGTTGCTATTATTTAGTTTTTTATATAATTTCTCCTCTCAGTCGTTTTTAATGAAATGTGCATGAAAGAAATATAGCTACCTAAACACACACACACACACACACACACACACACACACACACACACACACACACACACACACACATATATATATACATATATATATATATATGTATGTATTGATACACACTGCGTATTACATGTGTGGATTTTTTAATCATTTATCAATGTATCAACAATTACCTCACATCACGAGGTAGACTCTAGTAATATAACGATTATCTTAACCTAAAAAATGGCAGGTTTTACGTAATATTTAATTGGGTATACACTCAAGGCAAATAGAATTGCCTCAACCCAAATAACTATTTCTACATGCTCATGATAAAATTAGGAGTTATCATTGTAAATGGGTTGCAGCATATATAAGGCTCTGCTTAGCTCGGAAATTCTCATCCAATTCAACACTCTCCCACGTTCCGAAGTACCCACACCTGATTTTTCTCCTCGAAATTAGATACTACTGAGTGGGATGTGAATAACCCCGTTGATGGTATTGGACATCATCTTTAAATTAGACTCTAATAAAGCAAGTGGTTGTGACGGGATACCAGTTGTAGTCCTTGAGGAATATGCTTCTGTGCTGTCTCCAGTTCTCTCCAAACTATGCAACTGTTACATCGCTAATTCTTGGTTTCCAGCCTGTTGGAATTCCTCCTCTGTCGTCTTTGTTTTTAAGAACACTGAGACCCTTCCGAACCATCTAACTACCGACATGTCAATCTTCTACCACTCCTCGGCTGAGAACAAGAATAAGGAGGCATGTTTAAGCAAATAATACAGAGAAGGACGGTGAACAAGCTCAGCGTGTCAGATGTTTATTGATATTACACTTGAATATTTGAGGATTATAGTCATCAGGGAAGCAAGTAAAGGGGAGGGATTTCCACAGACGGGAAGTTAGAGAGAAAAAGAGAGTAGAAGAGACGGTTACATTTAACCTTATTTAACAGTGAAAGGCTGGGAGCGAGATGCCAGCCTCGAAGCTCGCTTAAATCCATGCAGTCTGGGAACTATCGAAAGTAGCTTGCTGGAACAGTTACCGTAAAAATAATAATTGTAGGAGAGACAGAGGGAAGCTACTGCACGTCTGTGGGACAGCGATTATAGACTAAATGAAGTAGCATTGTCCTATGTTTAAAATAACCAGGTAGATAACTTAAGCATTACATGTCATGGTTTCTTTGGTTATTGAAAGAATATAGTTCAGATATTTTCACAGAAAATTTTCGGAAATCTGTAGACCTCCATATATTTTGTCGCAGAGGTCATTAGTGTCTTCGCAACATCTTCGGAAATTTAACTGGATCGAATAAATTCCAGCCATCGTCGCTGTCATGGTCAAGTGAAATTAAGATGGGTTATCGCTGAGTCAGATTGTTAGTTTCTTCATATACACGTAAATCTAAGTTAGAAAAAAAACTTTAATAACTATTTGAATTAATAAATACATCGCTTTGAAAAATTGAAAATTAAAATCGTAATGATGTCATTTTAAAAATGTTTCATGGCCTCAATACATCGACACACATTTAGAATGAAACTAGAATTGGTCAAACAGCACAGACGGCAATGGTTGTGTACCATATTACGAAGATCTAAGAAACACGGAAACATTTATTTTTCTGAATAAATACTATCATTATCAATAGATTTCCTGAAAGTGTTGTTCATATGTTTTGTTAAAAGAATATATTTACACGACACAGTTTTTAACTTCCGCCCGAATATCTATCTATCTATATGTATTTATATATACACACACACACACATATATATATATATATATATATATATATATGTGTGTGTGTGTGTGTGTTACGCAACACACTCACGCATATAATGGTTTTTCGTTTTACAAATGCTGTATTAGGTTTATCACGGAGATAATCGGTACGAATATGATGACTCGATCGAACAACGGTTTTATTTCGTGATAACCGGAAATCTATATTATAAAATATACAGTAGGCTCTTTATATTTATATTACGATAAAATTATTTTTTATGCTAAATCAAATAAGTGAAAATCGAATAAATTTATCGAACAACCCAATATATATATATATATATATATATATATATATATATATATATATATATATATATATATATATATATATATATATATATATCCGTTATAAATAGGCAAAATTAAAAGGGAAAAATGTAAAAAACGGGATAGCTAACCGGTTTCGAATCTCGCTCAATAGAGCTAAATCGAGTTTAATTAATAGGTATATATTATCAATAAAAGGAATGAATAATATGTTTGAAAAAAAATTAATCGACATCGTTTGGGGGCCAAGGACAAAATCATTCTGCTTGCAAAATGGTTTCATAAATAGCTTCTCTAATTTATTAACTTCTATTTAAAATCTTTCACTTGATCTGATTGATGTTATATTCAGCATATCGACTCCAGACTTTCGAAGACGAACCCCCCACCAGCAATCACTCGTAAGGATATATATATATATATATATATATATATATATATATATATATATATATATATATATATATATATATATATACCGTGTTCACATGTGATATATGTATTATTTAATGATTTCAATAAAAATACCATTAAATATTATGTTTAGGTTGTATTAAGCACATTTTAATAAGGTAAATGCCAGATCTGGGGATTCTTAATTTGTTTGTCCTTTTTCCTTCATTTCGATACATATATTACACCACGTCGAGGTGCATATATATATATATATATATATATATATATATATATATAGTGTCCACTTCGGCAGCAAGTATTTATTTAAACATTGTTTAGTAAATTCAAACAACAAAAGCTGCTTTTACTAAATATTAGATAACTATTCAGATGTTTCGGTCATGGTCACCTCTATGTAGCCATGAGCCTAGTAGAAAAGTCAAGTACATTTCGTGTAATTATAGAAAGAACTTCAGAAAAAATGTCTTGCTGAAAATGATATTTATGTAGAAATTTAGAACAACATATTCAAATAATAAGATAAACATGCATAGAGACGTGCATGTCATTGCTACTTTAATTCGGTATCTTTTGCTGTTAATGTTTTCAGAACATACGTCCCAATAGCCACTCAATATAGAGGATGACTGTATGAGTTTCTTGCATGAGCGCTAAGAGTACGTGATATGAAGTGCCGTTTATGAGAACATATGGGAAATATAACAATCAACCCTAAACGTAACAATCTTAAACCTCGTATTTTGGAAAGCATCCACTCGGGAACCGTTCCACAAAGCTTAAAGAGTGAAACTTCCTTCTTACTAATCGAATACACAGTAAATGGGGAGGGTTCGTCCCAATGTACGTGGCATGGCGGATCTGAGCTGCAAAGGTTCGAACTGGTGGATCCAAGGAAAGTAGGTAATCAGATCATTTGACATGGCGAGAGGAAAATTTAAAGTAACCACGACAAAGTTAGTCGTAATTCTGAATTATTTATTCTCGTACCAACGAGATATAAATGTAAAACAAGCCGTCGACCCTGGCCATTCAAATGGTTAATATAATACACAGTGATCCCCTGTAGGAAGAAAGTTCTTCAGTTGCACCATATGTGTAGAATGAAGTTCTTATTGTGTTTGATACTGCCCTGGCCTACCCAGGTTCACTTACCCCAAACTGTGTACCGAGATGCATATATAACATAATTTCTACCGTGTATGTCGAAAAAGTCAGTTAGGGTTTGTTGGAATGGGAATTCTGTGTTAGACGGTGCCATCATAGGTTCCTACACTGTGATGGGGAGTAGTTATATATTTGGCACTGTTTGAGTCTGTCAGATAATGTAATCTAAACGAGGCCAAAATGGGATTGCCTCGTATTAGCTAGCATTCCATTTACACCTTTGTCTGAAGAATATAAAGATTCAAAGTACCCCTGTGAAAAGTAGTCGAGGTATAAGGATTTTATTCTTCATCGGTACTTCTTCGGTGCAGTCCAAGTAATCAGGCATAAGCCAAAATTGGAAGATCTCCGAGGAAAGGCCATGGAGTGATTTGTGGAAAGCAGTTCATATATATTCCGTCCGATATTCTTCATCAATGGCCGCCCGGTGAAAATCTGGGCTCATGCTCGCATGTGGACATGAATGCAGCCATGATTGCTCTATTGATTGGTTCAACTGCATCATTTGTGGTTGCTTTGTAAAGTGACCGCCTACGCTTCTGTTGTACATGTGCAGATGGTATTTGGGAACATTCTGTGGAATCCTCTAATGGGATCCATACTGAGCACAGGGAGCGAAATCCGGTGAATCGTTATCTTTTCTAGGGAGATATTTAATGCTGTATTTGCACATAAGTGTACGTTCCTTGAAATTAAATCGATGTAGTTTCTTTGTTATCCAGGGCCGAATCTGAGAAAATCTTTTATGAGTGGTTGATAGTCAACATTCCCTAGCAAATCTGGGTATCCCAATATAAGCATCAGACACATAATTCTAGTCCACAGACAAGCGCCATGTCTTCACTTTCAATCGGTGTATATCATGATTCGGTCTCACTGGTAATGATACGGCTAACATAATTTTGAAGTGACCATCTTCGCAATTTAGGTTCGCATTGCCAGGGCGATTACAGTGTTCTGAAAAAGAGAGTAACTCAGTCCCCGCCAGCCAATTCATATATATGCCTGAAAAAACAAGCCATTTATGTTAAGTTGGTTGTCCGTGATGTCACGTATTCAATGACCAGTTGGCACGAGGTATTCGTCCAGGCACCTGGACACGTGTAATATCTCTGGTCCACATGAAGCATTTTAAGCCACTGTATCGGCGAACGATAGGACGCGATGACCTCTGTGACTAACTGGATCAGTCTAAGTGTGTCCAAATGAAGCGTGTATTTGATGCATTATGGTCCATCCTATTGTCAATGGATCTGGGTAATCTTCAAAACGCTCTCCATTTTACACAATATGAGGTAGAACCCAGGGGGTCGTCAAACCGGTTTACGGATCCGTTTTGATCTGCCAGCACAGTGGAGGACACAGTTGCCGGGAACTTCCAGACTCGTGTTTGTGAAAGTGAATGAATCACGCCCTGTCTCGCACATTGTGGATCTGTTCGTCGTTCGAATTCCACCAGATTTCAAGCATACTCTTTTTACCTGACCCCTAATCCTGCAACTACAGAATACAATTTTTTTCTGTTGGGCCATCTCTCCTACTAATTGATCTACCGGAATGGAATGTCTTCGCGCAATCCACACAAAGATTCTTATTCAGCGAAGAAGTGGTTACATTAATTATTTGAGTTGTTAAACCGCACGAGGCTTGTGGTCATATATCTGTAGGTAAGACGAGGTTGACTTTTGTAACCGTGCACCTGATTTATCTGTCGTTTCCAAACTAACGTGTCGGTCGAACTTTTTTCCAGTGTGGTGGTGTTGGCAACCTCATCCAAAACTCAACTCTGGTGCTCCTTGTTGGCGAGTCCCACAGTCATCTGTACAGCTATCATTTCGCAAGTGCAGTTGAGACGCTGACCACAGCCTTACGCGTTGGGACAATCAACTGTCAACGAGCAAAACTTCATTCCTGCTCGTAACCTTGCAAAAGAAATGTGATTAAACCACCATTTGACTGACGTGTGAAATGAAAGGTGTGCCGGTAAACTTCCTAGTGAAAGGCTTTTAACGCAACGAATCGGATGGGTGACAAAAACCTTTCTCCCGTAGTTGAATAAAACTATAAAATCGAAAAGGAGGCTGTTGACTTCAGACGAGCATGTTGTTTTCAATTCGTTGCATATTTCGAGAGTGTTGATAATTTAGACATCTCATTATACGGAGTCCATCGTCAAGGAATAATGCCAATCGTTGTCATTTGCGTTGGTTTTAATGACACGACGGTTCAAGCATTATTGTGTTGGATGTTTGCTTCGCGTTAGGGCTTCCGTCTTTACGAAGGGCGATAGTTTTCATTTTTAGCTGTATTATTTTTTTCATGACGTGAGCAAATCGATGGTTCCACATGGTGCAGATACCATGTATAATTTTGTGAAGGTAGATCCACGTATTCACCGGATCCTCTTTGAAGTGCCATGTAAAATAGCCACAACGACAATGGAAGTAGTAATTCTGAATTACTTTATTCTTGTACTAACCAGATACAAGTACAAAAGTACCGTTGCTTACTGAACACTCAGTAATCTATACAGTGTGCGATGGATAACTTTTTGTCTAAATTAAACAAATATTAAAATGAAACTGACATCTCATTTTTACAGACATATTTACCAAAACTACACAAAAATATATTGAAATACAAGAGTAAATTTACGCAATGAAATCGCCATTGGTTACAATCATGGCATCCAGAAGGCTTCACCTGCAACTATTCTGGACAGTCTCCTTGTTCAAATTCTGGCGAGTTAGGTGACCATGTGTAAGGGGTAATGCGGTCGGAGAAATTGCCTGAAAGGCATGAGTGAGTTCTCCTGCTTGTATGGCATTGTGCAGATCCCTGTTTCGTGATATAAGTTCTTCCAGCAGACACTCTCTTTACCAAGAACAGCACTATCCCCTCAAGGTACGTGATGTAGGCCCCCGTGTTGAATCTGAGGTCCTGGTGGGAAGATAAATGGAGGCATAACGTTGCCGTCACTAGTTATCACTCCAAAGAACCATGGTATTGACAGGATATATCATCCAACTCTTTCCGAATCCTCTGCATTGTCCTCAGGTTGACACCTAAACACACGGAAATGTTCATATTACAGGTTCCGATGCTAAGAATTACAGCACGCTGTTTCTAAATTTCTGGTGGAGGGGAATTGCGTCATGGTCCTCATTTTCTTTCAAATGGTCTCCAACTGTCACAACTATGATGGGCAGTTGATAAAGTCAAAACAAACATCGCCCGTGTGTGAAATTAAAAATATAATATAGCGACATCGCACAATTAATCAGGAACAAGTCCGCGTAGATGCTTTTGAACAATATAATGAGAGGGAAATGAAGAATGTACTGCTTCAGTAACAGAATGTGGCAGAAATACCCCATTTTCCATTTGATTTATTTCTTTAAAAGCTCGACAATAACAACGGGAATCAGTTAGTTACTCCTGTGTTACAAGTAACGTAGAATCTTCCAGCATCTTTGTCAATTAATATGTGATTTCCACGTGAGGTCTTGGCTGAGCTTCAGTCCAATAACCGTCCAAAGCCAGAGCTTATATTGTGAGAACTACCGTTCATCGCGATATGTGAAAATTGCTTGGTTCATCGGTAATGGCGGGGCTTTACTAGTTTAGTTCGTACGGCGTTGAATTGTACAAGCCAGTTATTCTACCCCATATAGCTCTCAGAGCCAGGTTAGAGGAGGGACTGGCTGCCCGTTTCTAATCATCTATTTAGACTGAGTGGCGATGGTTAGATGTAAATAAAGGCAGAACTGCAAAGCTAAAAGAAATGATAAAGTTTGCTATAAAGAATACCAAAGAATGTAAAGAACAGGGCAAAAATAATGTAAAGTAAGCAAAAAATATATGTCAGTCAGCTTGACAGTGATAAGGCAAAAATTCACAAACTAAGAATTGGGGTTGACACACAAGAGCGAAATCGGAGAAACAAACGTAGTATTTTGACTTCAAATCAAGACAGATCGTGACTGATTCAGATGAGAATGAGAAGTGGTCTATATTATTGTCTTTTTGTAAGCTTTTATATATAATTTTAAATACGGACAAACGGTTACAGCATTCGAGAATTCAAGAGCTCTGTTTCTCATCTAACAGATTCATTTCCACAATTCTGACTTCAGGAGGGCGAAAAGCCACACACGTTAAGAGGACGGGTTAGCTGACTGGTCAGATAACATGCTTTTATTAAAAAACAAAAACAAAACAAACTCCATTTCCGCCTCGATTCCCCAATAAAATGAAGCGGGTTACAAGAATCTTGTAGAAATGTTATGAATTTTCTTAATGCAGCATCAGAATCTCAACGGAGGAAGCGGCGAAATATAACTAGAATCAAGAAAGGACACGCAGCGGAAGATTTTGCGCTTGATGCTTGACGGAATTCGAAACAAGCGTATACCTGTAACGTTAAAGCCACAAATTCATTTATATTTTGATTTCAATTTCTTTACTATTCCGAAACGTTTGCTATTTCAAAAGGAAGGAATATGTTTTACTTTTCTTACAAAGGAAAACATAATCGAAAGTGTTTGAAGAAATATATTTACAGTCGTGTAGCAGAATATAGATGTGTCACTTCATGTTCCTTATTCCTACGTGTCAACAAGATTATTACAGACGTTTCACTTTCTTCTGTATTATTCTCTAAACTACGTGTTAACATTAATTTTCAGTTTGTCGCTTATTTACACCTCTTAAAACTTAAATCAAAAGCCGGAAATATTATTTATTCGCATATTCTGGTTCGAATATTCTAACCTTGTCAAAGCTTAAGTCTACACTTCACCCATATTCATTATTTACATGATTCGGACTTTTGTCGTCATCTTTGTCGCTATATTTATTACAACGTTGGAGATCGGCCCTCTTCAAGTTGTTGGAACTGAACCCTTTATTTCGTTCACTGGGGTAGACTCTTCTATTTCCACATGCTATTTTAAATGGATATCAGTTATCAGTTATCGCCTTAATCGGATATTGAACTCACGCTGATTGCGTACTGTCACTGGATTTAACTAACGCCTTTATCCACTGTGCCATGTGTCCTTGAGAACATCTGTGTATGAATATCTGGGTATTATAAACCTAATGTCTTCAGCAACCATTTTTACCAGTGCTCATATTGCAATTTTGTTGTTATTATCGCTTTTCTCTGTCATTCCGTATTACTGGTTCCCATGTTGTATTCATTTCTATGCTTGGTCGGCTCAGGAGATTTTTGTGGCCTAGCATATGTGCTGATTCCTTAATTTTACGAATTTTCCAATTGTGTTCCTTGTCTATGATCTCAACCTGATCCCACAGAGGGCGGTGATCTCCCTTCTCTCTCCATATTCACCCATATTGTTAGATACTTGTTAAGTGCAGGTGCGATATTAAGTCCAATTTGCAGCCTGTTGTTTATGTGTTCATTGCTAATATGGGTGAGTGGAGAAAATAACGATTATCTGCGCTAAAATTGAATTTGGCTCACGAATCCATATTCTAACCTAGACCTTTGCGTTCATTAATGCATTTCTAAAAACAAGAACCCTCTCTCAGTCACTAACTGGGTTAGATAATAAGGTAGACTGTGCATGGAATGGCAGTTTAGAAGTGCGAGAGAGAATTCAAACCAGTTTGGTGTAATGATATTGCTAGCCTACCCATCGACTGACAGACTTTATCCTCTCTTGGGCGATATGTCTCCATCGCCAGAGACGCCTACGGCTCTACCTGAAGGGTACAGATGCCAGACTAAGAGAACTCGGTTACGCGCAATGATGTTAAATGGCGAGGCTCGACTCTCAACTATTAGCGTCTCATGATGAAGATATCTCCTTTGTGAGAAGAGGTGCAGTTATAACTAAAAGGCAACGTCATGCTTAGCTTTTTATATATTCATTTTATAACACAAATTAAATTGTGGAATAGTTATTCGAAATATAACAAAATCGGCGAATCAGGTTCAAATTTAATCTGCGTATCTCATGTGTCCTCTGGCCTGTTAGGGTCGTTGGTGCTCCACCAGTACTGCTCTCGTAGCAGGAATGTGGATAGGGTAAGCCTACCTGACGGAGCCCATCTCTCTTCAGGTCAGATTTTAAATTCCGTTCTGTCTTTCAACAATGCTACACAAATACGTCTGTCTTGCTGTTTAACCCATTTATTTCTTCACCCCTTGTTAACATTAATTTTTTGTTTTTCTCTTATTTTCACGCCTTAAAACGTACATCAAATGCCGGCATTATTATATATATATATTTTAATTTCTGTACCTTAATTCAGGATAAAGAGGTACAACTCGGCTGAGCCTTGGCATAAATCAAAAGATTTCCGTAGATGTTAAGCTTCAAGTAAATTGAAAAAATCTAAGTTGATTCTGTTTTGAAGTTAGAAGTTCACCAATCTCAGACGTAGGATTACGTCATTTATATAAGCGACCTAGAAGCATAATTGAGTATTTGTATAGCATCCCAAGTCAGATTTATATATCTTATCATTATATAAGAATCAAATTCAGTTCTGATTTCTGTCTATAATATAGATTTATCTGAAGTATTATTTTATCGTTAAATGATCATTAATATATTCTGTTTTATTTTAATTGTTTATCCCGTAATTTGCAGGTGAACTTCAAATCTATGTTCGCTTCCATCTAGGATAAAAAGTAATATATTTGCTTACTTCCATTATTTACATTAATCTGTTTTTTTATTCTCATCATCCTTGCTATCTTCTCAAAGTTTCGGTCGTTGTACGCTCCGGCGTACTTCAGGGTATTGGAACTTCGCACCGAACACCTTATTTAGTCCACCGGGGTAGATTGTTTTAGTTCCACGTGCATTGCCTCTTCCTGATGTTTCAGTTATTTCATTTTAACTCAACTTTCCATCTTTTTGGTATACCACTGCTGTGGCCTGTTATTGAACTTACAACTCATTGGGTGTAGTCACTGGATCTAAGCAACTTCTTTCTAACTGAGCCCTTTGGAAGAGGAATGTTTATTGGAACTACAACAATATTCCCGGTGGACGGAATAAAGTATTCAGTTCGTAATTCCAATCATCTAAAGATGGCCGAAGAGTACAACGGCGGAAACGTTGTGAATATGGCAATGAAGATGAGGATAACAGTCCGAATAATATAAATAATGCAAGTCATCATAATACCTCATCTCAGAGGTATAGACAGATATCTTTTTGGTATTTTTTCTTTTTTCACCTGATGGTTATTGTATCATTATTTTAGTGCTTTTTTTTGTAGAAGTCCAGCTGCTTCCTGGTTGATAAAGCTAATCTAGACTCATTATAAAAAATCCGGATGTTTATTTAGTAAATACCAATCATTTCAAATATCTGATCCATCAATTATAACAAATTTAGTATCGGAGATAAAGGAATTGAACATAGAATAGTACGCGCTTGACGTAGTTTAGACTGAGAACGCAAATGGCTACAAAACCAAAGCATAAACCAGAAATCTAGAGTTATTTTCTTCAATAGTCACGTAAGATGGAGACTTTCATTTGTATATCATGCCTGGTGCCCAGAAATATCTAAACTGCCCCCTGCATACAACACCTTTCTAATATCAATTGATGGTTAAATATGGCTTTGAGCGAGTGAAGCCTTCTGGTGAGGAATACAGTTTTTGAACATTGTGAACTGACGCTACTGAATAACAAACAAAAATAAAACGGCATCAAATGACAGAAACCACGCCATTTTGAACTTGAAACATTCAACTTTATTGGAAAGAGCAATATCAACTACTGAACTTGATTAATATATTTTCTTGAAAAGGGTTATCATAGAAAATGTTATACATTTAAACCAACAGTTGTACTAATTGCTTTATCAATGGATGTCATGAGAATCCGCTAATATTAAGATTATAATAAGAGAACAGATACGACAATTTGATTCCAGTTCGATGGCCAGGGTGTTAAGAAAATCGTAACTCGAACAGCAACGGCTGCTCGTTCAATGAATGAAACTGTGAGTGAAATAAGATAAAGATAACCGTATGGAAGCAATTGATGTTTATGTTAGCAGAAAGTCACAAGTCATCGTGACAGATGGCCTTTGTGTGCTTAACTTGTTAGAAAAATTGATCACACCATATTATACGATCCCCCTAAATAAGGTTCACACATAGACGGACTTCTTGTTGAGCATATGTATATAAACGTGTTTTGCGTATAAAATGTTTTCATATGAAACCCATTTTTGGGGTTCAGCACTGTTATTCCTTTCGTCTTTTAAGGTATTGATATATCTCCGATAAATTAATGCCTGGATATTGGAGAATAGAAAAGACCAATATAATTCATTTTATCGTAGAGCAGTCTTCATTATATTTACTGAATTTATTTGAAAAATGCTTTATTTTCTTTTTAATAATGATAGGATTAAGTATGTCATCTATATTCTAAATCTAGGAGAAGAAAATAAAAAAGTATATAAGCAATAAAAGTTCAATAAACGAGACGCAATGTGAACAATGCTCAGACAACGAGTGATCGACAAAACAAGAGAAACTGTGAAAAATGTTGAGGGTACAGTAGAGTATACCTACACATCATTTACATCGCGGTGTTGAGGTGAGTTTGAAAGAATAATTTCAGGTATTGCTTTCGGGATTTTTTCAGTAAGTTCAATATATTACTTGTTGTATCCGTGGATACGAAAGCCGCATTTAGAAATAGCTGAAAGGAAGCGTATAAGTTGTCGACTCGACAATACTAGACAGCAGAAGCTGCGGCAAAGGTAATTGAAAGAACTTTGGCAAGCGAAATAGATTTTGAACCAGACTATATGCACAACGCACAAAGCCAATTAAAAAGGAAAACGTTTTATATAAGATACGTGTCTGTGTGTGTGTCTCAATACACACACACACACACAGATATATATATATATATATATATATATATATATATATATATATATATATATGATTAGCTAAAAGTACCCTCATTAGAGGTACTGCTTGCAATGGGAGTCCGTAAGCAAAAACTGCATCAATCTGGGATAACATTTGGGTCTCTGTTTTCATAATTGGTCGCATTATTATGTTGCACTAATGTATTCGTGGCCTGATCAACGGATAGCCGCTTTTAGAAAAGAGAATTAAGTCAACAAGTGTTTGTGTGTATTGATTTCATGTTTTCTATTTGGTTTAGTGTGTCGTGCCAATGAGGCAATTATTCTCATCAGAATCCATCAGCCATATTTATGTTCTATCCAGCATTGTCAGTGCACTGAATATTGCTATCATATCTGCTCCGGTTCCCCGTTCTGTATATCTCGTGAGGCGGGATCAATTCCAAAGCAGTTTCTGTAATCTTATCGTTCCAAACCTTGTATCTCGTCTTCAGCCACTTTCCCACTGTTGTGCCAGGACTTTTCTCGGTCTTTTCTATAAATATTATTATGACAGTTGTCAGGATGATCGCTCCTCCCTTAAACCTCGACCGCGTGAATTTAAGCGAAATTTCCGCGTCTGATATTTTTAATATCGAATTAACTTGATAACACCGTTAGATTTATTCTAATAGTTTCATTTTTGCACTTCTCACCTGTTGAAATCTCTTCCGATTTTTGCTATCCCATCACCTATAATCTTAAAAAGTCTAAATGTATTGTAAATTGCC
>OZ038495.1:15057518-15137518 GCA_964036315.1 Acanthosepion esculentum | reverse complement strand
GCACAGTGGAGGACACAGGTGCCGGGAACTTCCAGACTCGTGTTTTTGAAAGTGAATGAATTACGCCCTGTCTCGCACACTGTGGATCTGTTCGTCGTTTGAATTCCAGCAGTTTTCAGGCATACTCTTTTTACCTGACCCCTAATCCCGCAATTTTTTTTCAGTTGGACCATCTCTCCTACTAATTGATCTACCGGAGTGGAATGTCTTCCCGCAATCCACACAAAGATTCTTATTCAGCGAAAAAGTTGTTACATTAATTCTTTGAGTTGTTAAACCGGACGAGGCTTGTGGTCATATATCTGTAGGTAAGACGAGGTTGGTCTTTTGTAACCGTTCACCTGATTTATTGTCGTTTTCAAACTAACGTGTCGGTCGAAATTTTGCTCCAGTGTGATGGTGTTGGCAACCTCATCCAAAACTGAACTCTGGTGCTCCTTGTTGGCGAGTCCCACAGTCATCTGCACAGCTATCATTTCGCAAGTGCAGTTGACACGCTGACCACAGCCTTCCGCGTTGAGACAATCAACTGTCAACGAGCAAAATTTCGTTCGTGCTTGTAACCTTGCAAAAAATGTGATTAATCCGCCTTCTGCCTGACGTGTGAAATGAAATGTGTGCCGGTAAACTTCCTAGTGAAAGGCTTTTAACGCAACGAATCGGATGGGTGACAAAGTCCTTTCTTCCGTAGTTGAATTTGAGGTTTCAGCAACTATAAAATCGAAAAGGAGGCTGTTGACTCCAGTGGATCATGTTGGTATCAATTCGTTGCGTATTTCGACTGGGTTGATAAGTTCGAATTTCCGTCTTTACGAAGGGCGATAGTTTCCATTTTTAGCTCTATCATCTTTTTCATGGGGTGAGCAAATCGATGGTTCCACATGGTGCAGATACCATGTATAATTTTGTGAAGGTAGATCCACGTATTCACCGGGTCCTCTTTGAAGTGCCATGTAAAATAGCCACAACGACAATGGAAGTAGTAATTCTGAATTACTTTATTCTTGTACTAACCAGATACAAGTACAAAAGTACCGTTGCTTACTGAACACTCAGTAATCTATACAGTGTGCGATGGATAACTTGTTGTCTAAATTAAACAAATATTAAAATGAAACTGACATCTCATTTTTACAGACATATTTACCAAAACTACACAAAAATATATTGAAATACAAGAGTAAATTTACGCAATGAAATCGCCATTGGTTACAATCATGGCATCCAGAAGGCTTCACCTGCAACTATTCTGGACAGTCTCCTTGTTCAAATTCTGGCGAGTTAGGTGACCATGTGTAAGGGGTAATGCGGTCGGAGAAATTGCCTGAAAGGCATGAGTGAGTTCTCCTGCTTGTATGGCATTGTGCAGATCCCTGTTTCCTGATATAAGTTCTTCCAGCATACACTATCTTTACCAAGAACAGCACTATCACCTCAAGGCACGTGATGTAGGCCCCCGTGTTGAATCTGAGGTCCTGGTGGGAAGATAAATGGAGGCATAACGTTGCCGTCACTAGTTATCACTCCAAAGAACCATGGTATTGACAGGATATATCATCCAACTCTTTCCGAATCCTCTGCATTGTCCTCAGGTTGACACCTAAACACACGGAAATGTTCCTATTACAGGTTCCGATGCCAAGAATTACAGCACGCTGTTTCTAAATTTCTGGTGAAGTGGATTGCGACATGGTGCTCATTTTCTTTCAAATGGTGTCCAACTGTCACAACTATGTTGGGCAGTTGATAAACTCAAAAAAAACATCGCCCGTGTGTGAAATTAAAAATATAATATAGCGACAACTTACCCATCGCACAATTAATCAGGAACAAGTCCGCGTAGAGGATTTTGAACAATATAATGAGTGGAAAATAAAGAATGTACTGCTTCAGTCAATATATGGCAGAAATACCTCATTTTCCACTTGATTTATTTCTTTAAAAGCTCGACAATAACAACGGGAATCAGTTAGTTACTCCTGTGTTACAAGTAACGTAGAATCTTCCAGCATCTTTGCCAATTAATATGTGATTTCCACGTGAGGTCTTGGCTGAGCTTGAGTCCAATAACCGTTCAAAGCCAGAGCTTATATTGAGAGAACTACCGTTCATCGCCATATGTGAAAATTGCTTGGTTCCTCGATAATGGCGGAGCTTTATTAGTTTAGTTCTTACGGCGTTGAATTGTACAAGCCAGTTATTCTATCCCATATAGCTGTCAGAGCCAGGTCAGAGGAGAGACTGTCTGCCAGTTTCTGAGTGGCGATGGTTAGATGTAAATAAAGGCAGAACTGCAAAGCTAAAAGAAATGATAAAGTTTGCTATAAAGAATACCAAAGAATGTAAAGAACAGGGCAAAAATAATGTAAAGTAAGCAAAAAATATATGTCAGTCAGCTTGACAGTGATAAGGCAAAAATTCACAAACTAAGAATTGGGGTTGACACACAAGAGCGAAATCGGAGAAACAAACGTAGTATTTTGACTTCAAATCAAGACAGATCGTGACTGATTCAGATGAGAATGAGAAGTGGTCTATATTATTGTCTTTTTGTAAGCTTTTATATATAACTTTAAATACGGACAAACGGTTACAGCATTCGAGAATTCAAGAGCTCTGTTTCTCATCTAACAGATTCATTTCCACAATTCTGATTTCAGGAGGGCGAAAAGCCACACACGTTAAGAGGACGGGTTAGCTGACTGGTCAGATAACATGCTTTTATTAAAAAACAAAAACAAAACAAACTCCATTTCCGCCTCGATTCCTCAATAAAACAAATCCTATTTCGATCTAATAAAATGAAGCGGGTTACAAGAATCTTGTAGAAATGTTATGAATTTTCTTAATGCAGCATCAGAATCTCAACGGAGGAAGCGGCGAAATATAACTAGAATCAAGAAAGGACACGCAGCGGAAGATTTTGCGCTTGATGCTTGACGGAATTCGAAACAAGCGTATACCTGTAACGTTAAAGCCACAAATTCATTTATATTTTGATTTCAATTTCTTTACTATTCCGAAACGTTTGTTATTACAAAAGGAAGGAATATACGTTACTTTCCTTACAAAGGAAAACATAATCGAAAATGTTTGAAGATATATATTTACAGTCGTGTAGCAGAATATAGATGTGTCACTTCATGTTCCTTATTCCTACGTGTCAACAAGATTATTACAGACGTTTCACTTTCTTCTGTATTAGTCTCTAAACTACGTGTTAACATTAATTTTCAGTTTGTCTCTTATTTACACCTCTTAAAACTTAAATCAAAAGCCGGAAATATTAATTATTCGAATATTCTGGTTCGAATATTCTAACCTTGTCAAAGCTTAAGTCTACACTTCACCCATATTCATTATTTACATGATTCGGATTATTGTCCTCATCTTTGTCGCTATATTTATTACAACGTTGGAGCTCCAGCCCTCTTCAAGTTGTTGGAACTGAACCCTTTATTTCTTTCACTGGGGTAGACTGTTCTAGTTCGACCTGCCATGTTTAATGGATGTCAGTTATCAGTTATCGCCTTAATCGGATATTGAACTCACACTCTTTGCGTACTGTCACTGGATTTAACTAACGTCTTTATCTACTGTGCCATGTGTCCTTGAGGACATCTGTGTATGAATTTATGGGTATTATAAACCTAATGTCTTCAGCAACCATTTTTACCAGTGCTCATATTGCAATTTCGTTGTTATTATCGCTTTTCTCTGTCATTCCGTATTACTGGTTGCCATGTTGTATTCATTTCTATGCTTGGTCGGCTCAGGAGATTTTTGTGGCCTAGCATATGTGCTGATTCCTTAATTTTACGAATTTTCCAATGGTGTTCCTTGTCTATGATCTCAACCTGATCCCACAGAGGGCGGTGATCTCCCTTCTCTCTCCATATTCACCCATATTGCAATTTTTGTTGTTATCACATCATGTATTTACCAGAGCTCATATTGCAACTTTGTTGTTATTATCACTTTTCTCTGGCACTCCTTATTACTGGTTCCCATATTGTATTCATTTCTATGTTTGGTCGGCTCAGGAAATTTTTGTGGCCTAGCATATGTGCTGATTCCTTAATTTTACGAATTTTCCAATTGTGTTCCTTGTCTATGATCTCAACCTGATCCCACAGAGGACGGTGATCTCCCTTCTCTCTCCATATTCACCCATATTGTTAGATACTTGTTAAGTGCAGGTGCGATATTAAGTCCAATTTGCAGCCTGTTGTTTATGTGTTCATTGCTAATATGGGTGAGTGGAGAAAATAACGATTATCTGCGCTAAAATTGAATTTGGCTCACGAATCCATATTCTAACCTAGACCTTTGCGTTCATTCATGCATTTCTAAAAACAAGAACCCTCTCTCAGTCACTAACTGGGTTAGATAATAAGGTAGACCTTGCATGGAATGGCAGTTTAGAAGTACGAGAGAGAATTCAAACCAGTTTGGTGTAATGATATTGCTAGCCTACCCATCGACTGACAGACTTTATCTTCTCTTGGGCGATATGTCTCCATCGGCAGAGACGCCTACGGCTCTTCCTGAAGGGTACAGATGCCAGACTAAGAGAACTCGGTTACGCGCAATGATGTTAAATGGCGAGGCTCCACTCTACACTTTCAGCGTCTCATGATGGAGATATCTCCTTTGTGAGAAGAGGTGCAATTATTAGCTTCTTATGCATTCATTTTATAACACTAAAGTAAATGTGGAATAGTTATTCGAAATTTAACAAAATCCGCGAATCAGGTACGAATTTAACCTGCGCATCGCATGTGTCCTCTGGACGGTTAGGGTCGTTGGTGGTCCACCTGTACTGCTGTCGTAGCAGGAATGTGGATAGGGTAAGCTTACCTGACGGAGCCCATCTCTCTTCGGGCCAGTTTTTAAATTCCGTTCTGTCTTTCTACAATGCTCAGAAATACATCTGTCTTGCTGTTTAACCCACAGTTTTCTTTTCTATTATTTCTTCACCCCTTGTTAACATTAATCTTTTGTTTTTCTCTTATTTTCACGTCTTAAAACGTACATCAAATGCCGGCAATATTATATATATATTTTTTTAATTTCTGTACCTTAATTCAGGATAAAGAGGTAAAATTCGGCTGAGCCTTGGCATGAATCAAAAGATTGTCGTAGATGTTAAGCTTCAAGTAACTTGAAGAAATCTAAGTTGATTCTGATTTGAAGTTAGAAGTTCACCAAACTCAGACGTAAGATTACGTCATTTATATAAGCGACCTAGAAGCATAATTGAGTATTTGTATAGGATCCCAAGTCAGATTTATATATCTTATCATTATATAAGAATCAAATTCAGTTCTGATTTCTGTCTATAATATAGATTTATCTGAAGTATTATTTTATCGTTAAATGATCATTAATATATTCTGTTTTTTTATCCCGTAATTTGCAGGTGAATTTCAAATCTATGTTCGCTTCCATCTAGGATAAAAAGTAATATATTTGCTTACTTCCATTATTTACATTAATCTGTTTTTTTATTCTCATCATCCTTGCTATATTCTCAAAGTTTCGGCCGTTGTACGCTCCGGCGTACTTCAGAATATTGGAACTTCGCACCGAACACCTTATTTAGTCCACCGGGGTAGATTGTTTTAGTTCCACGTGCATTGCCTCTTCTTGATGTTTCAGTTATTTCGTTTTAACTCAACTCTCCATCTTTTTTGTATACCACTGCTGTGGCCTGTTATTGAACTTACAATTCGTTGGTTGTAGTCACTGGATCTAAGCAACTTCTTTCTAACTGAGCCCTTTGGAAGAGGAATGTTTATTAGAACTACAACAATATTCCCGGTGGACGAAATAAAGTATTCACTTCCTAATTCCAATCATCTAACGACGGAAATGTTGTGAATATGGCAATGAAGATGAGGATAACAGTCCGAATAATATAAATAATGCAAGTCATCATAATACCTCATCTTAGAGATATAGACAGATAACTTGTTGGTATTTTTTCTTTTTTCACCTGATCGTTATTGTATCATTATTTTAGTGTTTTTGTTTGTAGAAGTCCAGCTGCTTCCTGGTTGATAAAGCTAATTTAGACTCATTATAAAAAATCCGGATGTTTAATTAGTAAATACCAATCATTTCAAATATCTGATCCATCAATTATAACAAATTTAGTATCGGGGATAAGGAAATTGAACATTGTATATAAAGCGCTTGACGTAGTTTAGACTGAGAACGCAAATGGCTACAGAACCAAAGCATACACCAGAAATCTTGAGTTATTTTCTTCAATAGTCACGTAGGATCGAGACTTTCATTTGCATATCATGCCTGGTGCCCAGAAATATCTATACTATCCCCTGCATAAAACACCTTTCTAATATCAATTGATGGTTAAATATGGCCTTGAGCGAGTGAAGCCTTCTGGTGATGAATACAGTTTTTGAACATTGTGAACTGACGCTACTGAATAACAAACAAAAAAAATCGGCATCAAATGACAGAAACCACGCCATTTTGAACTTGAAACATTCAACTTTATTGGAAAGAGCAATATCAACTACTGAACTTGATTAATATATTTTCTTGAAAAGAGTTATCATAGAAAATGTTATACATTTAAACCAACAGTTGTACTAATTGCTCGATCAATGGATGTCATGAGAATCCGCTAATATTAAGATTATAATAAGAGAACAGATACGACAATTTGATTCCAGTTCGATGGCCAGGGTGTTAAGAAAATCGTAACTCGAACAGCAACGGCTGCTCGTTCAATGAATGAAACTGTGAGTGAAATAAGATAAAGATAACCGTATGGAAGCAATTGATGTTTATGTTAGCAGAAAGTCACAAGTCATCGTGACAGATGGCCTTTGTGTGCTGAACTTGTTAGAAAAATTGATCACACCATATTATACGATCTCCCTAAATAAGGTTCACACATAGACGGACTTTGGTTTACTGTGTCGTGCCAATGAGGCAATTATTCTCATCAGAATCCATCTGCCATATTTATGTTCTATCCAGCATTGTCAGTGCACTGAATATTGCTATCATATCTGCTCTGGTTCCCCGTTCTGTATATCTCGTGAGGCGCGATCAATTCCAACGCTGTTTCTGTAATCTTATCGGTCCAAACCTTGTATCTCGTCTTCAGTCACTTTCCCCACTGCTGTGCCAGGACTTTTCTCGGTCTTTTCTATAAATATTATTATGACAATTGTCAGAATATTCGCTCCTCCCTTAAACCTCGACCGCGTGAATTTTAAGCGTAATTTCCGCGTCTGATATTTTTAATATCGAATTAACTTGATAACACCGTTAGATTTATTCTAAGAGTTTAATTTTTCGCACTTCTCACCTGTTGAAATATCTTCCGATTTTTGCTATCCCATCACCTATAATCTTAAAAAGTCTAAATGTATTGTAAATTACCCTCTTCTGTCAGCGTGAATCTTGTTCATTTTCTCTCTCTCTCTCTCTCTCTCTCTCTCTCTCTATATATATATATATATATATATATATATATATATATATATATATATATATGTATATGTATGTATATATATATATTAAGACACATTTATGTTTATACATTCTTTTTTATAGATACAAATATTTAATTAAAGCTCTGTTTATAATAAACAGTATTAACAACATTTACCAGTGTAGAGCTATTTAATATGTAAAATAATAAACACTACTGCAGTTTCTAGAATATAAATAATGTTTATCCTATATATATATATATATATATATATATATATATATATATATATATATATATATGTGTGTGTGTGTGTGTGGCAATACATAAATATGCATGTATTGCAAACCAAACCTTTAGCATTAAATTCAAATATTTGATTGTGTGTTCGATGTATACTTATTTTCTCGAAGTTTGGAATTGCTAATAAAGAAACATAGACACCTCAGCCTTTTCGTATCTATTTTTTTTACAAATAACCTGTATATATGTATCGCTCGAAATAATCTGAAATTGCATAGTTTGCACTTAGTAGTAAATCAATTCGATATACGTAAGTAATCTGGCAGGATTCCGTTTATAATTGAATTTTATTTAATCATTTATTTGTGAAGTCTTTTCGTGAGTCATCTCAGTTTATACATATATATATATATATATATATATATATATATATATATATATATATATATATATATATGTGTGTGTGTGTGTGTGTGTGTGTAAACTATATATTTCACCATTTTTTTATTAGAGTATCAATAATGATAAGAGGTAAGCATATATGGAAACACAAGGGCTATCCTTCAGCATTAATTGATTCCCTTTATCTGCTGTCCCGAAGATAACAAGACGAAGTTGTTTGAAATGGTCTAAGACCCGTTCCAAACTGAAGACAATAGCTTCAGATAAAGGGCAGATAAATAGAATCCGTATATCCAATCGATTAGGCAATTGTGCTAAAATTCCCAAAGACTGGAATGATGCTGGTGTACTCATTTCAAAATCCATACTAATCTAAAGATTGCAGCAGCTCGTATACGACAGAAGAATACTGCTTTCAAACGTACTAATATTTAAGTTGAAGTGGAAGTATTTAATCCGGGTTGAAACCGTCAAATTAGTCTGCTGATCAAGGGAATAAAGTCATATTCAGTGAGAAATCAAAATTTCTCTATTTCATTCTGAGATTGCTTCGCCAGCGTTTAAAAATGTAACACCAAAGATACGATGCAATGTGCTTAAAAAATTGCAAAATACCCTCAATCTGTGATGGTTTGCGTTGTATGTTTTTCACTGATGTCGGAAAGATATATTTCGCGAAAAGGTCAATCAATGCTGTTGTCTGTCAAGCTGTCCGAATTCATTTCCTTCACCCATCACTGAGAACAGGTTCAGGGATAGTAAATTTATCATTCCGTATGACCTTGCCTTACTCTCCGTAGTAGAATTCACAAAAGAATCACTTAGGGAAAGGGTAGATGTTTTCAAAAGGTCTGTAAATAGCCGTGAAGCATATCCAATAAAAAGTTTGAGAAATCATCAAGAGGGGATTAAAATAATACTGTCCATCATACCTTGGAAAATTGAAGTAAGTCATTACTGAACTGTGGACATTGGTGACACTAGAGAATTGTTGTAGGTTAATTGGTTCATTATCACAAGGAAGGAAATAAATAATAAATATAGAATATGCTATAACATCGCATTGTTTTAGTAATACAATTCTTCAAACTTTCTTCCTTAGTAAATAGTTTATCTTATTGTCTTTTTGTCATTAGTTGTAACACATTTCAAATATAGAAAAAGTTTACATCATTTATGTTGAATTTATATAAACACTCCACTTGTAAACGAATTTCAGTAAGACATATGATTTGTTTTTTTTAAGAAAGCAGTAGTCCATCTTTGTAATCTATCTACCGATTTCACTACTTTCGTTCTACCATTTATTTTTGTATTCCGAGGAATGTACATGCTGTTCCCTCACAAAATAAGTCCATTTCATACAGTTTATTTAATTGCTGGATTTTTTGTCACAGTTATTTTAAACCAAAGCAATGGTAAAAAATTTAGCAGCTTAAAACCTAACAAAATGTTAGATATGTTGTTAAACTAAAAGAACTCTGGCCAAATTTCTGGGCATTTTTTCAATCTCCAAGTTGGATGTTCTTTCTTAAAGCGAACAATCACAACGCGTTAAAAGAAAAAAAAATGAAAACTGCGCCAACCGGGAACAACAAATGGTGAAATATTATATGTTAGTTAACTTATTTAGTTCATTCATATAGTAAAATATATAGTTAATTTTTATGTTAGTTAAATTTGCATTGGAATAGTAAAATATAAAATTATGTTTTATATGTTAGTAAATTTTTAGTTCATTCATATAGTAAAATATATAGGCAATTTTTGTATATTAATTTTTAGTAAAATATATAGTTATCTTTTATATGTTTATTTGTAGTAAAATATATAGTTATTTTTTATATTTTAATTCTTTTCTTCATGTAGTAAATCTAAAATTTCCTGTTTTATTTGGCGTGGGGCACACTGTAGTATAGCATTTAACTGTATACTTTTTTATTAGTGCATTCTTTAACCTCTACTTAAATACCTGACTGTGTCTCGGTCATATAGATTTATTTGTCGTTTCCGATGCGTAGTTTAGGCTTTTGTCAGCACTGCTATCTTTGGCATATATGCTTGCTGATCTCTTTATATTAAGATTACTTTTTTGATAAACAATATATATAAGAAAACAACTGACAATACCTTGTATATATATATAAAAAAGATACATTTAAATATTTCGTGTAAGTACATTCACTGTTGTCTCACTGTTTTTTTTTTCGCAAACAGCCTTTTCATGTTGTCTTCAGACTTTAATTTTAAATAGATCGTTGAAACATGTTTTGTCTTGAAATGTTTCTAACACGTTTGTGACATTTTTTATTACTCTTTATCATAGATTCTAAACATAGCGCTAGGAAGTTCTAACTGATTATAGTTATCATTCCAAACAGTATACAGTCAAGGTACGTCAACAACAATTTCCTTCAAGAAAACTAAAGCCGTCTTCAGCTAAAAAATAAATGTGAACTGTTTGAATTCCAAATTCTACCATTGTCTGAGAACAACGAAAATAATATCACAAGAAATTGCGAAAAAATATCCTCTTAAATTTGTTCATATAATCTGAAGGTTAAAAGTATGTGTCAAAAGAGTTTTGCAGGTAGAAAAAGAAAAGATACCAAACAGTTACTTTAAATCCTAGAGGGAAGCGGACATAGATTTGAAATTCACCTGCAAATTACGGGAAAACAATTAAATAAAAACAAAATATATTAATGATCATTTAACGATAAAATAATACTTCAGAGAAATCTATATTCTAGACAGAAATCACAAACGAATATGATTGTGTAAAATAATGATAAAATATATAAATCTGATTTGGGATGCTATACAAATACACAACTATGCTTCTAGGACGCCTTGTCGAGGAAGATAACCCCCCGTTAAGTATGAGAATAAATGACCTATAAATATGCCTGAGTTTGGTGAATTTCTAACTTCAAAACAAAATGAACTTCAAGTCCTTCAAGTTACTTGAAGCTTAACATCTACGACAATCTTTTGATTTATGCCAAGGCTCAGCCGATTTTTACCTCTTTATCTAGAACGAAGGCGACGGAAATTAAAAAAATATATAACATGTGAAAATCAGAGAAAAACAAGAACTTAATGTTAACAGGACAGGCTTATTTCTTTCGCATTGGAGAAAGACAGAACGAAATTCAAAAACTAGCCTGAAGAGAGATTTACATCGTAAAACACCCTCTCCGGTCGTCCAGGACTTCCAACACGATATCAGACCTGCCTTTAACCCACGTTGTGATTTAAGTTAGTTCATAAGGAAGCCAAGATGGAATCGTCGCAAGTATCCTCGTGTCGAGCTAGTCCACGCAGAGCGAAGACGTACAGGCGAGAAAAATAACTCTCGAACAATTTGAACAGAAGTATATACTGTTTTTATATCAGTCCTCCGTCCAATAATTGATTTATATCAGAGATCGCATGAAATTAATTATCAGCCCAACCCGCGTCTAAATCGGAAATGATATTATTGTTGACCTGTTAGAATCTGGTTTGCTGCTTTGGAAAAGTTTGGCACAAAGCTGAAGTCGGAGGCTTTCATCAGCAGATAATCACGTGGGTCTCTCTCCTGTCTCTGGTCTCGCCTCCGTCTCTTCTGTCTCTCTTCTGCGACTCAGCTGCGGAATTCGCTTCGAACATCCGTAGTTATTGACATTCGCCCGAACTGGCGAAGAGAATTCGATAATTCTGGGGGAATTTCCCTTCTTCCACTCATTCATATTATTACCCCTCACAAAAATTCCTCAGTGAGCGTCGGTGGATAATCCACCCCCCCTCCTGGTATTTCAACTCATCTTTCGCCCAGGGGAATCAACTTCAAATTCGTTGTTTACGAAAGATGAAATTTCCGCTTCACAGCTTGCATTTGCAGCTGTGTATCAATCAACATTGCCCCCTAAGTCTGGCTCACTTTTCCATTGTTCAAAGTATTCGATATACAATTCAACTCGTTTATGTGTGAATTAAACTCTCAATTCTTCCCATATTTCAATGTCTCTCAACACATAAAAATGTTGTATTGAAAAGAAAACCTTCTTAGGTTTTATTTTACCGCGGGAACAACAAATAGTAGCACAGATGGGGTCCGTAGGGAAAGCTTGATCTATCCGCAACCACTCTCGATACGACAGCAGTACCCATGGAGCACCGACGACCATAATAGTTTAGGGGACGCGTGCGGTATACAGGTTCAATTCAAACCTTATTCTACGAATAACTATTCCGCAACTTTCTTTCGTGTTATAAAATGAATACATAAAAAGCTAAGCATGACGTTGCCTTTTAGTTATAACTGTACCTCTTCTCACAAAGGAGATATCTCCATCATGAGACGCTAATAGTTGAGAGTCGAGCCTCGCCATTTAACATCATTGCGCGTAACCGAGTTCTCTTAGACTGGCATCTGTACCCTTCAGGTAATGCCGTAGGCGTCTCCGGCGATGGAGACATATCGCTCAGATAAATTCTGAGAGTCGATGTGTCGCCTAACAATATCATTACACAAAACTGGTTTGAATGCCTGTCTAGTGTGCTAACTCAATTCGTGACTGAGAGAGGATTCCTGTTTTGAGAAAAAGATGAATGAACGCAAAAGTCTCGGTCAGAATATGGATTCGTGAACCAAATCCAATTTTAGCGCAGACAGCCGTTATTTTCCCCACTCACCCATATTAGCAATGGACATACAGATAACAGGCTACAAATTGGGTTTAATATCGCACTTATATTTACCTAATCTCTAACAATATGTGTGAAGTGTAGCTTTCACCTCTGATAAGTTTAGAATATGCGAACCAGATACAACTCTTTCTCATTCATAATTAACATACATTATCTCAATTAATTACGTAATAATATCCAATATAAACTTTATTATGAAACTAGAATATGTGTGTCACATGCATTAGTTTATCACAAATGTTAGTGCTACATAAGCATTAGTGTGATATAAATTACAAAAGAACAATAGTTTTCTATATCTGCCTATATTTCTGAGCTGAGGTATTATGTACACTATTTATATTATTCAGACTATTGTCCTCATCTTTGTCGCCATATATATTGCAACGTTTTGGCCGTTGTACGCTCCGGTGTTCTTCAGGTGGCCGAAACGTTGTAATACATATGGTGACAAAAATGAGGACAATAGTCCGAATAATGTAAGTAGTTTTGTATATATTGTTTAATAATCTATACTGTTTTCATAATATATCTCTATTTCAGGCACTAAAACAAAATAGGTACATCGAGATAAGCATAGAAAAAAGGTATCTAGACAAACAACAATCCGATAATTGGAAAAAGTAGAGAGAATGATAGACAATTTTATATTAGTTCGAAAGCATTGCACTCTCATAAGATTTATAAACTCGGTTTTCTTCAGTGGATTTTTTTTTCTTTATTACTTGGGGGTAGATGTCTATAGCAGATTAGAATTTAGTTTATTGGGTAAATATTAAAACAAACATTCATCAAAACGTCGTCGACATCATCATCATTATCATCATTATCGGCCTCATGACCGGGTGTGGTCATAGGGTTGCTGCGTAGCTGAGAACCTGACCAGTTCCCTCTGTATATCTATGTTGGAAGTCGCAGAGAAATTAATTCATGAGTAGTGAATCTCGGGCAATAGAACTGACGGAGCTCATTAATATCCAGTTCGAATCACAGCCGATGCTGTCCAAATAGTTTACAGACACGTGACTGTTGATTCTATACGGTGAACTCTCCGCAGTATCCGGAGATATTAATCGCTGCAAAACATCTGCCCATGCGTAATCCATGCTATCCATCTGTCTACTCGTCCCTTCAGGATAACCAATGCCTTCGTATTAAGAACATTCTGAACACCATTTTTAATTATCTTTGTACAGATTTAGCAGGCTGAGTTTTGAATTCCGAGATTGTATTCTCCTTGATAGACTGCCAAACATAGCTAAAAACAGCAATCTATCACACGGTAGTTGGGGGAAAAGAGTGGATGCATACAATTCCCAAGGCACTTGTACGAGAACGAACTCGACTACCTGAATTCTCTTTCAGAACCGCTAAATAATGTACTACTGCACTCAATTCACGAGTGAACCTTCATATGAAAATTTCTGATCATCATATATTTAAGAGTTAGACAGGATACATTTTGGTTTGTTTTGTTAAAGTTTGCGCACATGTAATTTAATATGCTTTAATTACAGAGGTAAACTTCACTGATAGTCCAGTAAATAGACTAATAATGTGAAACATCGAAAATTCAATAAATCTTCGTAGGAGTAAACCGACGAGTATACGGCTTTATAGTCAATTGCCACCCTCCGTCCGTTCGCTCTCAAGTTATTCCTTAAATCGGCCATCGACAAACACATGCTACCACAATCTGTAAACGTTGGATCGAGCTGCCTGCGGCTTTCTTCAGGGAGTTCAACGGGGAGGCCTCTACGCACATCTCTTTTAAGCCTCCTCTTCACCTCCTCAAAGTAACAACTTCCATTCCGAGAAGCCTCATTCCAATTATTGCGATCAGATGCACATTTATCCCAATGCTCACAAGGAATGTTACCTTTCTTCGGAGCATCCTTGATGCAGTCCGAAAAGCTCATCTTAGGTTTGACCGCATTTCTCTTCCCTGTTCGCAGCTCACTATGAAACAATTGCAATTACGGCGACGAGGTGGCCCGCCCACCGAAATAGAGGGTTTAGTATCAAGGACTCAGTACTATCAGAGCCTCTCCTCTCTAGCACATCTATATCACTAACAAACATTTGCCACGTAATGATAAGGATACGATGTAGGCAGTACTTGTGGTATCTCTCAAGGCTTTTAATTTTCTTCGGTAAACAACCCACGACTCACAGACATAAAGAAGTGCAGCAAGCATTTAAATGTCGTGCTGAGACCACAAATATTTATTCAATTTTCCAAATGCGTCGTTAGCTTTTTGTAGACAGTTTAAATTTCCACATCAAGATCAGAGAACATGTTCAACGTGCTCCGAATATATAGGGTGATCCAAAAAAGCGGGAATCTTTGAAGTGTGTATTGCCAGACATGAGTAAGTGGCAACACTGCGAGACAGTGACCTTGAGCAAGTAAACATTTCACCATTTTCGTAACGAGAATAAAATACACAGTATCCCAGCTGAGATGTTGCAGTAGTCAATGAGGAATCTCAACAGCAGATTTCAAGAATGCATTCGTACAGGAGGACGCCATCTACAGGACGTAATTAAAAAAAAATGAAAATTCCATCATTGTTTTTTAAATGACATGTTTTAAGGTTTCAATTACTATGAATTAAATATTTTTCTTCCATCACTCTTGGTTTTATTGGATTGTTAAAATGTTCCCTTGTGTTTGGGTCACCCTGTACAAAACGCGCAGCCAGCCTTCAACCTTTTAACATAGACAAAGGTGCTTGGTCCGCGATATGGCTTCTTTGGTGCTGGTTGGCACATGACTATATATATATAAATATATCTTAAGACATTTTTATGTTTATACGGAACTGTTATTTAGCCTGACGTGTCTTAACCGATCGAGCCACGGAAAATCGTTCGATTAGCAAGGTCGATTTTACTTTTTTCAAACTTCAATCTTCCATTAATCTCTCACATTTCCTGTCGGAGAACGAATATTTTCTATGTCAATTTATCGGACATTCACGCCGGTAAATGTTATTAATACTGTTTATTACAAACAGAGCATTTACTTAAATATTTTATCTATAAAAAGAATATAAAAACCTAAAAAATGCCTTAAAATAATTGTCGAACTTATGATAAGTATGTCGACGTAAACAAATAAAATCAATTTATTATTTACAACTGGCTTTCTTTAAGATTTGACGGAGGTTCCCCCTGTCGGAAAGCTTAGTTTCTCTATTAAATTTTCTATGGTGCGTAGGCCGGTAGACAAAAATGCAGGCACTGTGGATTGATGGAAGGCAACTCGGACTGAGGAATCGGAGAGCCGAGTTCAAATTCAAGTAGGATACATTACTTATCTACTAATAACCTTGGGAAAGGATATGAATCCTTCTTTTTCTCCCCACAGTTATAGGTAAATAGCAGGACTGACTGGATTCTATAGCCACCCACGGAGGAAGTAACTCTGAATTCAAAACTGTAGCCCTGGCGTGACACACACTATACAGATAATAAAGATAGGATCATTCGCATTGGCTCGATGATCCAGGAGACAAAAATAATTACTATTTTCGTTGTTTGGACTGTTGTTGTCATCGTTCTACGCTCCGGCCTCCTTCAACAAAGATAGGTTGAAATTTAGAACCGAACACTTTATTTTGTCCACCGGAGTAGTTTGTTCTAGTTTCACGTGCCATGACTATTCTCTTTAAAACAACAAAACAAAAAAAAAAACAAAAAAAATAACAGCCTCTTGCTAAATACGAATACCCGTTAAAAATAGCGTAATAATAATAATGATAATATAATAAAATATAAATATAATAAAAATAATAACAATAAAGGACGCCAAAACGAGAACGCTCCTCACTTGCTGCCGCATGCATCATTCCAAAGCTGATGTTGATCGCCTGTATGTGCCCAGATCCGAAGGAGGCAGAGGATTAGTTCAACTAGAACTGTCCTACAAAACTACAACAATTGGCCTCCAAAGATACTTGGAAACTACAGAAGACTGGATGATGGTATGTGTCAAGGAACATGAAAGTAGTAAGCGTCTTTACTCCGTAATAAAGGAAGCCAACAAATTCAAAATGGAGTTTCAATTGGGTGCAAAAATACAAGTACAGCACGGTAAACCGGCTAAAGCTGCAAAATACTTAAAAAAGAAAGCAAAGACAGATGCAACAGACCAGATACAGAAACAATGGCAAGATAAACCGCTTCATGGCCAATACTCTGCCTGTAGCAAACAAGCTGACGTAGACAAAAACCGTACCCATCAGTGGCTACATAGTGCAGGGTTGAAAGCTGAAACTGAAGGTTTTATCCTTGCAGCACAGGACCAATGCTTGTTAACTAGGAATTATCAAGCACATATACTAAAATACTGTGTTAGACCAAAATGCAGATTCTGTGATAAATATCCAGAAACCATTGATCATCTTGTATCAGGTTGCACGATATTGGCACCCACTGAATATAAAAACGGCAAAGTGGGCCAATATCTCCGCTGGAAAATTTGAAACTTCTATGGGAAGGAAACGGAAAAATCTGGTAGGAACACCACCCAGACCCGGTTACGGAGTTAGGACCTGTTACAATTCTATGACTACATAATACACGCTGACAGAACAATCAAAGCCAACCTCCCAGACATTGTTATTAAAGACCACAAACAAACAAAAATGCCTCCTTATTGATATGGCAGTCCCTGCATAATGCAATGTATCTTTAAAGATATACGAAAAACCGTCAAAATACAAGGGCCTTGAAATAGAAATCTCAAAAATGTGGCACATGGGAACATCAACAATCCCCGTTGTAGTTGGAGCCTTAGGATTGGTTGGAAAATATTCCAGTAGACTAATTGAAGGGATCCCTGGAAGTCCATGGCTCAAAGTGATACAAAAAAATATTCTTACAAGTACAGCCCACACTTTACGAAGGGATTTATCTACGTAATATTTTCTTTTTCAGTGGAAAGTGTCATGATACCATTTCTAACCTTAGGTCCGTGGGCGGGACCCGGAAAGAAATGTATAAACGGCAGATATCAAAAGAAATAAAAATAATAATTATAATAAGTATGTACTTGGCGTGTAAATCTCTGGGCCGTCTCCGTGAAAATATTACGCATCTTTATTTTATTAAGTACTTAAGATTGTTTAGCTCTGTGTTTATCTGTAGTGTATGTTAACTTCGAGGATTTGAAAAAACGTTGTTGCAATTTCGTAGTTGATCAATAAATATGTGTTCAAACCTCATATGATGCTATCTATTTCAGCTTGTTTAAAATTAATACACGTTTCGTAAATAATTTTTGGGCGCCCCAAATTTGGTTAATGTTAAAGAGCTAAGAAATATTTGATAAAAGAATGACGCCCCATATTTGTAGCCATGTATCAAAGATGAGTATAGAACTTTAATGTAAATCCTGCGAATGAATTACAAATCACCGAACAGCACATAAACAATCAAAAGGAATCCGAGAAATCCTTAATAAAACGCAAAATATATGTAAGCTGTCGAAGAACGACTACATATTTTATAAGTATTAACCGCAAAATTTCAAGAGAAACACCTCAAATTTAGGTAGAAGTACAGTAAATATATTATATAATAAAAAATAACTGATGAAGAGAACAACTTACATATGAAGATGCAATACTTTCCAAGAAATGTCGATTGAAGACGCAATACTTGAAAAACGATAAAATTAATATAACATGATAATATCTATCTATCTATCTATCTATCTCTCTCTCTCTCTCTCTCTCTCTCTCTATATATATATATATATATATATATATATATATATATATATATATATAGAGAGAGAGAGAGAGAGAGAGTCAAATAATTATGGACAGAAACTTTTTGAAAATGTACAAAAGCTGGAAATACTCTGACATCAGACGAAGTTTATATTTGGCCGAAAACCAAGAGACTTTTCAGAAATATTAAAAAAATATAGTTAACATAAATCATTCCTTTGTCCTTTACCTAAATTCAAACAATATATATATATATATATATATATATATATATGTATATATATATATATATATATATATATATATATATATATATATATATATATATAGCCTCTAATTTAATCACTCGAACTAGTTTGGCAAATTTCATTTTCGATTCTTTTCCGATATCTTTCTTTTTGCTGTGATAGTTTTCCATTAGCAAAAGTCAAATCTCGTTGATTGAAAGAAGAGGAATTTCACATCTCTTCATTCTAATGCTTTCAGTATCTATTTTTTTCTCATTCCGGAATTCTATTCATATGGGTGCTAATATCATTGTATTTCCATTAACAGACAACAACTTGCTTGGCCTATCTGTTTATTATTCATTCAGTTTGGAATTCTCTTCTGGTAAACAAGAAGCAAATGACTTCATTTACCGGACAAAAAATGCCAAAATATTTCCACTGGGAGATTAATCGAAAATAATCTCCCCCTCCTTCTACCTGTTTTTGCAGTATAATGTGAGAAAGAGAGAAAGAGAGAGAGAGAGACGGAGATAGATAGATAGAGAGAGAGAGAGAGAGAGAGAGAGAGAGAGAGAGAGAGAGAGAGAGGGGAGAAATAGCACCAGTTCAAGGTCGAATGGAAAGTGACAGCTTTATTGCTTCTTCTAAAATCTGTGAAGGGAAAATCTTCCCATCGAAATAAAACATTGAGAATAATGAAGTTTCGAAATCTCCTCAAAGAGAAATATCTGAAATCAAGATTTTTTCATCTTATTATTATTATTATTATTATTATTATTATTATTATTATTATTATTATTATTATAATATGAAGTCATCTTGTCAGAGAGTAATTTTAAGTACCTAATTACCAATTCCCTTTCGGGTCCTGTGAGTAAAAAAAGGCAAGGTAGGAGAGATATCTGCACATTTCTGGCGTTTCGTTTAGATGCAGTGGTTTTGGCGTATGATATGAGCAGTTCCACACAAAGTAATCTTTTGTAGCTCTGAGATTCTGAAGTTTCCAGGAATTTTACTCAAATTGTTTTCGGTACCTTTCTTTATCATATCCAATACCCCTATCAGAACAAGGATAATCATAATTTTCACATTCTTGTTACATCAATTTTCACGTCCTTATAATCTGACAGTTTTTCAAATTCTTTTATAAAAACATTATTATTATTATTATTATTATTATTATTATTATTATTATTCTGCTTGTCTCTGACTTAGTTACATCTTTGGGACGTGCGGAGATTACTCCCTGAAACTACCCCATAAAGAATGGACTATTCCGTTTTGATCGCGTGGAAAGACGGAAAAGACATAAAATACGCTACTTGGTTTCAGTGAGAAAATGAAAGAAAGAAAGGTAGAAGTGGTTAATGGCTATTTCAGTGAAACGGGAAAAAAGTTATCAATTTAAAATCTTTTCATTACTTCTTTAAAGAACGACAGCATTCATATTTATGATAGTTTTGCAATATCATATTTACGTTATTAAGCTCAAATCCTTAACGATGCGATAGAGAAAATTCATTGGATATTTTATTGACGGAAATATCGCCATGAGCTTATCCAATCATCAAAATAAGAATTAAGTTTCATTAGAAAATTAAAATAGGAAAACCATGAACTTTTCACGTGTATTCCTGATGACTATTATTAATATTATTATTATTATTATTATTATGATCATTCCATGTAAGTCTTTCCACTTTATTTCATTCTATGGGAAATAAAATATATCTTCTGGGGAAGATTCGAACTTGCGCCCATTTGTTCCCAAGTAGCAATGAAATTTCAAATGAAAATCGCCAAACACGGAGGCGAGATTTTATCAAAGAATAGTTGCAAAAAATATCAAGTGAAATAACATTACCCCTGCATTAACACATTAAAACCGAACACAGAATCTGGTATTGATGAATTAAATTAAAAGGTCGGTTATTAATGACAGGTTCATAAAATATCGGTGTCAAGTATAGCATTATCAAAATTCGATATTTATCATAAGTTATTGTTTTTTAATGAAATGCATAAACTCAAACTGTCCCCAAAACTGAAAGTTTGGCAACAATAGCTGAAAGAAATACATAAAAGAAACCTTTTATTTATTTCATTATTTAGGCTTACATATATTGTTTGCTTCTTTTATCAAGGTATTTAGACAGTTGTGTTCGAGATTTCCGTAGACATATTTGTTTCCCCAACGGCCATCTTGTTATTCTCATAGAGGATTTGCTGATCATTTATGTGCATGCTTTTATTAAATGCAATGGCAAAGGGAGTTTGCTATCGGTCATTCATATTCTAGGGTTATTGGTAATAATGTTATTAATATCATTTATAGAAAACACATAACTTTATATATTAATATAATAAGATATCCGGTAGTATTCTCTTTTCATAGCGCCAAGTTACAAATACGTTTTAAGAACGGATCAAGTTAAAGGGACGAATGGCATAGCAGCTGGGAAAATAACGAAAGGCCAATGTACACTGACGGTCAGGAAATACAGAGAACGTAATTATTTTGGCGACATAGATCCCATACAGAACTTTTCCAGTGATCTGACACGTAGAAATAGACACACACGAGGAAGCTAAAATATAGTGAAATTTCTATCTCTTTTATTCTCGTCTACATATCTATCTCTCCCTATAAAATATATATTCAGAGGCAAGAAAAGACTGGCCAATATTTATCTCTCTACAATTACCTGTCTTGGCATCAAAGTTCCTTCTTTTGAACTACACGTTTCTCAGGTGATTTCCAATACATTTTGCACAATATCTTATTACCTAACCGGAATCAAAGTGCCACTATAAGTCGGTCCCTCTTACTCGACACAAACGCACAAGATTCACCCACTTTTTGCCATATTCTTATGGAGGGAGCCTCCGCCTTTCTGTCATCATCTTTAAGTTGACGCTTAAAGTACAAGATCAGTCGGAAAGAAATGAACTTCACGCCCCTATAGAATCACGACTCTCATAACCCTAGCATGCAAAAGAGTATATAGTGTTATGTCTTCGTCAACGGCGGTACCACATTGCTACGGGGAGAACTGACCACGAGGACGAAGAACTTGCCGTGCAGCATGCAAACCATGATGCCTTCAATAAACTTGTACAACGGCACTACAGCCCTGCATTGAAAGAAGGCATGATCCAGCGTCTCGACTTTTCCATCACAGAGAACACAGTTTAGAGATTTCTCTAAGAGTGCCCTACGAAACACCAGCCAGGTGAGTGATGCCACATTGTTATTGAGGTATTTCAAACCGGGTGTCCAACGCCATATTGAGCGAGCCTCCTGCATCGACGGAGCTCGACACTCAGGTCATCTAGTAGGGACCCCTAACTAACACATGATATAATGCTCGTCGAGACAACACCTGGACGTTGAAATGGACACACGACGCCTGTAAGAGGTGTTTCAGAGCAATACAACTTTCACGATAGAAAGAGCATTCGTCTCGGATTACACTCGAAGCCTCCTCCGCAGACGAGTGCATATTTCTCAGGAATGGGAAGTTCTAGCGGGAGTCTTTCTTCCAGAATGCACCCTCCTCATCTGAATCGTTTAGAAACGTGATGCGAAGCGTATGTTGACGAATCTCAAGGCTAAGCATAACCAGACTGCCGCCAGAAGGTCTGACGTAACAGATCACACAAGGAAACTTAGCGGCCTTGCCTCCCAACAAGAAATAGAACAACAGCATTACTAACGACATTAGTGTTGTATACCAAAATGGAAGCACGAAGTATCGGTAAAGGAGAATCGGTTAGATGTGCGAGGCACACAATTCAGCCCTCACCTTTTAGGAAATAGTCCTCCGAGACCACAGAAGAATTGCGACCTGGGCCTTCTCTTGCACCTCCGACCAATTTATTTCCAACAGGAGATCGTGACGGATTCAAATCCCGAATATCTTCACTGTCAGGTGTGGGTAGAGAAACAAGCTTCCCCGCACCCAACCGCAAGCTAACAGACTTATCCCGGTTGGTCATAGCCCCTGTCACCGTCCCGTACCCTCTGATTTCATTTGCTGACTTCATCAATCACGGCTCTGCTCGGCACAAAAAGCGAAACGTCCCCAGCATAGGCAAGACTACCTGGCTGAAAGGGACTCAGGACGCCGTGGTCGTAGCGCCAGGTAGAAAAGTTCTGAGCAGCACCGCATTCTGCTTTAACTTGCGAAGGAAAGTTTCCAACGCAAGAACGATCAATAAAGACGAAAACAGACAACTGACTAATGGCGCGGAACAATACGAAAAGGTCCTATCGAACTTTACCAGCGCACCGGGAGACGCAAACAGAAGTCGGATCCAGGTGCGAATGTAGGGCCAGAAAGCGGCCGCCGAAATAACAGCATCCAGAAATCGATGGTCCACCCTATCGAAGGCCTTGGACTGATCTAAATTGATAATCCCGGCTTCACAGTCCACTTGCTTGATGATCAAGCGTACCATATGAAGGTTGTCTTATATTGTTCTGCCTTTCACAGCACAAATATTTTTGGAGCGAATCAGACTCGAGAGTACAACCTGCAAACGGTTTGCTAAGACGTTGAACATAACCGTAAACTCTCTATTTAACATAGGTGAGGGTCGAAAGTTACCTAACCATTCCCATTTATTCTTTCGTAGCAAATTAATCACACCCCTGGTGAAGCGTTGAGATATAGACACCTGCTTTAACCAGTTGTTGCAAATCAGTGCCGGCAAAGGAACAAAAACGGGCGATTAGATAATCTACGTTGCGTCGTATGGTAGACCATTTAATCCAGGAGATTTGCCACGGACAACCTGCTTCATCGCTTCCCAGATTTCCTATACTCGAACCCAGCTGCTTCAGCCGCCTCGCGACCCATCCGAGTCTGTGACCGTGTCCCTGTAGCTATTAGCCCCATAACAGGCGCTGCGGAAATGACAGTATCGACCAGAGGGTTGATTTTGGTCTCCTGCGGCCGTGATTCCAGAAGTCTTCTTCTCTGATCAGGAGGAGGAGAGGTGACCAGTCCCACCACGCCTCCAACAAACACTTAAGGCCGGAGACGAAGGCCAACCGATCGAGCATTAAGTCAAATTTCAATCCGTCGCTCAGGTTGTCGGATGTCGCACATAAAATATGGCCAAACTGCAACCAGGTACTTTTCCGACAACTGAGGAGGGACCTCAAATACTATCACTTGGTCCTTAGCCTAAGCTCATACTCTATCCGTAGCAAGATATCATGCGTTATCAATTCTCCTCGGGCGATTTATAAGCAATCTTCGGATGAGTGAAGCAGCACGTTCCACATGAAAAAAAAACTGTTCCTATTATATCTATTTGGGGTTTAATTTCCAAAGACATGAGTGATTTAATCACTATGTCTTTCGAGGAGCAAAATATTTTGCTTGTCAACCACGAAGACGGACACCATTCTCTTTCGAATATCTTTAATTCTTGGACGTCTTCTTTTGCATGATGTAAGTCTTAGCCTTTTCCAAGAATTCCGTGATATTAATTATACAACTTGGATGGGTGGACTTCAAACACTAGGACGATTCCCAGGCTGTCGTCTTCTTTAATGTTTCCATGATTTTCGGCACATTCTTGTCATTAATATTACTTGAAACTACGTTAGTCTTTTCTGTTCTAATAACATTTGGCGATAGCACAGTTGGTTGCTGCCCCGGAGATTTCGTGGGTGCTTGCCCTCGTTTTTTTCTTTTTATTCGAAGAGGTTTCTTTTCACTGACCGACTACTTTCAACGGCCATTTTGGGAAGAGAAAAAATTAACCCCGTCACCAAGCGGGCTAATCAATTTAATTTTAAAAAATCTTTGCCAGATAAATAATTGCAGTAGGGGGAAAGGGAGGAGGAAAAATAAAACACACCTATAGATGAATAATTAGAACTACAAATAAAATGTAGATTTCTTCTATAAAATAGAAGAAGGTGAACAAAAGGAAACAGTACAAACAGGAAACGGGTAAAAAATAAAAAAGAATGAATACAATAAAAGGAAACGCTGGTTAAACTAGTATTAATGAAAAATTAAATTAACTTCGTAAATGAACAAATTTATAATTAAAATTGAAAAAGGAGAATTAATCCAAAAACGGTTTTAATTAAAAAAAAAAAGAGAGATTAAACTAAAAGTTTTTTTCAAATCTTGTCAAAAATCAAAACAAACTATAAATTAAATGCAAAAGCAAAATAAAAAATACGGAAATTTGGTTTGACTTTTGTCAAATCAGCTATATAAAATTAAAGGCTCACGGCCAAAGCCGACAGCAAAAAAGGAGAATAAAGACGGAAAGGCAAAATCAAAAGTGAAACAAAAAGAAATCAATAAAAGCAAGTAGAATAAATTAAATCAACTTATAAAAATACGTAAAACCTAATAGAATTAGGCGTACAAAAACGGGGAGAGTGAAAACTGAAAAAGAAAATCAAAACTTTTTTCCCCTAAAAAACAGTAAATTACGTACATAAGAAAAAATAACAAAATTGAACTAACTTTAAAGAGAATCAGTAAACTGCAAAAAGTTCCAGAGATTAGAAAAAAACACGTTCAGGTGCTTACCAAAGGTCTTACCCTCACTACAGAGGTACCATAGCGAAGCGCCCCTCAAAGCAATTATCATGTAAGTATTTATAAAAAGTCAAAGGGCGGAAACCTTTCGGCGGCGGGAAAGGGACTGGATCCGAGAAGCCGAATTAGGACCAGTAATATAGCCGATTCTTGTTTGGATTCTATCAGGAGCACTGAGACCCTATATTGGTAGATATATTCTAAGCTAGGCGCAATTCAGCTAGAGTTTCTTGTTAAAATCAAAAGAAGAATCTGAATTGCTATCGGTCCTGTCATAAAGACTCGGTTTCAGTCTGGATCTCACGGCTGTAACATAGCTACCCCGTAAGGCTTTTATTTTCATGGTATGTTTCTAATGATCTTTCCTCTTTGATAACTCTTCTATACAGGTTTAAGCGCAGTACAAGAATGGTAGCAATATCTCCTAATTTCAATGTTGAAATTGTTAGATATAATCGTAAGTTCTATGTTAAGAGTTTCCTCTCCAGCACTTCACATTTGTAGAACGTTCTTAAATCTTCTTGCTTTCCTCTCGAGTAGGAGCTTAAATGAAGGAACTGCAAAGTCAACTTCTGTCTTTTTGAATCCTGTTATTTATTTTCCCCACTTGTTCTTTCACTATCTACAAACTGTATTCCCTTGTTTGTAGGGGAAGAGTAAAATAAATAAATAAATAAATAAATAATATTAACTACACCGCGAACATCATTTTTGTTCCCAATTTACATTCAACTTCTATAGCTTATCAAGATTTCACTACCTTTTTAGTAGATTGTCTCTCACAAAAATAAGTCGATGACAAAAGGCAGCATTCATAACATTCTTTGCAAAGGTTGGGCGTAATAGAAAATATAAATTATTACATCCCTGAACATAAATCTCGCGAAACCCCAGAAAGCCGCATTCAAATACAATATAATGTTCCTTCCTTTGACTGATATTATATATGAATAAGGAAAAAAATGACGTATTACTCTTTCTAGGACGAGGTCTTATAAATAGTCAATGTTGTTGAAGATGTAAAAAAAATCAGGAAGCAATATATCATTACAAACAGGTGAGTAAATCAGGTAACTAGTGATAATTCATAATTCATAACACACACACATACACACGCGCACACACACACACACATATAGATAGGTAGGTAGATAGATAGATAGAAAGATAGATATAGGTTTCCAGTTCTCCTGATAGAATCCAAACAAAAATATATATATATATATATATATATATATAAATGTCTCTCTCTCTGTGTCCGTGCCTCTGTGTGTGTGTGTGTGTGTGTGTGTGTGTGTGTGTGTGTGTGTGTGCGCGTGTGTGTGTGTGATAAAATAAAGAACAAATAGGAAACTTATATCAATTTAACATGTTTCACTTTTATTAAATCTTCAGCAGAGATTGAGAGAAAGCAAATGTCTATGCTTTATCATCCAGTCGCATTCCGATCAATATTTGATCTGCATTTGATCTTCAACTTCTCTCTCCCTCTCGCTCTCTCTCTCTCTCTCTCTCTCTCTCTCTCTCTCTATATATATATATATATATATATATATATATATATATATATGTATATATACGAGGTCTGATCAAAACGTGCCAGGATTGTTGTTATGGTAACGGACCGAAATTACGCAGCGTGAAGCACAGATTGACATTGGAAGGAAAATGTGCAGAGTGTGGTCGTCTCGCCACATGACAGATGTTCCATCAGTGATCATGTTTTTTTCAGCGGTTTTTTGGTCAAGCACAATATTCGCCTCCTCCCACAACCACCAAATTCCTCAGATCTCATTCCTTGCGGCATTTTCATCTTCAAAAATCAAATCGTATTCGAAAGAAAGAAGATTTGAAGAAGTCATGTAAATCCAAGAGAATACGACAAGGAAGCACGTCACTAGCCTCAGAAAGGGACAACGAGGAATGTTTAAATCAATTGAAACATCTCTGTATAGAGGGTTTGGCTTTAGAATGGCTCTACTACATAGGTGATTAAAAGATGAATTAATAAGTATTGTAGTTTGCTTTTTATAACACCAGCCAGATAATTGTTGATCAAACATATATATATATATATATATATATATATATATATATATATATATATATATATATATATATATATATATATATACCCAAGTGTGGGATTGATATATACGGAGTAAATTCCAATAACCAACAATTATTATTCTTTAAAGAGTGCTCAATACAGAGTAGATCAGATATAATCATTTATTTAAATATTATAACATAAATATGTTATAAAATCACTACAAAAATAGCCATTTCGTTTCGACACATCCAGTGTCTTATCAAGTGATGATATTGATGGCTATTTTTGTAGTGATTTTATAACATATTTATGTTATAATATTTAAATAAATGATTATATATATATATATATATATATATATATATATATATATATATATATATATATATATATATATATGTAAGTGAACATAGAAGTCAACACTTAGAGGCGACAGTCTGTTTCATGCTAGATCCAATCGTCAATCGTAATACACCATTATTATAATAGGGATTTAATGAATTCAAAATGGAAAATATGCTAAGTGTTGCCATTCTATTCAAGAAGGATCTTCTACAAAATCATGACATTTCCGTTGATGGAGTCAGTCTTTTATACAGGAAGGGAAGTTGGTAGAGGAGAAATACCGATTAAATCTTTATATCGATAATTTTGATGATACCGAGAACCTGATATAATTCAGATTTTGATATCGATGATTTTGAAGACACAAAGATCCTAACTTTGTGTCCGTTGTATCTAGATGTTAACTTAGCTAATATCATTCAGCATGTTACTGTTTTTCTTTTCATTTTCATTTTTATTCACAAGAAAGGATGGGAGCTATATATATATATATATATATATATATATATATATATATATATATATATATATATATATATATATATATGTGTGTGTGTGTGTGTGTGTGTGTGTGTATCATCATATAAAGAGATGAATTAATTTGCCAGCATATGGGTTCGTATTTTTATTTTTTACAGATGGTATATAATTCAAGTAGAGACAATATTAGAAACTCTATTTTAGAGAGAGCATTTATAATATATAGAGAGAGTATATAAAGAAATATCTTATTTAGAAGTTAGCACTCACCATATTGGTTCTTGATTATGGTTGCGAAATTCGAAACTACTTGAACAAAAGTAACAAAATATAAACTCCGAACAGTTTATCCACAGCATCGAACACACTACTCAACAAATCCGAAAATTGCAAAAATATAAGAAATTATTAAATAGACAGACCTTGTCGTATCTTTTTACTCTTGTTTGTATACATATTGTTGTATCGTCGTGGTGAATGATACACAGAGAAGAATCAGTGCGTTATATATTTATTCAGAACCAGTGTCCGATGCTAACAGATACATAAAAAAAACACAGAACAATAAGTTACAAAACAATTAACAAGACAACTTACAAGGAATAGAGGAGGGTCAAATGCTGTATAGCCAAACGAAGTAAGATCAGTCCGGATATTATCAACTTATTAATCAGCAATATTTATTGAACTTGAAATGTACAAATACGGCACAAAGCCAAAAAAGGGGAATGGGGAAAAGGATGGTCATCATCTGTCTTAAAATTAAACTTAGCTAGTCTCAATTACTAACCCAGACATACAAACAATATTCCTTTCACCAAAACAACGCAGTCTTACTTGCCTCAACCAGCATAATGCCTCAGAAACACTATGAAGTCCTAAAATAGTCCCCACATTTAGGATTCAACTTATTAATCAACTGCTGAATCCTTAATCATAGACTATTTAAGGCTATGAGCCAGCCATATCTGGTAGAGTGCTGAAGGGGTGCTAGCTACAATAAAGATGCAAATCATTACACCACCAACGGCACCATCACCACAACCACCATTTTCCTCCTCGTCCTCCTCCTCCTCGTCCTCCTCCTCCTCCTCATCATCATCATCATAGAAGGTTCTAGTGATTAGGTATCACTAGGTACCCACTTATGACAATATACGACTTATGACTTGAAGATTGTTGTATCGTCGAGGTGAATGATACACAAAGAAGAATGAGTGTTTAATATATTTATTCGGCACCATTATCCGGTGCCAACGGATACATAAAAAAAACACACACACAGGACAATAAGTTACAAAACAATTAGCAAGACTGCTGAGAAGGAATCGAGGAGGGTCAATGATTTAAAAACAGTCCGAATATTAATCAGATTAGTATCAACTTATTAATCGACTGTTGAAGTCCTTTATTTAAGATTATGAGCCAGGCAATCTTGAAAACTGCTGAAGGGGTGCTAGCTATTCTACAACACATATATACATAATATATATATATATATATATATATATATATATATATATATATATATAGATGAGCTCCACAGATAATAACCAAGAGGGTTGCATTCTGGGGAGTTATGTGATCGGATGTAAGGGCGATGTGGTTGAAAATATTATCTGACCGCCATGGCTGGGTTCTGCTGATTGTTTGTCATGGTACAGCGTCCTGTTGTCAGACATATAATCTTCCAGCAGCCACACTCTTTACCCAGGGCAGAACTACCTCCACAAGGCACTTGATGTAGGCCTCAGTATAGAGTCTGAGGCCCAGTGGGTAGATGAATGGAGGAATAACATCGCCATCACTAGTTATCACGCCAAACACCTTTGTAATCGCCATTAGTTTCATTCAGCTCTTTCTGAATCCTCTGCACTTTCCTATGCACTGTCACCCAAAGACCAATGTCCGTATTAGAGCTTCCAGCGTGTATGTCAAACAGTACAGCATGATATTTCCATTTCCAAATTTCCAGCGGAGTGAATTGCTTTATGGTGCTCTTTTTTTTGTTGCTCACAGATGGTGCCCAACTGACCCTGTTATATTGTGCAGTCGACAAAAAATAAAAAACTAACGTGCATGTGCGAAATAAAAATTATGAAATCGCGTTAATTTACCCATCGCACCCTGTATATAGGCACTGTGATGAAATGGATTTCATATAAAGCATATATAATCTTTTGTAGCTTTGGTATACCTAGTTTATAGACTATGCAAAAACGTTTGATAAATTAGGTCGAAAAGAACAATTGAGACTGCTATGTAAGCTTGATTTATTTGGGAAAATACAAACTTATAAAGCGAGCAAAATACCTGGATAGGGACAAAATGATAAATTCAGTAAATACATAAAAACAGAAAGGTGAAAAAGGCAAGGGTATGTTTTCTCGCCCGAATTATTCAGTCTCTACAGAGATGTGATTCTGAGTGAAGTTTCATTTTTTGTGGACACAATCTTCACAACATTAGCTATTCAGATGACACAGTGTTGATAACAGATACAGAAAGGAAACTACAGGGACCCTTACCGTGGGTAGTAAAGGGAAGTAAGAAGAAAGAAGTAAAAATCAATTGCAAGAAGACATCAGGTATGGTTATCAGCAAAAAGAAAATCTCAACTTACGAATTACAATTTGGAGATACGGAAATCAAGCAAATACAAACAAATCAATTTCTGGGAAATGTTTTTACAGAGGTCGGGAAAAGGGACATCGAAATCTGAATGTTCATTGTAATGGCGAAAGTTACCTTCCAAAAGTCAAGCAACGTATTAAGAAACAGAATAATTACGTTAGTTCCTCTCATTTTACTAATAGTTGTAAGAAAACCTATGTTTATTTTCATTTGTATTTGTAATAGTGTTGGTGTGTAGGAAAATATATTTTGATTTTGTGAATTTTGTCAGGAAGCACAGTTTTTCTATTTCTAAATTTTATTTCGCTTTGAATATGGATATATAGGAGACACGGTGGGGTAAGGGATAACGGCTTGCATTGAGGAATCAGAGAGCCAAGTTCGAATTCCAGTCGAATCCAGTACATTCACTTACGTACTGACACACTTGGGAAAGGTATGAATCCTCTTCTTCTCCCCCCAGATATGGGTAAATAGCCTTGGATGGCAACTCTCTACAGCAAAAAGAAATGAAAACCTACTGCGGGAAAAAAAAGTCTGCCATATCAGTTATGTATCGAAAGATACATGATCGCCTAAGCGTGTATCAAGCATGGCACATTAATGACTGAGAGCATATATATTAGATATATACAGTACTGGAAAATGTATTTCGTATAGAGAATATACATTATATAGAGTCAATACAGGAAAGTATTGTTTATGTATAATATATACAGTGAATATAAATAGTGACATATTAAGAGAAATGAATTTTCCTATTCACTTATTATTGTATGCGATGTTTCCTGGAAACGAATTTAACGTAGTGATTATTTAGAAGGAAATGGAAACAGAATTCATTGTGTTAGCCGAAGGTTATTTCCGCAAAATATTTCTTGGTTTTGGTTTGATTTGTTTTACGGCATATCAACCTCAATGTGTTATTTAATGCTGCCAATTTTTTTTTTATTGCTGGTAATATGTTTTTCTTCAAAAATCTATTTCTGGGAATTTTTTTCCTTCAAGAAATCTATAGCTGGTCATATTTTTTTTCTTCAAAGAATGTATAACTATTTGTATTGCTGGTATTTTTTAAAGTATTGCTGATAATAATTTTCTGTCAAAAATTATTGCTGTTTTTTTTTTTATTATAAAATATTTCTGGTAATAAAACCTATTTTTACACAAGTTTTGGTGTTAACTATTTTTCATAGCTGGGAACCTAACAGGTGCTACCACCCCGGGTCAGGGTGGACCTGGGAACGCCAGCAATTAAGAGGTGATTCCACGCTCCTCAAAACCTCCTGATCAGAAATTGGATAATTGATAATTCAGGCCTTGCTGCTGGACGTAGTTTATCGTCTTACCCAGGACGCGGATGTAGTTTATCGTCATATCCAGGACAGCCACAAAATATGTACGGAGAGAAAGATTTGTAAAATCCAATATTCAAGCATATGCAATAATATTTGTAATGCTAACGTATAATGTTACTCACGAGGATAAAATATTTATAACTTAGACTGGGAAAGTCCTGCCTATCTTAGAACAAAGCTCTCGAAATTATAGTTCATTATTAGGTAACCATAAAATCTGAAATAATTATTTTCATTCCACAGTGTAGCTAATAAATATAGGATAAAAAAACAAAACCTTCCGAATTTATGGATAAATGTTCATTCGTAACATGAACTAATATTAGGGATATTTGTAAGTCTATTAAAATACATACACGTCTATTTCTCCATTTGCGACGACAGACAGTTGTTTTACAGGTGTAGGCATTTTCTCGATACAAGAAAGCTTGACGAATTGCTGTGTTCATTCTGTAAATATGATCTTAAGCGGTGATCGCTCTTGTGATTAAAGACATTTTCACATCTGTAGATCTATGAGAAGACAGTAACAATATCATATATGTGGACGAGTTAAAAAAATAATAGGCTATCCTCTGAGATAGAAGAATACATCGTTACTTAATGAGATTGTCTTGGTAAGTACGACTATACTGTATGTCCTCCAATCATCCAATGTCTTTCGAGTTTAGATTAATCTTCCCCACGGTTGTGTGGCTTACCATATAAAGATAAACAAAAAAACTATATTAGTAGAAGTTTCCGAAAAACGTTTTTATGCTGTACCCTTCACCAATGGAGCACACTTTACCATACATACATACATACATATATATATATTTATATATATGTATGTATATATATATATATATATATATATATATATATATATATATATATATATATATATATATAATATTAGTGTTTAATACTCACACATCCATATAAATATATATATATATATATGAAAAATATATTTTTATCATATATGTTTAATACTCACACATCCATATAAATATATATATATATATGAAAAATATATTTTTATCATATATATATATATATATATATATATATATATATATATATATATATATATAGTCAAACCTAATGAGCCAGACAAACCTACCAAGGTTTCACTTAGGCAGATCGTCAGGGTCAGCTGCCAAAAGAGGTAAAAGAAAACGGCGTATATATAGGCGACAACCAAGACAACACCACGTGACCAAGGAAAAAAGAAAAAGAAAAAGCGACACCGAGGGGGATGTGGTATAAATTTATTCAAATAACTAAAAGGGGAGGGGATATTTTAAGAAAAAACAAACAATAACGATAACGATACAATCGGGGGAGAGAGGCTTATTTCAGTAACTAACTTTTTCTGTGTCTACATTTGTTAAGGATCTCGGTTTTTAGAATTTAATAGACCATTAAGTTTATTATATAATGCATGGCTAATCTTTCCTCAGTGCATAGCTTACAGAATTTATGGCCTGCTTTATATCTGGTGCATCTTTTTAATATTTCCAATTTCAGGATGGTGTCTTTGCTATTTTCTTGTCAAATTTTCCATATATAGCTAGATAGTGTGGTGCTATGTTTAGTTTTTTTCATTTTTGAAACTACTCGTGTGATTATCTGTATCTGTGCGATTATTTCCGACATACTTTCATGTTCCTGGCTCTTTCTTTTTTAAAACCTTTTTTCCCTTCGAGATTGATTTGGCTATTGTTAAATCAAGAATTCGAAGGTTTTTCGACACGAGTATAGTTACCTATACACACACACACACATATATATATATATATATATATATATATATATATATATATATATATATATATATATATATATATATATAATGTCGTTTGATTTCTGGACGTAGGCGTTTAACTGCAGCTTCGATTTCATTATCTGTGAATTGCCATGAGGTGAGTGGCTGACGGTGAATTATCCAATTTTGTTCTCCGCAGTTATGAACTTAAAGCAGGCCTAATCTTTAATAGCATGCGTCCCAGGTTAAATAGTCCAGTCTACTCTGCCGTATACATTATATCTTGAGTGCGGATATACCTTATCCGATGGCAATTTTTCGAAATTGATCTTAGCAAACTAGACTGGCTTTTGAATACTAATTCCCATATAAATTTAGCTTATTCTGATGTTTTTCCACAGATGAGCCGTTGCTAGACACTCGCTAATCTAGCATGATTTTCCGCGTAGATTCTCAACCGCTGTACAGCGTAAGTGTGCCACAAATCTATGATTGGATTCGTAAACTCTTCATAAATGTTCTTTTTAATACTAGAATTGTGTTATATGAAGAAGAACTGGCCACATTTCTGGTGACTGAAGGCTCAAAATAAACTATTCGTCGGTAGAAATTGATACATTTTCGATTTCAATACAAACGGAATATCACACATTAATTAAAAAGGCTTCTTCAGTTTTAAAAAGGCTTCGTCACTTTTCGAGTTCTTATTTATCTGGATCTTAAATTGCACGAACAATAAGAAGCCAAAAATCTAAGCTCAACTTACAAAGAAATGAGGGTCTGCTTATCGAAACATGTGACCAAAGATTGATGAAATTGCGAAAAAGCACCAGGCAATGAAATTGCATGAAAGGTTGTTGAATGGTTTTTGGGATTCATTCGAAGAAATAGAAAAGAAAGAATTGTCATTGCGCCTAAGTCAGTAGAATTGGTAAAATTGTTGAATATAATATAAAAATACATATTTATTAACTATTTCTTTTTTCAGTTCATTAACACACACAGAATATTAAAGGACTCACTTAAGAATTGAGTGCTTAAAAATTCGTTCCATCATTACTAAGCGGACACTTGATAAACTAGTGACGTCCCATCATCACCGAGCAGATCCTGAATCTCAATGACCGGGTGTTCTGTTAGGGAGGCCACATGCTGTGATCAAACCAGATCTCAAGTTAAAAGCTTACATAAAATTCATCTCTATATATACTAGAAAAATTGTTTGGTTCCCTCTACCGATCCAGTAAGTACCTGACTCCTCCTGCTATCCCCTATCTTTAGAAGCCCTATCAGACCGAAAAAGATGTAAAGCGGAATCTGCCCAGTTTTAACGTTCCAGTCTTGATATAGTCCAGCAGTGTCTGTGCGTCCCTTTGGATAATGAATTATTTTAATCCATGTATCCCCTTTCCCAAAACGAAATATTGCATGACTCTATCGCTATTTCCAGGAAAAGTGGTCACACTAACTATATTCCTTAGTTCTACCGGTTCTTACATTCACAACTAAGATCCACTAAGCCACGATAATTGTAGCGAACCCCTTCTTCCCTTCATATTTCAATTGTGATATGTTAGTTCCACTCGAACAGCTTCTTCCCACGAACCGATCTTTTTGTGGAGCCAACTCTCAAGAGGATCATTCCATGATTACTATAATCTTAACCTGTCCAACCCTAGCGGTAACCATTATCTTATCCTTGTATTCCAATAAACTGTGCCTCTTACCCTCTAACATTTTGACTTGAGTGGCTCTTGAAGTTTGTAAAGAGTGGACATTATTTTTAAAAAGTTGTATTTAAAAGATGTTGTGTAGTTTGGTAGTCTAACTTAGAGAATTACCAATAAATGATTAAATTTTTCGTTCTTTTTTAATTATGGTTTGGGATTCTACGATGTATGTTCAGATTCTGGACAAAATCCTCAAGATAATCTGCAATTTTATCCATACTTACTCATGGATCTCGTCTTCTAATATAATTTCCCTGTGTCTTTCCTAAAACTATCTCCATGGCAATTGTTCTTATGATCTTTTCTATTTGGTACTTCATACTTTATTATTATAAGCATAGTACTAGATAGGTAAATAAGTTTCATCATTCTCGTTACACTGATCGATGTAATTGCAAGTTCTCTTCTTATGGTGTCTCGAATCTGAAATTTAGGATTTTGAACGGTACTGAGGTTGCTTAATTTTTAGGTTTAGTATTGATTCTAAAATTACTGAAATTTTGCTATGTTATCTGTGAAGTCGTTTAAGATTTAGTAATATTGGAGTATACTTGCTTATATACGTCGTACTAATAAATCCTACTCTAGAACAGAGTGTATCGACCGTAAATGATAAGACCATTTCCAATTTTTTTTAATGGAATGTTAATTTTATTCTAAACAAATATTCTAAGATATTATTATTTCTCGTGCAATCAAATTCTCATGTAATATTTATAAACACGCTCTACATCACTGAATCTCTTTTGCCATAATATGAATATACGCCCGTCAAAAGTGTGTAAGCATATACGAAAAAGAAGGTAATTTATTTCAGTATTTTAAGCCATTATTGATTTTCTCGATATGAGAATTAAATAAAAACATAGTAGACGATGATAAAAATAGTTCTTATAAAGTCATAGTTATCGGTATGTAGGAATTTAGTTCAATACTGCTTTATATGGTAAATAGTCCAAAACCGATTAGAAGTAAGGTGAGATTTCTTTTCAAAAGCGATTACAAATCTCGATTGAATATTCTGCTAACAGAATTGTGCAAAAATATGAAGCGTTGCGTGTCCCCTTTCTATTCTAGTGGTCTATTGTCAATTCTTTAGGTCACAACATTTACTGACAGACTGAATAAGCAACATAGAAAAATTTATCAGATTTCTTTACCCCGCTTCATGTCAAAGGCGGGGGTCAATAACTGATTACCTTCTCAGGATATTACTCAGTTTCTGAGATTAATATATATATATATATATATATATATATATGTATATATATATATATATATATATATATATATATATATATATATATATATATATATATATATATATATATATATACACACACAAGTTTTCTATCTACATGTTCGGTGCGTCATAAAGTTCCCGTTATGTTAACCAAGTTTTGATAGCTAAGTCTGGTGTGTTCATGCTAGGCTTATATTCATTTGTCGAGTCAGGGTACGGTGATTCGGAGAGCATGTTTTCAAGTAATCGAATGACCCCGAAGATCATTTTCCTATCCCAATCAGGCTCATTTCCTAATTAACTGAATGTTTTACTAAGCTACAGAGTACAGGTGTCAACAGGTTGGCTAACTATACTTCACCACATGGTGGACTGTCTCTGCATGCATAGGAATTTACGGGAAGGGACGGTGTTGTCATTTTTCGATCTTAGTCTACAGCAGATGTTTTAAAGCGTCAGTTATGGGCCAAAAAATGCATGAAAATTGACTTTTCTCAAGTAATCTTCCCGGACAAATCTCGCGTGACATTTGATATAACTGATGGATAGGCCAAATGATGGATGTTATCCATTTCACACGTGCCTGTAGCTAAAAGAAAGCAACAAGGACATGGTAGTGTTATGATACAGGCTGGATTGCTGCCGAAACAATTATTGGACGATTCAAATTCGATAAATGAGTTAAGCTGAACAGTACTAGCTATTGCGATTTTATGAACACGACTCTAGCCGACCATGGTGTGAAAGTGAGGATGATATCTCTGGGTTAAACTTTCCTGCTGGCCGGTCCAGCTACATGAGGATGTTGAACTTTAATTAAGTCCAAAGAAGACAAAAGAAACAAACAAGACCGATACATATATGCAAACAAATATATATTAATAACAAATTACAATGACATGAAAAGTTACATCGTGTTTGTATGGAGAAGTTATGTGTGTGTGTGTTGAGTGTCCGTACGTACGCGTATTGTCCTTAGCGTGTTCCCAGAATATGGGAAACGCTGTATCGGTGAGAGGTCACATATTGGTGTAAGTGGAAAAAGAACGATTTTACCTCGTCTCCGTGCGAGGTAGCGGCCCAAGGCCTGGGTCGAAAAAAAGAGATTTTTTTACCTCATCTCCCCGCGAGATGACCGCCCTATGCGTAAGCCGCAAAAAGAGAAAGAGGCGAAAGGTCAGCCAGTATTTATACTCGTGGGAGAGAGACCCCTGTTGAAGGATTAAGGAAATGAGGAGGAGCTAACTCCGACAAGACTTTCTTTGCATAGTACAAGTCCCAGTCTCGTAGTTTCAAAATTGAAGTGTGTATTTATGCCCGACAATTATCCTTCTCATATGTTTAATGTTGCCAGTGAATTCTTTCAACATAAAGGATTTACAGGATAGAAGATAGTGGCATAGCCACTATCAAGCCCTGATCTGAATCCGGTCGAAAATCTATAGACAGTGGTAAATATGAATTTATATGGACGAGGCAAACAATATAACAGTAAAAGCAGACCTACAGGAAGCAAATAAAAGAACATTGAAGTTTATATTATATTCCGTGCTAATAGGAATATATACTTGAAAAACAAGGTGGATAAAATAAGTAAAGTTTTATTGTTAAAAACCAGTGCAATAAGAATAAAAGTAACAGTTATGCACAGAGTTGTCGCAAGTCAATCCAGTAGTGTTTGCTACTTTGGAAGGTCGGTAGTTCTCGCGTAAGTCTGAGTCGTACTCAACAGATCTCAGCTAGTATATTTACTAACTTCCCCACGCGATCTGATGTCGCACATGGCCGGATTTAATGTGGGGCATCCGAGCCCGTAGGCTCAGCCAACAATTCCCGTAGAACTCGTGTAAAATAGGGTCGGATGGCTGTTTCCCGAGACGAGATTCTGCCCTTCGGCATAGCCTCAACTGGGGATCCTCTCTGCTCGGAGACAGAAAGTTTGAACAGCACAGGTGAAACAGATCCCAGCTAGGATATTTAACTACCCCACACGAGTGTTACATGTGACACAAGACAAGGTTTAAAGTGGGATCTCCGAGCCCCTAGGCTCGTCCAAAAATATTCCCTATTCAAAGGCGTACAAACTGGTTCAGGGTCAGTCTACCTCCCCTAACGAGACTATCCTTCGGCGGAGCCTCGTCCGGGTTCCTCTGCTCAGAGGCAGTTCGACTGTCCAGCTGGAACAGGTCGCAGCTGGTCTCTGTAGTCCGTTGACTCTAGATACATAGGTAGTTACTACCTATAGTGTAGTCACTCATGTTGGTGACATGTTATTCCATTTGATCACATTATTTGCTTAATGATTTCAGAGAAGATGTATTTCTGTGGTGATGTATTTTGACTATTTAAACTATTTACATTATTCGGACTGTTATCCTAATCTTTGTTGCATTATTGACAACGTTTCAGTTCTTGTACGCTCCGGCCTTCTTCAGGTGACTAGAATTTCGATCTCAAGTACACATAGCCCAGTGGATAGTACATATTTTGTATATTTGTTTCAAATAATCCAGTGACTTGACCTAAAGAGCTGTGAGTTCAATGTCTGCTTACAGTGAAAACAATCTGGAGAGCTGAATTAAAGGGATATAAATGATACTGAGATATGCGGAAGAGGCATGGCACGTAGAACTAGAACAAGCTACTCCAATGGTCGAAATAAAGGGTTCGCTTCGAAATTCTAATTACCTGACCATGCCAGGACCGTACAACCTCCAAAACCTTGTGAATATAGCAATAAGTATGAGAACAAAGCCCCGAAAAATGTAAATTAGCCAACTCATTTAGTGTTATCAAGGTTGTTAGCAGCAGACCTTTTCCATTTTCGGCTACACTAAATATACTTATCACAGGAAAAGTGGAAATTTCGAAGGTACATACAAGCCACTGATGGAACATTCAAACTAATATCAGTCTCTCTTTATTCATTGATTCAGATCCAAGAAAATGCGATGCGTAACAGTAACCTCAACAGGAACTGTTTACATAGCAGACGACCATTGAGAAATTAGCTACTGATATCGAGACAGGAATAACTCCTTTTAACGCATGCGCGCTTGAATAGGGAGGAATATCCAGTGTACTTATCCATTGTACGTCAAATGATAAGAATCAAGATCTTTGCGTACGATTGGGTTCAAAGCTCCGTCATGTGAAAGGCGTAAACTGAAAGCTTTAATATCAAATGGATCTTCACGAAGCCATGGAAGAAATGTAGAGCTACGGTCGTCTTTTCTGGCAATCAATCCATGTCGGTTTTTATCTATACCAGTCGGAGGGCTATCTCTTTCACTACTCCAGTTTCTCACCTCCATCTGTTTAGATACTTACAACTATGGCCCACTTTACCAGGTATACAGGTTCGAATTATCTTAATACCCTTCGTAATTCTTTGATAAAGAGGGAGTTACACTCATACAGCATCCAAACAACTGCCATTTTGGAATAAATTCCCAAGAGTTTGCTTCCTCGATAATTACGTTCTTAACTGTTTTAAGTCTATGACTAACCGGTTTGTAGCCTACATATACTCGTAATTTGTATTTCCTCCTCGTACCCCACAAGCCATGCTGTCGGATTAGTATCCGTTTTAACAGATATTTTTACAACACTTCACACGATAAAAGATAAAGAACCAATCATGTTTGAGTATTACACAATGAGGTACCATGTGAACGCAACAAGATGAACTACTGAGTGGACATTATCAGGATTTGCCAAACAAATAATTATTGACCCTAGAAATGAAGATGTAAGTTTGTAGTACTTAATGAAGCATCTACGTGAAAGTCTGATCCACAAAGAGGTGGTACTTGGGAATAAACTCTCGGATTGGAACGACTTTTTTTTTATCAATATGATTATTAAACCCTTTGGGCGTATCAGGGGTTGCATTCTTTGTCAAATAATGGCACTTACTTGAATATTTGATATTGAATTAGCAACAGAGTAGCAGGGTATTTTGCGTCTGTGAGAAACGGGACTATAGGTTGGAAAGGCCAAATACAACATGGCTTCTTAAACTATTTCGAACTCTGTCAAACACCCAAGTGAAGACCGAGTAATATATGTTAGCAATATTCCATTTTAAGTCATATCTAGTGCTTTTAACGATAGATAATGGCGGAAGGGGAACGGCATTTTCTGGTGTTATACAGCTGTAAAGAACGACGGCAAATCAACAAAAGAGATCTGAATGAATGCTTATAATTGCACAAATCTAGATGATACCTACATTTGCTTAACCAAATTGTGTACCACTACGCAGTCATCATGAAGCGTGATTGATATGACGTGTAGGTTAATCAAATGTTACGGTCATCTAGTTGTTGTGGTGTCAGTACCGATATCAGATAATAAAATAATATGGACTTTTTTCGCATGTTGTAGCAAGAAGCAGTATCACTGTGAAAAATAACAAAATAATTAACATATGAGGCATACCGTATAAGTCAAATTAATGGACACCTGATAATAACCAGAGGCTACTTGGCTGAAATGTTGCGTATATAATAACATCTATAGTAATCAGTGTAAGAACAATATTTCGAATAAATTGAATGAGTCAAATTATACTGAAAATTCCTCAAAGCAGAAATCAAAAACAAAATTAAAAGAACGAATTGGTAGAACTTGATGACAAATAAAAAAAAACAAATTTCAAAGAATCTGATATTAAGGGACCAGTTTGTCTGATTTAAAGTGCCCTGGGTAAGACGATAAACTAAAGTATAAATTGAGCATATGTCAATGTATATGCATAACATTTAATAATAATCAGTTTCGATATTTCATTATACAAAATACATGGCGTCCTAGGTATGACGAGGAGAGTGGAACCACCTCTTTATTGCTAGTGTTCTCAGGTTCAATCTGACCCGGGGGGGGGGGGTAGCACCTGTTAGGGTCTCAGCTATGGACAAATAATTGACTTCCAAACTGGGATCAAAACACTATGAGTAAAAATAGGTTTTAATACCAGCAATACATTTTGCAAAAGGTTATTGCCAGCAATGAATTTTGAAGGGAAAAAAATGACAGCAATACATTTTAAAAATATATTACCATTTTTGAATAAAAAATTACCAGCAATAAAAATCTTGTCGGCATTAAATTATCCATACAGTTTGATATGCCGTAAAACAAATCACACCAAATCTGATTAAAATAGATGAAGTTTCGTCGGTACAGTGCGTAATTGATACAGGCGTTGTTTAATCAATGGTTGCTCGTTTCTACTGCCAGTGAGTTCAATTCCTGTTTGAGAGAATTAAATATTATACTTATATATATATATATATATATATATATATATATATATATATATATATATATATATATATATATATATAATATTCAGATATAACAAATAAGAAAGGACTTACATGGATATAATTAGCACTATAATCAATAGATATAAGTATTCTATACAAACCTAATTAGCATACGCTTGGTGATAGTCAGTGGGTATTAGGATGAAACAGCCTTTTTGAAATAATTGTAATAATCTAGACAAGGATAACTGTTCGAATAATGTAGCGGAAATGAAATGTAAACGGAACACTAATGATAACTGTACCTGCCACTGTCGGTCAAAGAGACGACGTTTAGTGTGCTGTCTTTCACGAAAAATATCACAATGCTGGCCTGCTAGAACAGAGCCGGTGTGACCCCTGGTTATGAAGAAAGAAAGAGACTCCTAGTTTCTACAGGATAGTCAGAACGGTGGTAGCTATGCAAATGATTCCTCTTTAGCCTACCGCTAATGTTTCGGTCTCCATAAATCCGGGCACTTTCTCTGAAGATGCAGTTTGCTGTGTTGATCACATCACGGCGGTTACAGTATTTTACCCAGGATCTCTATCCGTGTTACCCAGGATTTCTGTCCGTATTACCCAGGATTTCTGTTCATATTACCGAGGATTTCTGTTCGTGTTACCCAGCGTCGTTCGACTTTCGTTCGTGCTTGGTTGTTTCCGGTGTCTTGGCTGTGTTTTTCCCGTACGTGAGGTGTTCCCATGTGGAAGTCTTGTTTTTGCCTTGACCCTCGTGATCCGGTGTTTTATTCAGGTGGTACTGATTTTTTCCACCCACCTTCTTTGGCAGATAGCCAACCAATAGGAAAATCTACAAATAATTTAAAATATATTGATAATTCCTCATCTCTAGAAATATACATCTATATATCTGCAAAAAATGATACTTTATAAAAGTTTTTTTGATTGGGCAATGTTCTATTATGTAAAATAAAAGCCAGTTATGTTCTATTTAGAATAAAATTATCATTCTAAAAAGGTGATTGTTGTTTACTCATTTATAGGCGAAATCGTGAGAGTCGGAAAAGTTCATGTGCACTTTTAATCCAGATTAGCTTATTCCGATGGAGATATTTAAATTAAATCGTTCTGGTACAAGACGATTATTAGGAGACACCCGATAGAGAATTGCTAATTGTGAACCTGAAACCTGTTGAAGTTCTTGAGAACAAGTTGCATTTGTTACTAGACATTCGTTTTTTAGCACTAATGAGACTAATGTAATATTTAAAAGTTTATGAAGCAGTCAATCGCTTTCTATGTAGTTGCAACGAAAATAATTTACAAAAGCATTTGCTTTCCTCAAATTGTTATACTTTCATCTATTTAGGTTAAGAAGAGTGAAATAGAGGGAGAAAAAAATGATCTGCTTATGGTTCGATACGCTTTGCTACATGCGTCAAAGAAATTCTATAGTTTCGTTTAAACAAAACGGATTAATCTATGTACAGAAGTTTTATTCTTAAAATTCAAACAATTTATAATTTAAGACAAACTAAGAAATCCTAGAGATGTTATTTCCGTTACATATTTAAAGTTAATTCATAGACAATGTACCAAATTTTCATGTCATATTATATGTAGAAATACACCGTTTTCTTTAAATTTAAACATCAAAATAAATTTTAAAGTATTTCCGGTAATTTTCCCTGCTTAAGATAACTTACAGTTGTCAAGTACTTCGCCAATCGGTCAAATACTTCGTAGTTTCTGGCCTTGCTAGACTAGGCAGTTTATTGATAGTAATGCCCTGTATGGATTATTAAATCAATCGTTTCATTGGTTAGACATTCTTTCAGGTCACAGTGTAATGCTGATCCAATTCTCTGCGTCTTTGCTCTTAACTTCAAGCTGATCAAAGCATTATTGGTAGAATCACTTTATCGATTATATTAGATCAATATCGACCACCCAACTATTCAAACGATCAATCAGAGTATTGAATTCCACGCCATTTTATAATTTCATAGGTAATGGGTTCTGACATGCGCAGTAAATTCCGACGCTCTTAGCCAGCCAATAATATGATACAAACTGAATATTTATTGAGAAGATCTGTTCGGTAAATATATGTGTAATATGTTATACACTCGAATATAGAATCACGTCTGTTTAAATACATTTTATTTATTTGCATATTGAAAGATGCTTAGACTGCCAAATCATTTTTCTTTTATAAGCAGGCATAAATAATAAATATATTTCTTCCTTCTGATCCGACTCATAGACATCACCTTCTCAATGTATTAACATAGACCTGACATCATATATGTTTAAGTATATTCGTTGAACTGTTCTATTGCGACAACGGTCATTATTTTTAGCGTGTCGTATCGGTTGTATCGTTGAGTGCATTTCCTCAACTGTCTTCAAACCAATACAAAAAAAATACTGAATATCAAATCAGCTCTCTTTTCACAGGGAGAATTTTTTAACATTAAATATCACAAGGCATACGGTTTGTAGTGGCTACTTTTATTGTTCACTAGGTGGGAAATGTCGCCTACTACTATACAGCGACGGAGAGGGTGTAAAACATAAGAGTAAATTACACATCATGACATCGTAAATATACACAAATCCTTCTGATTGCTTGTTTCACGGATTCATCAAAAATCACCATCAAATCAGTTTTTTTCTTTCTTTCTTGGCTACGATATTTATGGCCATCAAATAACAAAATCGAATATATTCTATTTGAAAAATACAATATATTTCTAAAAATCTGTATCTATCTATATTTCTGAGATGACGTATTATGCACATTATTTACATTATTAGGACTATTGTCCTCATCTTTGTCGCCATATATATTACAACTACCTGAAGAAGGCCGGAGCGTACAACGACCGAAACGTTTTAATAAATATGGCGACAAAGATGAGGACAATAGTCCGAATAATGTAAATAGTGTACATAATACCTCATCTCAGAAATATAGACAGATATTGAAGGGCCGAAACATTGTAAAAAATATGGCGACAACGATGAGGACAATAGTCCGAATAATGTAAATAGTGTACATAATACCTCATCTCAGAAATATAGACATATATTGAAGGGCCGAAACGTTGTAATAAATATGGCGACAAAGATGAGGACAATAGTCCGAATAATGTAAATAGTGTACATAATACCTCATCTCAGAAATATAAACAGATATTGAAGGGCCGAAACGTTGTAATAAATATGGGGACAAAGATGAGGACAATAGTCCGAATAATGTAAATAGTGTACATAATACCTCATCTCAGAAATATAAACAGATATTGAAGGGCCGAAACGTTGTAATAAATATGGCGACAAAGATTAGGACAATAGTCCGAATAATGTATATAATGTTCTAAAAATCTGTTTAGTTCGGAGATTTTTCTTAATCTATAAACATAAGTTAGTAACCTCTATTTAACAAGCATACGAAAAAAGTGCGAACCCATTGATCACATTAATACCTATGGTAAGTGCTTAGAATGAGTATTGGACAACGTCCTTTAAAAGTAACCTGTAAAACATAAGCCCTCATGGGAATGATAATACAGCAAGTAGATGGATACACAGAAAGAGTAACATCAACACAAAAAAACACACTGCAGAATGAATATTTAAAGAAATTCATCATGAAATATAATTCCGTTTACGTGTAACATCTTATTAAAAAGAGACCGGGAAATGTTTTTTTTATAATTCCTTCATGTTGATGAGTTACCGATTAGTTCCATAACTAAACAAGATGGGATTTCTAAGAGTATTTTCGACTTCTGATCAAAGTTTTAGGAATGAATCATTCAGAGATGATTTCTCGCCACCTCATAGGTTTGGTTGTTTTGTTTAACGGCATTCCAACCTTAGGGGTCATTTTATGCCGAAAATGATTTTCAGTGACTTTCATTTGGTTTTCAAAAATGTATTGCTGGAGACATTTGGTTTTCAAAAATGTATTATTTGAAACATTTGGTTTTCAAAAATGTATTCCTGGAAACATTTGGTTTTCAAAAATGTATTGCTGGAAACATTTGGTTTTCAAAAATGTATTGTTCGAAAATGTATAGCTGGTAATACTATTTTTCCAAAAACGTATAGCCGACAACCGTATTTTTTTAAAAACGGCCTTTCTGTTGGACATAGTTTATCGCCGTACCCATTATGCATATGCATTTCACCGTCATACCCATGGACACGGATGCAGTTTACCGTCATACCCATGGACGCGGATGCAGTTTACCGTCATACCCAGGACGTCGCTACCTTATAAGTTGTATATATATTTTTGAGATGTCAAATTAAATCATCTACATAAATGTAACAAAGTTGCGAATGTTATAAGAGAATAAATATAATATAATGCAGAAATTCCAGGGCGCATCGGAATGGCGCAACAGGTGTTCCAAAATAAATAAAATAAAATAAACAAAGTAATAACCCCTTCCCCGCAAATTATTTTTGGGTAAAAAACGTTTTCAGACGAATGTTTTTATTTGGTTGGGAAGACTAAGTAACTGAGGCAGCTTAAAGCATCCAAGCAGAAACTACACCTCTACTAGACGTATGAGTTGACAAATGGACTCGTTTCAAGCTCAGAAGGGCATGAAAAAAAAATCAAGAATGATGTATACATACAAGTGTAGCTAATTTTTGAAAGTTATGTTTTGGACGTGTTTATCCGTCCGTGTCACTTTCGGTAAAAACATATATACACGTTTAAGCTGCTTTAAGTAACTGAAAAGTTATTTTAATCAGCTGAAACAAACGAAAGAATAATGAACTGCTATTTGATAGGCATCCGCCTGTAAGGCAGGCAATGTTCACAGATGTAGGTGAGGCAGCAGAGAATGTGGAGAAGACTATAGGCGGTGCATGTAATCAACGAGGAAGTTTCAATTAAAAGGAGAACGACAAGGGAATTCGTTGAAAATTTGTGGATAGGTAGTGAGGAAAGAGAATATACTAAATGAAATAGTTGCAGAGAGAATCAGGAACTAAGATACCGAACGAGCTTTTGTAAATTGATGTCAGGCGTATAATAAATTCACAAATATTGTTTAAAGCAACAAATGATAGGAAGTTGTGGCGAGTCGTCATCTCCCACATCTTGAAAGGGCGAGGCGTATAAAAGAAGACGATGTTTGGGGTAACATTTTCTGAAGCAGCGTACAAGTAAGGGTGTTGCCATAACCTTACCGATTTTAGTACAATTGGAAGCATAGATTGGAAGCATAGATTCTGGTCGTCAGGCGATAAATATTTTGCGATTTCTTAAGCACCCAAATTCGAGTTAACTCCTTAAGTCTTCTAAGCTTCCCTTAATAGAGCGCAAATTTGAATAAAGGAGATGGTCTTAAGAATAATCTATTAGGCTAATCCTCAATGCACCATCTTCCCTGGCCAGCAACAATTGAAAATCACGATTAGAATGTGCTTCAATGCTATCCAATGCGCTTATCGAATATACAAAGGCATGTAGCTTATCGAAACGATGCGGCCATTATTTATAATACACGAAACCAACGTTATATGTCAGGTAGTGAACGCAAGACGATATGCATGGAAAGGTTGATGTAAAGAAAAAGAAAAAGAAAAACTGATCAGAAATAAAACAATGGCGAAGAGGAATTGAGTATATTCAATTCAAATATATTTTACTTTACGTTTATTTCGTTTTCATTTTATTATGATTTATTATTGATTTTCTGTTAGAAGATAGAATATTTATTAAGAATACCTAATCCGGATCGATTGTTCCCAGAATGATATCCATTGAAGTCATATTTCCTATTCTCATCTTTTTCAGTCGCAGTTCACAATACATATCTTCTTTAAATGCAGGGTGATATTAATTTATGCGTTCAGGCATCTTGAGAAAATAAATATGGTGGAGACAAAAGCTCTCCAGATGAAACTACAAGAGATCTCCTCGAACTTGAACACTCATATTCGTTAGGGAAATGTGGCCATTGATTTAATCGAGGAACATATCCGAGATTACCGTTAACTTCAGTAGAGGAACACATCTGCTCTGCGATGCTCCGTCATTACCGAACTGGTTTTCTACATAACTACGGTGACTATTCAACATGGCAGTTGAATCTACAGGTAGGTTAACCGGCGCTGTGATAAGACTTATATTAACCAGTTGGTTGTGAAGCCATTCACATCACTAGAAAAAAAAAAGATAGACAAAACCGTTTCGTCGCCAATGGCCCGATAATGCAACAGTTAATACCGGGTTAAATGTTATCAGTAGCATTCGTAAAGTAACCTCACATAACGTGGAGGTAGACAGAAAATAATCTTAAGTGTTTCGAAATTCTGAGATGTTTAGACAATGAAAAACTTATATGTCTAGTCATATCATCTCACTCGCTGCACAAACACGCGCGCAAACAGAGATGCACACACAGGCTTACACACCTTTATATTGTTTTATAATCATATGTTAAAATAATTTCAACCCAAGAATGCAATAAAGTCACTAAGACGCAATGAGAATAAAATAATTTGAGAAAAATCATTATTAAGAAGAGAAATTAATAAAAGAACAAGATAATTTTATAAATAGATTTCTGATGATCAAAATTGAGGGGAAAGCTAGAATCCGGAAGAGAGTTTCACAGGCAAGAAGTGCGAAAAAACATTGCTAGCTTAGATATTATGGTTATTATTGTAGCATACTGATGGACGACATATACACATAATTAAAGTAGTGAATGCTGTATGTTCGTCTAGATTCGTCTCCAGCTTTGCTGTGGAAACTCTCTGACTGCAGGCAGAGAGGATACAGAGACGAGGTTATGTCGAAGAGCTGATTCTCCAGTGTCGCGTAGAAGTAGTAGTCAAATGCTAAAAGTGAGTCAAGTGAATTCCACAATGAATCTCCAACTCTAGGATATCCTCCGACCGCCCCACGCGGTCAGATGTGGCACAAGGCCGAAATTAATAGAAGTGACCGGCAGGCGATGAATGCACAGTAGTCAGAAACTGACGCGCGTGAACCAGCAAACACATTGTTAGGCTGCATTGTTACGCGATGATTTCTTCGTATCAAGAGTCCCAAAATATGCAACGAAAATATTCCCTACACCATGAAACGAGCACGTTAAGCCTGAACCGTTGATACAAGGAAGGATTTATGCATATTATCCGAATGTTACAACAGAATAAGAGACTTAGAACCACATTTTTTTACAATAATATATCCTCCATGATTTTAGGTTTAGAGACCACATGGTTCAGTTACTTGTTTATATCTAACGGGACATGTTGAGAAAATTTACTGCTGTATCTTTTCTGTTTCACGGTTCACGGTGTCATGCGTTCAGAGATGCTCTTCTCTATTTGTCATTTGATATATGTAAACTGTAATCAGGTTTAACTCGTCTGAACATTCTCATCAGGCCTCTACGATCAACAAGAGATTACCGCCCCAAAAAGTGCAATTTAGGAGATATTTCTCCTTCATCTGAGAATTCTATCTAAAACTAAAAAAGGGTGGTGCATGGAAATATTATTAGATAATTTTTCTGCAATCAGAAAATCTCGTCGTATACTAATAGCACTTTCGCGTTAAAAGTAAATTAAATGAACTTTTTTCCATATTAATACTTGAAATGATATTCATAAGATCGTCATGAATATGTTTAATTGCCTACACACACACATTTTCTACCATGTTATTGGCTGATCAGAAATTTGCATCATATAGAATTTCTTCATTTGAAATTAATTAAATGGCTATATATACGGTTGAGGGAACCAATACTCGTACACATACAATTATTTTATTTATTGTATTTTCAATTAATGAATAAACATATTTTTCATATAATTAACAGTACACAGATGCATAATAACAAAATATGCATAGAAAAGAGAAAAATGATTTAATATAAATAAATTCCATTTATACATTTTAACTGGTGACAAAAGTATTCGTACAATGCAAATTTCGGATTTTAAAACTTTAAAATTGCTTTAATACTCTACATTATTCAAGTGGAATATTCTAGAATGTTCCACTAATGTTATCAGTAGATATTTTTGGATGAAAAGATGCATACTTTACATCCTGGAACTGATTTTCGTGAGAGAAGGTTATCATTGTGCCAGGAGGTAAACAATTGACAAATTCGCAAAAAGAACTAATTGTTAATCTCTGGATAGAAAGTAAAAGTTAGGGGAAAATCTCAGACAACTTGAATATTCCATTTACTACCATTAGTTCATTCAGTGCAAGGTATAAAATCTCACACTGTTGAAAACCAAAGAAGAATAGTTGGTCCACGGCAGATTTCTCCAAGATCTTCGAGGAAATTAATGCGTCAAAGTAAAACAAAAAAACAAAATAATGGTTATTCGTCAAGAGCTGGAGGATAATTCATTTTCATCAGGAATTTGTATCATAAACGGACAATAAGCAATACAATTCATAGGAACAATCTAAATCAGACTCCCCTCGAAAAACTCCACTGAAATGGAAAAGATACAGGTTGGAATTTGTTCGTAAACATAAGGATAAGAAAAATCGTACTTGGAAAGATTCTATGAATCATGTATGGTGAAAATATGGCGATGCCTTCAAAAAAAAAGAACACAACTGCAACAGTGAAATTTGATGGTGGTAGCATCATAGTTTGGGGATGATTTGCTGCAGAAGATACTGGCAACATATCAGTAATAAATGGTAGAATGAATGCCGCAGCATGTCAAAATATTTTGGAAGCTAATTTAATGATTTCGGTTGAAAATCTTGAACTTCCTCCTGATTGGATCTTCCAACTGCAAAATCTACGAAGAAATGGTTTACTAAAAATAATGTAAATATCCTGAAATGGCCAAGTATGTCCCCAAATTTAAGTTAATCGAGAATCGGTGGCGTTATTTAAAAATTCAAATCCAATCGAGAGCTCCAACAAACGTACGGAACCTGAATACCAGATGCGAAGAAGAATGGAACAAAATACCAACTAAAATTTGCAAATCATTAATTGAGAACTACAAGAAAGGGTGGGTGGCTGTAGATGTGAATAATAGTTTTTTCACCCATTAAAATGGATTAGTGGGATTCATTTCTATTAGATCAATTTTCTTTCTGTTTTCTATGCATATCTAGTTATTATGCATCTGTGTACAGTTAATTATATGAAAAATATTTTTCTACATTAGTTGAAAATACAATAAATTAAAAATTTGTATGTGTACGAATATGTTTCATCCACTATATATATATATATATATATATATATATATATATATATATATATATATATATATATAGTGGAGGAAACATATATATATATATATATATATATATATATATATATATATAGTGGAGGAAATATATATATATGTAGGGGAGGACATATATATATATATATATATATATATATATATATATATATATATATATATATACATATATATATATATATATATATATATATATATAGTGGAGGAAGCATATATATAAATATATATATATATATATATATATATATGTATATATATATATATATATATATATATATATATAGTGGCGGAAACATATATATATATTACAAAGGGGAAAATTTTTAGTGTGACGCATTTTATCATTTAGGTTTTCATCGGTCTAAGTTTATGCTTACGGCGTTACGACTGCGCATGCGCAAGTACGACGCAGGTAATTTTTTAATTTAAAGTGTTAAAGAAAAATTGGGGGTATATAACTTAGTCCGACTTATATGTGTTTTGGGTGTAAAACGTAGTGCAAGGATGTCATAAAGGACGAAACGTGTCACAGAAAAACATCTTCTAAATTTTTCCTTGATATATAAATATGAATATATCATTATCCCATACACACACACACACACACACACACACACACACATATATATATATATATATATATAAATATATAAGTTATAAAAATAACTTCATTAGAAATATATATATATATATATATATATATATATTTCTAATGAAGTTATTTTTATTTATTAATCCGACAGATTTTATCACTTGAAATGTTGTTTTAGTTGGTACCTATATGTTAGTATATGTTTCGCTTATTTATTAAACTGTATATGTATTTATTTTCGTCTACTGGCCAGAATAATCTGGAAAACGTATACAAAAAATAAGCCATCTTTGGCTGGATTTGAATATGTGACCCTTTTGCAGCAGATACCCTTCATTAGATTAAATGTGTTCTAGACCGACTTTGTTGATCGTCAACGCATTTCCTGGCTGATTCGGTCAACAAAACTCGTGTCATCTCTTAAATAGTCGCGTCAGATCAGAACATTCATATGGATGGCAATCAGTAATATCTAAATATCGATGTTCAAGACTGGCTTTGAGCAAACGAAGCCTATATATATTGGTGAAGACAACACTTCTTGGTACATTGTCGACTGGCGCTACAAAATCAAAGAACTGCACAAAATATCTGAAACTACATCACTTGAGGAATTTTAACAACAGAACCAGCTAAAATGGAAAATAAAAAGTAGAAAACAATGTTATAATCCATATGTTGATGTTCCATACAACTTTAAACGATATGATTAAATACAAAACATTCCAAACATAGGAGGAAACTTCTGGCAGATTCAACGCCCATCTACAAAATTTGGGTAAGCACGAGTTTATAGTTATGTCTACAGCCTGTTTGGTGGTGAAAGTTCATGGTGAAGCAGAGGACGTTCTAAACGGAAAACAACCGTCAGGACAGAAGTTTTTATCGATGACATTAACGACCAAGGCGAACCCGCAAACAGAAGGAGATTGGCTGTGCCGTTACTTGGAAAGGGATAAGCTCCGTCAGATCTGCCTAATCGAAAACAAATTTCGTAGGAATTAATACTGTTCCTGCTATCCTACTAGATATGGATAGTAAACAGGTCATCTGCGCAGTGACGCGACGTCTACACCCTGAAATGGGACTGATGATGACCACTATAGACGCACATATTCACTATATTAACTTACACCTATTTCTAAAGAATCTTTACTGAATCTAATGAAAAGATGCAACGATTCCATCAGGATATTAAGATGATGGAAGTAGCTGAGTCAGACATTATTACAGACAATCGCTGCAGTCTACAACATCATCATCATCCTTTCAACCCACACAAAAGCAAATCGTCTATTGTTTTCTATGCATTAATTAAAGAAACTTCTATCAATATAGGAAATAACGATAGCACATAGTGGAATTGAGAAAGTTATTTTACAGAAAAAAATGTTTTAAGAGAAAGATTTTAGAAGATTCAACCGAGAATAGTACCAGCTGCTCACTCAATGAATTCCGAATGTTTCCTTATAAGGAAACGTCTAATAGTATTATTAACATTACGTGTATCTCACATAAGGTCGAAATTATGGAGCACCCAGTGAGAATCAAATGTGCTACTCAGTCGAAATAGATCTAACTTGATAACCATTTCAACACGTCAAGCTGGACCAACCATGGGATATATACATCTATAAGTATTTACCTAACTTTATCAGTTCCTGGGTACACTTACTTACATGTGTGTTTCACGTTGTAGTTTCTGTTAAAGTTAATTATGAAAATGTTCTCAGGCTAATTTTAAAGTCAAATATATTATAAAGTTTTCAGTAAACTATTGGGTAGTATTTAAAAATATGGCAGAATTTTGCTAGACTGGCGCCATTTGTACAAGTAAGAGATGTTCCACTATTTGAAAAATCGGTTTACTTCAGAATCAGAATCATTTACATGTATATAGATTCATTACTAAATTTATCTTTAGGCGTTTGGTTATGTCACTGACTTCAGATTTCATGCTGGAGTTAATTTTGCCTTAATTTTCCTCCGAGAATCAGTAACTGATTTAAAAACACACACAAAACGGCAGACAGGCTTTTGCCTAGCGACTAATCACATGCATAGTGAGTCAAATTATACAAAAATATATATGAATAACATAATGATGTTTTATGTCGCATAATAGCATAGAAATAAACAAAACCGATCCAGGAAATCTTAATTAATGTCCAGAAAACAATAGATTTGCTTTTGTGTGGGCTGAAAAGATAATTGTGTGACTTCAGCGATCGTCTGCAATAATGTCTGCTTCAACTTCGATCATGTGATGAAATCGATGCATCTCCTACATCCGAATCAGTAAGGATTATTTGTAAGTTCAGTCAGTCAGTTATGTGCCATGCGGAATACACGCTTAGGCGATCATGTATCTTTCGATACATGACTGACGAAGCAGATTTTTTCAACAGTAGGTTGCCATTTCTTTCTGTTGTAGACCAGTTGCCATGAAAACTTATCGAACATAGACTGTCCTGTTATTTACCCAAAGCTGGCGGGTGACGAAGAGGATTCATACCTTTCCCATGTGTATTAGCACGTAAGTGAATGTAATGGATTCGACTGGAATTCGAACACGGCTCTCCGATTCCTCAATCCGAGCTGCTTATCCATTACTCCATCATAGTGAAAATGTCATCGCCATCATTTCCATTTCTGGGTGTGGCCGTAGCGTCACTGCACAGCTGACTAGTTTACTCCACATATTTGGGATGATAACAGGAGAGGTATTAATTCCTACGAAGCTTTCTTCGGATTGCCAGATCTTGCGGGGATTACCCCCCCCCCCCCCATGTAAAACCATAGATAATCTTCTCCTTTTGAGTGCTCGCTTTGGTCGTTGATTCTATCGGTGAAACCATCCGCCCTGGCCGCTGTGTTCAGATTAGAAAGCCCTCCGCCCCACCATGAAGTTTCACCATCAAATTGTCTGTAGACAGAACTACAAGGTCCTATCTACGATTTTTGTAGATGGTCGTTGATTCGACGAGAAATTTCCTCCTATTTTTGGTAGGTTTAGTTTTTAATCATACTGCTAATTTATCAACCGTTTTAACCGGAAAAATGCTAAGTGAAACGCAGCAGGTGCCGATGTACAGATGGCAGATATTAATATGTTGCATGGTACTACTAACAAAAGTAATATTATCTGACGTAAATATTTATTGTGTCCATATTACACCTTAAATTTTAAGTTATTCGTTTTTTAGAATTTCTCCATAATTCGAAGCATTGCATTTTTCATTTTTTTCTTAATTCTTGTTTTTCATAAAGGATATCATGATCCGACTGTTAGTTTTCCATTGTCACTTACAGATGATTTAAAACATTGGCCATATTTGTTTAATTGTTAAAAGTTGTTTCACATTGCGTATTGTTAGAATAATATTTGTTTCTCTCAACAAATGACATTCCTTTTCAAGACAGGCCATTGACATTCTTTTCACTGACCGGCCATTTAAGTTTTTTATTCATTCCGAAAAAGAAGTCATTTTTAGAATTCTATTTCAACTCAATAAATGCAGTAGACTTATTAAGGCACACGGGGTTGCTGGTTGAGGAAGAATGAGGAACAGAAACATTCCTAATGAATGCGAAAAGAAAAGCGTAACCAGGAGGACAGTCGATGGCGATTGACATTGTATTTAAACTTTTGCATATTAAAGTTGGCTTGAAAGCATGGGGCTGGAATGGAGATCCACAAGCACGGAAGGCGGGGAAAGAAACTGATAACCTAGAATTTACGGCCTTATCTAGCCAGCGCACCTGAAAATTGATGAGATCTCGACGCCAGTCTAGTACTGCGCTTAAATTTTTAAAAGTCGGGTACCATAGCGAAGAGCTCATCCGAAAAAATTACCATGGAATTATTTATGGAAACGACACATGGAAGCAACGTTACGGCGGTGGAAAAGTGCCTGAAGCCGTCACAGCAGATCAAGAATGTGTATATTACTGATTATCCTTTGGATTTTATCAGTGATATATGAAAAAAGTAAGATCTTTTCAGGAGAACTTCTTAAATGAAGAAAATATTCCTTCATATACAATCGCAGTGTTACTATCATCAATGATACCCTCATTATAATGGATTTAATTAAAACTGTCGATGGAAGGACAACTATGAAGTAAAACCTGGAATAAGAATGTATCGATGTGTAGTATATATCGTCTTTCAGCTTCCATAACAGAACTCTGGTGAGCCTTCTGATCATTTCAATTATCGTTTTATTAGTTTTTACATCTTTTGCCAAATTACTAGAAGTTCTAATCAACAGCGAACAGTTTAGGTATCTCATTTCAATGGCCTTCTTTCAGATAGACAGCTGCCGATCTGTTAACTGTTATTACTGAATTTGTCAGGATATGGCTTCAGATATTTCGAGGCTCTAGAATCTAGACAACAGATAAATTAGTTGCTTTTAACAAAAAAGTTTCAATATGGAAGAAAAGAATGAAGGTAGATGATTTGGATATATTTCCTTTAGTTCGCAAAACCTGTGTTACCGAGATGATTCCCATTATTAGTGAGCATTTGAAATTTAAAAAAAAAAAATTAAAGAATATTTTCCCTCAATCAGCATTGAAGAATTTTATTGGATTCGCAACCTTTTCAATTTTGAGTTATGTGAAGAGGACGAATTAGCAAGCCTTTCCAGTGATCGTGGTCTCAAATTGAAGTATGCACAACTGCCATTGGACGCCTTTTGGATTTCTGTTATGGAAGAGTATCCAACTCTAAGTAAAAAAAACCATCAAAATCTTACTACAATTCGCAACTTCGTACCTATGTGAACTGGTATTTTCTTACCTAAACAACATTAAAATTTAAAAAAAACGTGAAAGACTTAAAAATATTGAAGAAGAGTTAAGAGTGTGTCTCTCTCACATTCGCCCAAATATTGCAGCAGTAGTCAAGAAGCACCAGGCACAACTGTTCCACTGACATTCACCATTATTATTTCATACCCAATATTGAATACAAGATATTTATGTCAATAAAAATTCTTCCTATATAATATTCTTTGTTTTTTTATTATTTTATTGCAAAAAGGCTTTATGGGTTGAAAATATTTATTTTTTGTGGTAGGTGTGCCACGAAAATTTAAAGAACTCAATAGTGTAAAAAATGTTGGGAACCACTGCTCTAGATAATGCTTGAAATACTGGCCTTCTCTACAGGCTCAATGGCTGTGTCGTACATGGTGCTATATTTGACATAATCTAATCATTCTTGAAAGATTGCATAGTGAAGGTTGTGTTGAATGGTCGATCTTCTCGACTATTGCATATTAATGTTGGGACCATCCTGCGTTCTCTCCTTGAATCTACGTTGTTTCTTTTCTTCCATAACGAACTTTCCAATTTCGTCAGTTCACAAATACGTACTAACGCTGAATGACATAAACATTTACTCCTCTCTTAATAGCATGTCTGACAGGCTCGACAAATTAAAACTGGTAGCTGCTCTCGAACGTGACACCTTACTAGTTGCTAACTGCGACAAGAAATAGCTTGTAAAACTAAATTTCTATATTTAACTATCACTGAGAACCATTTTTACTTACATTAGCAAGGCCGATCGTAAACTCCAGATGACTAACTCGTGGTTTCTTCGTGGCCACACATTTTCCACTGCTGCCTTTAATATATTGGATTACTGTAATTCCCCATGCATAATACGCATGTTTTTCTAAAATAAAATAATAAGCAAAATTAGGGGTGCGTATTATGCCCAGCTACAAAATACCTTTAAAAAATTGCTGTTTTATCGGTCGAGTTCTGTTGTAATATGACTTTTCAACACAGACATCCTACAATTCGGCACATTCGACGATTGCGACCCCATAAGGATGTCAAATACAATTATATGTACCTAACAATGCTTACATATGTAAAATAAAATAAGTATTATCATAAAACTAAATTAGAATAATATTATTCTATGTTTAAAGACATTTTTTTAGGGGGGAAAACTATATACAAATCCGGAAGCATGCACATTTTATTTGGTTTGGTATGTTTTACAGCATATCAACCTCAATGTGTTATTTAATACCGACAAAGATTTTAATTGTTTCCATTTTTTTTTCAGAAATCTATCTCTGGTAATATTTTTTTCTTCAAAAATCTATTTTTGGTAATAATTTTCGAATATGTATCGCTGATAATATTTTTTCAAAAACGTATTGCTAGTAATAATGTATTTCGGGTATTAAAACTTATTTTTACACATTCATAGTGTTTTGACTCCAGTTTGAGGGGGTCAATTATTGTCCATAGCTGAGACCCTAACACCCCGGGTCAGATTGAACCTGAGAACACTAGCGATTAAGAGGTGGTTCCACTCATCTCGTCATACCCAGTACGCCATATATTTTGTATAATGAAATATCGAAACTGAATATTATTAAAGGTTATACTTATACATTGACATATGCTCAATTTATACTTGAGGCTATAGGTAGGCATAAACAGGTTTTATACTTGAGTTTATAAACAACATTTTACGCCATATATTTTGTATAATGAAATATCGAAACTGAATATTATTAAAGGTTATACTTATACATTGACATATGCTCAATTTATACTTGAGGCTATAGGTAGGCATAAACAGGTTTTATACTTGAGTTTATAAACAACATTTTCACAATAATTGCTGCTTTGTGGAACGAACATCTTTGTGGATACTTCCCTGAAAACTACAAACTTGACCTCTTTAAGAATAACAGCTATATATTTAGTTTATACGTTCTTTTGATATTTTCAGATATTAAGTAAATGCTCTCTTTATAATAAACATTATTAACAGCATTTACCGGCCTGAATATACGAGTAATTTCATAGAATATATGTCCTCCGAGAGGCATCGAACTTTTCTCCTACGCGGAAATCTCATATAGCCTGAAGTGTTATACCATTTAGTTATAGAGGAAGCGTCGATTTGCAAGGTCAAATTACTGTTTGTAAACTACAAATTTCCATCGGAAACAGGAAGTTTCTTTCGAAGCGCTTCTTCCAAAGAGCCGCTACCTTACTGAATACACCTCCGCGAGGATGCTAGTCCGAACGCTACAATCTTACCATAAGTCTACGTTCAACTGTTACATAAAGCTTATATCCACATAATCCACACATTCTTCTTCCTACGTCGGTACAACAAAATTATTTAGTAACGCACTACCATGAGGGACTTCGGAGCCTTGTATTACGTGAACATTTAGTAAAATAAAATATTTGAAGACAAATCTTATATACGTAGATCTGAGTTATTTGCCAGTAAAAATGCCTGAAATCGGAAAAATATTTCTAAGTTTAAATTTATTATTTTGGAGGAGACATTTTTTATGATAAGTCACCAAGTTTAATTGCATGATGTCGATATGCGATGAAAGTATAAACTGATTTGTATGACGTCTGGAAAATGAATGCTTTGATCGTCTGCAAAAGGAACGCCCTGACACACAAGCATACACACAGACACACATAAACGGAAATGAAGAACAATAAAAAAAAGTTTTCTTTTACCCATAATTCCCCAGAGCATGTTCGTCTCTGAGAAATTGATTTACTGCCTCCTATCAGATCGGCGAAAAGCAAAACACAATTTGAAACAATTTTCACGTATTAAAAGAAAACGATAACCCGCGTCACCTCACTGTTTGAAGTAATATATATCTAAGTAGATATTGCCACTCTATTTCCGCTTTGAAAAGATTCTGTTTAATTTATATTTATTGAGATACTGCAGTATATGTGAAATGCTTGTTGCTTTATTTTTATTCTTCTCGCACGCACACAAAACATGTAACTGTGTGTATGCTTAATATTAAAAAACACTGACATATTTAAATAAACAGATATATAAGAACACAAATAAATAAGGATATATATATATATATATATATATATATATATATATATATATATATATATATATATATATATATATATATATATATATATATACAATATTAGTGGTAAATATACACATACATATGCAATTATATATACACACACATATATGTATAAAAATAATTCCAAGAGGATATGATCCAGGTAGAACTCAATGTCCAGGACAGAGTAAGGATATAATAAAAAGACTTAAACACTAATATTCCATTAATATAGACCATGGAATATTAGTGTTTAAGTCTTTTTATTATATATAGATATATATATATATAAATACAAGTGTTGCTCTGAAAGTAATAGCTGCTATTTTATTAAGTTTGTCTGTGACATCTTCGTACTATATGAAATTTGTCGCTGATAACCTATCTTTTTAACATTCTTATAGGTAACGTATGGTAAAATGGTGTCTGACATGAAACTTCACAGGAGGAAGAGGTGTGACTTTGAATTTGAATGGAACATGAAACAATGTTTCTTCAACAATATTTATTTTCCATTTACAGAAACCAAATATTGGTTGTATGGACACTATGAGCGTTCCCTTTCAAAAGAGACGGCAAGGTTTGTTGTTGATTTTGTGTAGCGGCATATCAATCTCTATGGGTTATTTTATGCCAAAATTTAAATATTGAATTGCAATTTCATGGTTTTAACTAAGTAATTTTGAACGTGATTGTATGCCCTCAGCTACAGATAAGATGTATTAATGGTCATTTTGCTTTATAATTGTATAGTTCGTCATTTTACTATAAATATGTATTTTATATTTTCATCGTCTTTTGTTTTTGTTTGTGTTATAGTGAAAGACACCTGGTCTAGAGAATAGACTCTCCCACCTATTATAAGTAGGAGTTAGTAGGTAGTCGAGGGAGGAGTAGTTATGAGCGACCACAACTCGATTACTCTGCGTAACACTTATTTACAAGTTCCTAACGTTTCTGTACGTACCCCATTTAGGACGCATTTAGTCCGACTACAAGTTCTATTGTGGAAATAACTCCACAACAACTTTTGGCGACGAGGAATTCGTACTTTTGGCGACGAAGATTCGAACTCATACGGGGGAGAAAAAAAAATCGTTGGCCAAAACAACTTTTGGCGACGACGAATCGTACTCTTACAGAGGCAGAAAAAAATTCGTTCGCCAATACAACTTTTGGCGACGAAGATTCGAACTCATACGAGAAAAAAAATTCTTCCGCCAATACAACTTTTGGCAGCGAAGATTTGCATTCATACGGAGGAATAAAAAGTTCGTCCGCCACAGTGGTTTTGACGACGAAATTCGCACTCATAGGGAGGAAGAAAAATTTTGTTCGCCACAAATAACGTGGGCGACAAAGTCTCGGATTTACACTTTGAAAAAAAAATGGAGAAATGCAAAAGTCTACTCCAGGATTTTTTAAAGTTCCAATTGGAACAACAAACAAAAATATTGGAACAACAGAATACATTCCAGAAGCAGTTACAGGAGGGAACTCTCAATAGACAGATGCAATTCCAACAGAAAATAGAACAGATGCATGAGGAGTTTCAAAGAAAAATTCCGGAAATAACCAAGAACAGGAAAGAGAAAAGGTCTGCAAAATGATTCCTTCCCAGAGAATACAATATGGAACTCAATGGAAATATTTACGTACAGTCCAGATGAAGAGGTAACTTTTCAAGAATATTTTTAAAAATATACAGACGTATATAATGAGGACTGCCATTTGTGGTCTGAAGGAAAGAAGGTTAGGCTTCTTTTAAGTAAATTAGGAACTGCTGAGCATAACAAATTGGTAAACTTCATTTTACCGAAAAAAACTAATAAATTAACAATTACCGAGGCGGTAAATATATTAATCGAGCTATTTAGTCAAAAGACATCTTTGTTCCACATGAAGTGGAAATGTTTAAATTTGATTAAAGATGACGAACATGACTATATAACGTACGCAGCCAATGTGAATAAGCATTGTGAAGAATTCAAGCTAGCAGAGCAAAGCGCAGACAATTTTAAGTGCTTGGTGTTTATTCAAGGTCTGGTAGCGGAAAAAGACTCAGAGTTGAGAAAATTAGTACTGGCAAAATTGGAAAGCAATCCAAATATTACGGTACAGAATTTGGCAGAAAAATGCACAAGATTTGTTAGCGTAAAAAAAGACGCTAAAAAGATAGAACAGTCTGGCATTTCGCATGTAAGGAAAATGCGGTACAAAAAAGAAAGTCAGTCAAACAAAAAGAATTGTAAAATTGCAGAAAGTAAAATACCAGGAAAAAACAAACAAAAGCGCCCGAAGCCATGTTTTGCTTGCGTTGAACAACACTGGTACAGATATTGCAATTTTAAAAATAAAAAATGTTTTAACTGTGGAAGAGTTGGGTACAGACACCCGCATTGCCATTAAAAAAACAAGGGCAATAAAATAAGGAAACTAAAGTCCAACGAGGTAAACGATGAAGTAACTAGAAAATTCGTTACAGTCAAAATAAAATAAAAAAAAAAAAAAAACTTTTTACTACTACGGAGTAAAGTTTTAGGAGGGCGGTGTTATAGTGAAAGACACCTGGTCTAGAGAATAGACTCTCCCACCTAGTATAAGTAGGAGTCAGTAGGTAGTCGGGGGAGGAGTAGTTATCAGCGACCACAACTCGATTACTCTGCGTAACAATTATTTACAAGTTCCTAACGTTTCTGTACGTTTACTCCATTTAGGACGCATTTAGTCCGACTACAATTTCTATTGTGGAAATAACTCCACAACAGTTTGGATGTTCATTACTTGCCCAGAGATACGACCCTAGCAGACACTACCGCCCTTGGTCAGGCTGGACCTTGGAACAACACCAATTAAGAGCTGGGCGACAAGGTAACTTAATTCTAGGACTAAATATCCGAGGAGCAACTAATTCATCGAGTCTTGTTCTGTATTGAAAGAACCTTTGATATAAATTCTGCGCAGTATCTCCAATATATTACTTGTAGCAATTATTAAAGGGGATAAAGCAAATTCCTCATTCACGTATTAGTTTATTTTCAATGTATTTTTCCACTTATAAATTTTGAGGGATACAAATTTGGCTTGATGGAATTCGATAATCATTTAGGATTCTAATTTGATGTCATGGAATGTATATCCATTTATGAGATCATTTCTATTCGTTGATTTGTTATAAAACATATTTTAAGTTATTGTAACTACAGTGTAACGTGATATAAAGGAAAATAAAGTGTTATTTATTTGTTCCGAAATGGAATTCAAAGACAACTTTATTTAGATCATCTAAAAAATCAAATAATATAGTTCTGTGGAGATATATTAAAATGTACTATGCATATATCTGAAATATCTAGATTGTTTAGGAGAAATTCTCTAGAAAGGACCCGAATCGAAAGAGTTGAAGCTAATAGATGCTAAAATCCCATTCAGAATCAAACCAATTGGTAATCCAAAAGTTTTATATACATATGATTGTTAAAGATGAAGAGCATTTATTGGAGATGAGACTGCAGATTTAAGCTATTGGTAGGATTGCCAGAGCCATGGCAGCGATGATCAAATTGGCAGGAACAAGGGGAATGAAAAACAGCTTTCAAACGAAGTACAGGCTGTACAAATCGCTGGTAGTCTGTAATCTCCTATATGTATGTGAAACGTGGACACTATTGGCATATACATAGCGTAGGATCCACGCGTTTGAGAACAAATGCATCAGTAAACTCCTTGGCATTTTCTACTGGGAACAAAACAAAAACAATGACTTTGTGCGGAAAAGGTTTGAAAGTTTTGTAGGACGCCTGGGGCCTCTTCTCGTTACTGTCGAACGGAGAAAAATGAGGTGGTTGGAACACATTTACAAGGTACGGCAGCCTGTGTAAGACCTTTATGAAGTTGAAGTTGGATTGTTCCAAGGAGAGGGTTAGACATTTTGTTTGTGCTTTCGTCAGTTTGTGAGGATCCTTACCAATATAATGGACTGAATTGAAATGTCAGCTTTTAGGCAAACCAAAATATTGGGATATTCTAGCATGCTATTCTATTAGTTTATATGATTTGTTTATATTATTAATTTGTTTCCTATGCTCTTTTCTCTGTACTTATTTTGTGCCCATTAGTCGTCTCATCTGTGCATGCATCGTTGAGCCGTAAACTGATCTTTATCATTGTATGTATTCCAATTCATAATAACAATTCTACTTCATTTGTCTGAGGAGGTGATGAAAATTTCTTTATTTTTGCTAAGTTCGTTCGTGCATTATGTGTCTTGATGTTTGAGTTCATCGTTCGTTTCTGTTGTGGAAGTTCTTATTCCTTGAATGAATTTAAATTCTCTGTCGGCCTGTCTGTTTCTTGTAACTATTGTGTCAACTTGAGCTCCTTTATGAATTCTTGTGGTGAATGTTTAACCAAAGCCAAGGGCTTCAAATTCGGTATGGAATAGATTTATATCTATTATTTATTGGGTATGCTCGGCCAATGTATTGCCTTTTTCCATTGATACATAGTATATGCTGTAATTTGTTGATTTGATTGTTGTGTTTGTTATAAATGAACAATTTCCCTCTTTATATAAATTTCTTTTTGCGGAGTTATAGTCCAATATTTTTATCATTTTTAAAAAAGAATTTCTCACTTTCTTCGAGGTTTTTCAGGAGATACCTATATATATATATATATATATATATATATATATATATATATATATATATATATATATATTTAAATATGTTTGCAACAGTACAAAAGCGTATTAAGGCATAAAAACATTTTTTTTATTATAGGCGGTGATAGATTTAAAATAAAAATACCAGTCGATCGGTTTTGTCCCCTCTCATCAGAACTGTTAACGGGGAATAGAAATTATGAAGAACAAGAAAGTCTGCAATCGATGACATGAATAAATGGGCAAACAGTCTCTTTGTTTACAAAGAGCCGGTCGCCTGGACCTGATGTACAGCGTCTCCAACACCTTAAGATGGAATACTGAGTGTGCCCTGGTCAAAACAGAACACCAGAGGACACTGAAATCCAAGGCACAAGTAGGATTATTTATAAAAATATCCGCTATCGACGACCCCTACGTATTCCGAATGGAATCACCCAACGAACAATTTTTATTCAATATTTTCGCAGGCACGTCCTGTTTAATTCTAGCGTCCAACCGCTGTGTCGTTCTAACTATGTAGTCGCATCCACAACTACATTTGAAATAATAAATAACAGAGATAATATGGTGGGGTGGGGTAGAAGATCTTTACACACAGATGAAAGGACAGACCTGGTTTGGAAAACAACAGGAACGTTCGCTGTAATATAACAATCACGTGAACTACAAGAATTCTGCTTGGCGAAGGACTCACTAATCATACCCAACCACGGATGGGGCCATTCGTTTTACACAGGCATGCTAGCAGGGGCTATTGTGGAGAATATCAGGTAAGGGAAAGACATATTCCTTTTTGCTTCTTTAAGTGTCATACTAGCCCAGCCTTACTGCAGGAGACACTGACAGATTAAATTTGTTAAAGCAGGATTTCGATGGCGTCTCTGCTTCAGAATTTGACGAACCCGATCATGGTGCTTCAGTCTACGATCATCAAAACCCTTTAACTTAATGAAACATGTCTTACATTAATCTTTTCGGTTTAATTTGTGGGCCTCATAAGCTTTTAGATCAAAGATGAAACGTTTCAAGTTGTCGTTTATTTTTTTTCTTTGTAGCGTAAGTGTGGATGTCCTACTGAACGCTTGGAGATTGGTAGTTTTCCTTACATATGTATGTGTGTGTGTGTGTGTTTGTTGCGGATGTTTGCATGTGTGGGATAAGGAGAAAATTATTTAGGCAGTAAACTTTAGATATGTATGTGATAGAAACAGTGTAAATTTGAGTTAGCGTGATAGCATAAAAACACACACACACACACACACACACACACACACACACATATATATATATATATATATATATATATATATATATATATATATATATATTATTTAAAAAATATTTCCTTCTTTGGTATTATTTAACAGGATTTCATACCGGACTAAACTAAAAACCTTTGAATCTTTCATCCATCAAAAATGTAAATATTTTATTGAATATTATTGAATATACTTACATATATGTGCGTGTATATATGTCAATCTGTCTATCTATCTGTCTGTCTATGTGTCTGTCTCTGTCGCTGTGTATCTCTCTCTCTCTCTCCCTGTGTTTGTATAAGTGTAGCTCTTCCTGAAAAATATCAGTAAAAAGAAGAGAGTAAAAGTGATTTCATTCAGAATTCAGACAGAAGCTCTAGGGGGTGAGACAACGATTCAGAACAATTGCAATAAAATCTGCGTGGTTCAGATATTCTTTTGTGCTTGAAAGTCATAAAACACAAAAAGAAGGAACGATTAATTTGTAAAGAAGCAGACAAATGCCTTAGAAAATTTTCGAAGAATCTTAGGAAAAACAGGAATAAATTTTTAGCAATAATAAAATAGGAAGAAAACAGTGATTATAAAATAACTAAATCGGCTGCTTTATTGGACAAAAAGCCATTAAGAAGTCAATGTATGTCCAGAACATCTTTTTGTGAGAATTGTAATGAATGAAATTGACGCTGAAAATATAAGCGCATATGTATATATGTCTGTAGATTGCAATTATATCGAAAAGAAGTGAGAGAGTGCAAAGGAAATCTAAAATCATTCAACATTCTATAATTGTTGCTTGCAAATACGGATGTCAGGTGGTATAATAAAAATAATGTTTATCAAATTGAAAAAAAATATATTGTAAATACTAAATCTATCTATGAAGTGAAGAAATTCTGACGAAAATAACCAGCAGTACTGCGAACACTTCGACGTGGCGTAATGGTTAGTAAGCTTGTCTTGCTTGACCAATTACGACTGAGTAAAGATTTATATCTTCACAGAGTGCTTCATATTTTCAACCTTGTGCCACACCTAATTGATCAGCTGATGTGTTTTTTCTATGGCCTATCAATTCTTTGCAGGTTAGTAAGAACAAGGAAATATGGTTAGATTGTAAGATTTCTTTTTTGAGATGATAATTATATCGTGATGCAATTTTTACTAATTAACTCATACATGCGGCAATTAAACCGCAAACCGTCACATCTAACCTACGCTTAGACAAACCTTTTAAGCACTTTGTGAGGTAATGTCTAGTAAGCTTGTCTACATATATCAATTACGACTAAATAGTGAATTCGAACCTTATTAGCTGCCCCATACCTCCATACTATTGTTACATGTGAACTACTATTAGAAGTTCTGGTGAGAATGAGTACTAAGTAAAGTGTTGAAAATGTGATTTCGTTTGCTTGTCATAATATTTATTCATATAAATTAGAATCATAATAATTACTGAAATAAATATTTAGTAGTTACACCTGTGGAAATCTGCGTTAAGTTTGCTTGGTTTATATTTACAACATTTCAACAGATGTTGTTTAATTTAATGTCGAATTCATTTTTTATTTAATTCGCTTTTTCGCTTATATGTGACTCTGTAAGTATTTACTTGGTACGTTGTAGGAATTTCACTCTGCCACCTGATGCAGTATTTATACCTACGCTCTAGTACTGCTGCGATGTGTAGCATTCAAGTGGTTATTTTCAACAGAATATCATCACTTCATTGATAGATTTACTATTTTTATATAGCATATTCAGGATGGTAAACCCTGTTTTAATCTTCAGAAATATATTTACATATATTTATAGGATTTGCCAAAGACCTTCATTCCATACACGATCAAACGCTGTATGGCATGACGGTCTTTGACAAATCTTGAGAGAATTCAATATAGATAACCGAATTATCCAAGTCATCCAGTCCCTATATAAAGATGTCACCAGCGCTGTTCTTCTGGGAAACAAACGGGAGGGTTCTTGCGGACAACTGCTGGCGTGAGACAGGGATGCGTACTTTCACCAACATTGTTCAACCTATTTCTAGAGAGAATCATGAAAGAAAAATTGAACAACAGATCTGCCACCGATAAACATTGAAAGATTTTCGATGGCAGATCCACCTGTACCTTACGTTTTGCAAATTACATTGGCCTCATAACAGATAGTAACAGTGAGCTCCAGGACTTGACTGACAAATTTTTGAAAGAGCAGGAGCATATAGAATGGGAGTCAGTTCCGACAAATCTAAATTAATGGTGACTACTAGAAACAGTAACACCTGTGCCAAAATTACCATGAATAGGAATTCACTGGAGGAAGTGTTCAGTTTTAAATACGTAGGAGAAATCTTGTCTAAAGATGGTACCTGCAACTCGGAAATCCGTACACGTATTGCCGCAGCCATGGCAGCGATGGCCAAATTGAAAAGAATATTGAGGATCAAAATCAGCATTCAAACAAAGTACAGACTGTACAAATCGCTGGCAGTCTCCATTCTCCTATATGGATGTGAAACGTGGACACTGTTGGCAGATACAGAGAGAAGAATCCAAGCATTTGAGAACAAATGCATGAGTAAACTCCTTGGCATTTTCTATTGGGAACAGAAAACAAACAATGTGTTTGTGTCGAAAAGTTTTGAGAGATTTGGGGGACACTTTCATACGGTGGAAAAAGGCGTGGTTAGGACACATTATAAGGCACGACAGCATGTGCACGGTCACAATACAAAACACCGTTGAAGTTGGAAGTAGGAAAGGACCCCAACACAAAACCTGGTTAGACAATGTCAAACAATGGACAGGTATGACTGAAGCAGAATTGCTGATGGCTGCCGTTTACAGACCGTCGTGGAAAAGAGTTAGTGTGGCTTCTGTATTCGTCAAGGGGATGATGATGATGATGATGATGATGATGATGATGATGATGATGATGACGATGATGATGATGATGATATTTGAAACAGGAATTCCATTTATTGCAATTCGCACAGAAAGAGGTGATATGGACAAATATTGATTTTACTCTGCAATGTAAATATAGTCCTCATACAGAAAGCGATATAAAGTGAAAACCTGAAAAAATCCAAATTGCTTTCGATAACAGATAACGACTAGACACCTCTTCACGAGTCCTGTAACCCATTAGGGTCGAAGGGGCACAGTACGAATTGCATCCGTTGCAGCAGTGGTTTATCTTGGAAAACTAGCCTGGCGAATTTCAACCTTCTCCAGGCTGGGTTGAGTTAAGAATTTTCCTTCTCTCAGACTGGCTGCCATCTAATGGGTCTAGTCTCTTGTATGTCCTGACATTTTCCGTATAGCTGATGGGGGAAGAAATGAATTCATACCCTTCTGTTGTAGGGACCTACCTACAAATGGACTCTTACACAGCTATATAATATGGCTACCAACTCTGAGTAAAGTCAGTCACCAATTGAGGGTCACCGAGTAGTAGCCACTGTGTGAGTGAATGAGTGGGTCGGGACGCCAGTGAGAGAAAGTACTCTCCTGTCTACATTTACCTTTGTACTACGTTTCCGAGAATATACTATTTAACCTATATCCGAGTCCGCGTTATCTTTCTATGGTTTTACACCATAACAACTGGCGACGAAGAATATTCGAACCACAAAGTGAAACCTCAAAGAAAAAAAAGGTCAAGCCATAACTCTAAAGACGTGTAAAGATCCCAGTGTGTTAACCTCAAGACTGGCGAACCAAAGAGAAATTTTCACGAAAGAAAGCTACACATACAACAATTGTATGTTAATCTACAACTGATAAAAAAAACCCGGACACCAACCGAAAAACAGGCAACGTAATTACGAAAAAAGCACAGATGGGGACGTCGGATATATTTAGGAAGAAGGGAAAAGTATAAAAGAATATATTTTCTGTTGGCAGCGTGGTTGTCTATGCGAAAAATATTTCTCCTCTTAGAGAAAATTAGAAGCACTTACTCTGTATTAGAAAAAAAAAGGTTTTTTTGTTACCAACCAGAGCTGAGAAATATTAAGGAAAGGAATTACTTTCTTTCCCTCTCTTATAGAAGAAAAATTGTCTAAATTCCGCTTTTTTTATTTCTCTCGGAAAACACGTATTTGAAGTCATTATGGAGGACTTTAAAGCAATCATTGTTCAGATTATGAATGCACAACTTGATCGTCAACAGAAGACTGAGGAATGTATAATACAGAAGCAACAGGAGTCTGACGAACGGCAACAAATGTTGGAAGAAACGGGAGAAAAAATTGCTTCTACAGCAGAGAGAACAACAACAGTTTTTTTTAAATTCCAAAAACAAGAAGAAGAATTACTTCTAAAAAGATTAAGTAAAAAGGATGTTAGAGAGAACAACACTGCATTTTCTCACAACACAATTTGGAATTCTATGGAGACATTCAATTATCTTCCTGAAGAAGATAAAACATTTGAAGCTTTCTATAGAAGATTGAAGATCTTTGTGCGGTTGATTGTGAGGATTGGCCGAACGCTAAAAAAGTTCGCCTACATTTGAGAATGTTGGGAACAACGGAAAATAGTAATTTCGTCGATTACATTCTTCCGAAGAAAACAAGAGAATTGGGGTTCAATGAAGCAGTAAAACGTTTGTCTGGGTTATTTAGCCCTAATACAACACTATTTCACAAAAGATGGAAGTGTTTTAACTTGTCAAAACGGGATGACGAGGATTATCTTACATTTGCGTCCATTATAAATAAGCACTGTGACGATTTTCGTTTGGTAGAATTGTCAGCTGACGATTTCAAATGTTTAATATTTGCCCAAGGTTTAGTCTCCACAAAAAACCCGGAGATTAGACGGAGAGATCTATCAAGACTAGAAAGCGAACCCGGTCTCACATTACAAAACTAGCTGAAGATTGCCAGCGAGTAATCAGTGTTAAAAGCGATTCCAAAAACATCGACGAATCAGGCATAGCGTATATTAGGAGAATTAAGTACAAGCCAAATAATTACTCACCGGGAAAAGGTAAAGAATGCAAAGTGTATGCCCATTCACAATCTAAATGTAGACGACACTGTGAGAAGCAAAATTACCCCCAAGGCCATGCGGACGTTGTGGTGGACAACATTGGGAGGCAGACTGGTTTTACCGAAACAAGACATGTAATTATTGTAGCAAAATTGGTCACAAGGGTGTGCACTGTATAAACAAAAGGATCAACAGAAACGGAGTCAGACAAACTGTATCAAATGAAAAAGTAGATAAGAATCTACGAAAATACGTTGTAGTTAACATTCTAAACAAAACATTTAAGCTGCAATTAGATTCTGGCTCGTATCTCTCAATCATTAATCTTCATACTTGGGGGAAATTAAAAAAAAACAACAATGAAAAAGGCAAATAAAACAACCCGTGCAATAACAGGTGACAAAATCAAATTTGAAGGTTAGCTAACGGTATATATAACACTAAATGGCATCACAAAGAAACTAAGTTTTCGTCCATAAAAACTCTGAGAATTTATTTGGAAAGGATTAGATAGAGCGGTTTAATTTGTGGGATCAAACAATCAATAATTTTTGCCAAAAGGTGGAAAATATGACAACGGATGCCCAAGACCTGAAAGACGAATTAAAAGAAAAGTTTCCCGAAGTTTTCTCGGCGGGGCTAGGAAAATGTAATAAGACAAAAGCCAGATTCGAGCGGAAAGAAAATGTTGAACCAGTTTTCAAAAGTAAAAGAAATGTCCCATTTGCATCAGCAGGAAAAATTAACGAAGAATTAGACCGACTAGAAAATGCCGGTATACTGTCCAAAGTGAGTTTTAGCGAATGGGCGGCGCCCGCTGTATACGTAAGAAAAAAGTCCAACCAAATTCGCGTCTTTGCGGATTTCTCAACGGGCCTCAATGCGGCTCTAAAAGATTACCATTACCCTCTCCCCACACCGGAGGAGGGATTTAATAAACTGAATGGTGGGGAAATCTTCGCCAAATTGGACTTAAGCGGTGCATATCTTCAAATCCCTGTTGAGGAGGAGTGCGCAAAACTTCTATGTATCAACACCCACAGGGGTTTATACAAGTTTGACAGATTGGCTTTCGGGGTAAAAGTTGCACCTGTAATATTTCAGCAGGTCACGGATACCATGCTGGGCGGCCTTGACTTCGCGTGTGCCTACCTGGATGACATTGTAATCGCAAACATATCCACAAGGTTTTTGAGAGAATTCCGGATTTCGGTCTCAAGGTAAAAGAATCGAAATGTGATTTTTATATGAATGAAATAAGGTATCTCGGGCATATCATTGATAGGAAGGGAAGACGGCTTTAACCCACAAAATATGCCTGCTCCAAAAAATGTCAACGAGCTCCAAATTTTTCTGGGACTTGCCAACTATTACTAAGTATTCATAAAAAATATGCACGAGCTACGCGCTCCTCTGAATGAATTGTTAAAAAAAGAGAAAATCTTTTTAAAAAGTTTTCAGATAAATATGCCGTACTGGGAGGAGGGCACGATCACTACAAGGATCGGCGAGATGGTGTATATAATACAAGGACCAAGACATACTCACAAAAGACATATTAATCAAATTAAAAAAAAGGCATGAAATAGATTCTAACAGCACACAGGATGAAGTGGAAGAACCCATCGAGATCATTTACGACACATTTGACCTCGAGCCCCGCAGCATATGCCTGAACAACGAAGGTCGGGGAGAAAGAGGAAAGTTACCGAGCCTTTAAAAATTTAACCCACAAAAGAAAAGGTTTTAAATTTCTGGAAAGTAATAAACCTTTTTACCGAGTAAAAGGCTTGGGAGGGGGGGCATTGTGGGGACCTACCTACAAATAGACTCTTCCACGCCTATATAATATAGCTACCAACTCTGTGACTGGAACAGTCATTCAGATTGTTCTTTGCTGTCGAACTCTCCGCCTCTCCGCCTGTCCGCCTCGGCGGGGAGGAACTCGTACGGGGGTTTGCCGCAGGGCAAAGTGCCGTCCGGGTAGGTAGGCAGTACCTGAACCCGTGTATACGGGTTCCAATGAGCATATTTTTGGCCGAGCCTACGCGCTCGGTAAGCCCACATTAAACCGGCCTTGTGCCACATTCGACCCGTGTGGAGGGGGTTGCTAAATATCCAGTCACCAAGTGAGGGTCACCGAGTAGTAGCCACAGAGTGAGCGAATGAGTGAGTCGGGACGCCAGTGAGAGAAAGTACTCTCCTGTCCGACATTTACCTTTGTACTACGTTTCCGAGAATATACTATTTAACCTATATCTGAGTCCATGTTATCTTTCTATGGTTTTACACCATAACACCTTACAAATGATATAAACACATAACTGAATACAATATTTTCGTGTAGAATTCGATTCACTGATTCCTCAGTCCGTGCCTCCATTGCAAATTTATTAAATTAGGATAATAATAATAATAATAATAATAATAATAATAATAATAATAATAATAGCAATGAATTTGTTACTTGTGGATGATTTTGGACGTTTCACAGAAAAAGGGCTACTTGAAAGTAGGAAGGCGTTTCGAAAAAATAAAACTCTGCATAATAGAGTCTTTACTGGGAATTACGCAAGTTTTATGGGAAGGAAACTGTAAGAAACTGGTATGAATATGATAGAACGTGTCTCAATTGTATGGGATTTTATAATACACACAGAACAATCAAAGCTAATCGAACAGACATCGTGTTGAAAGACCACAAAACAAAATGTGTTTTCTTATTGACATGGAAGTCCCTGATGATTGTAATGGATCTTTGAATATTTAAAAGAAAGCTATCAAAATACAAGGATCTTGAAGTGGAATTTTAAAAGAATATGGCAGCAGAGAACATTAATAATTGAAGATGTAGTTATAATCCGTGGATTGATTGGAAAAGGTTTCGATAATCTTATTCAACGGATTTCTGGTAGGCCTTGACTCAAATAAACACAACAAAATATACTGACAAGTACAGGTCACATATTACCAGGAGCTTTGTTTATATAAAATGCGTATCATGTTGGATTTTGTTTTTTGTTTCACAAAATATATCAATTAAAAATATCCTGAAGCCATTTTTTGATATTAGGTCGTTTGTTGGAAACCAGAAGATTTGTTTACAACAGAGAGGAAAGGAAATCATAATAATAATAATAATAATAATAATAATAATAACAAATCTAAAAAATGTGGCACATAGGAACATCAACAGCCCTCGGATTGGTTGGAAAACATTCCAGTAGACTAATTGAAGGGATTCCTGGAAGCCCATGTCTTCAAGAAATACAAAAGAAAATGTTCTCATCACGCGTACAACCCATGCCTTAAAGAAATAAAAAAACAATTGTTCTCATCACGCGTACAGCCCCCACCTTACGAAGTGCTTTGTTTATGTAAAATATATATATTTTTTACAGTGGAGAATGTCATGATGCCATTTCTAACCTCAAGTCCCTGGGCGGGATCCGGAAAGAAATGAGTACACATCAGAAATCAAAGGAAATAAATATAATAATAACAAAAATGCATATGGATACAACAAAAAAACTAAATGATACAATTAGTCAAACAACACGAAAACAATAAAGAATATTCAATCAAGAAAGAAGGTTTTAAATAGATATTCTTTGTAGAATACCAAAACAGAATCCCAAAACCAAATGTTGCGGCAAATATTATGTAAAAGAAGGTCAATGGTAAAGCCTTTGAACCGATGAAACGAGGCAAACATCTGTATGACCGATATGCAGAACGTGCTAATAAAGCCGATGTTGATAAAGTTAACATTCATCGATGGTTACGAGTATCTGGATTAAGGGCTGAAACGGAAAGATTTATTATTGCAGCGCAAGACTAAAGTATTTCACTAGAAAAGTTCAGGCAAGTATTATGCATAATAGTGTGGAATCAAAACGAAGGTTCTGTGACAAATATTAGGAAACCATAGACTGTATAATCTCAGGATAGAGTGGAATAATACTTAAACTGGACAATGTGCAAACACTTTAGAATTGATGCTAATAAACATAGGTATGAACATCACTGAACACTGGGTATAGAAATAGAAGACATCACACTTCTATGGAGTAATCCTCTCTTTACAAACTGGAAGAATAAAGCAAAGAGGCCGGAGAAACTGTCACAAACTTTCCTACTAATTGATATGGCTTGGCCAGCGGATTGCAACATAGCAACCAAGGAATTTGAAAAACTATCGAAGTATAAAGACCAAAAATCGAAATGAAAACATGTGGAAACTGAAAACAAGAATAGTACCAATCATACTAAGCCTGCTTGGATTAATAAAAAAAGGAACGCAACAATATATTGAAAGAACCCCTAGAAACTACAGATTTTGAAAAATACGAACATTTTCTTGATAGGTACCTCGCAGACACGAAGAAGAATATTTACCATGCAACGCTAGTGATGTTATGGAAGTTAGAAAAATAAGTCATTGAAATATAGCAACACACCGCTATCTGCTTTCAATCTCGCAGACTTGGTAGGCAGTGTGACCATAGCTGAAATCGATATAATAACGATGATAATAATAATAGATTGGACCAATATCATCACTGAAAATATGCAAATTTTATGGGTAATAACTGCAAGAAAATGGTATAAACATCAACCAGATTTGGTTACAGAGAGATTTATTAAGTAAAATGTCTGTGTGAACTTTATTATTCTGTTTTTACATAAATGATCAGTGGAATTTTTTTTTATTAAGCCATGCCTTACCTCATGTTTCCGGTTGAAACCCGAAAAGAAAATGTGTTTACAACAGAAATTAAAGAAAATAATAATAATAATAATAATAATAATAATAATAATAATAATAATAATAATAATAATAATAATAATAATATTTGCAACTCCTACGGGAAGGAAACTGAAAGAAACTGGTACAAACACCACCCAGCTATGGGGCTACACAATACACACTCACAGAACAATCAAAGCCAACCATCCAGACATTGTTATTAAAGACCACAAACAAAATAAGTGCCACCTTATTGATATGGCAGTCCCTGCAGACTGCAATGTATCTTTGAAGATATTCGAAAAACTGTCAAAATACAAGGACCTTGAAATCGAAATCTCAAACATGTGGCACATGGGAACATCAACGATCCTTGTTGTAGTTGGAGCCCTTGGACTGGTTGGAAAAGATTCCAGTATACTAATTGCAGGGATCCCTGGAAGTCCATGCCTCAAAGAGATACAAAAAATAGTTCTGACAAGTACAGCCCACACTTTACGAAGGGCTTTATCTATGTAATAATTTGTTTTCAGTGGAAAGTGTCATGGTGCCATTTCTAACGTTAGGTCCCTGGTCGGGAGCCGGAAAAAAATGTGTAAACGTCAGATATCAAAGAAAATAAAAATAATTATAATAATAATAAAAATATTAATAATAATAATAATAATAATAATAATAATAATAATAATAATAATGAGAAACTAGGAATAATAATAAGAAGAAAGTAAAAGAGGATAAGATACTATGCATAATAATATGAATTGATGGCTTCATCCTCGTACTTCAGAAACGCTATATTTCAATATCAAATATATACGTATCGTATAAGTACCGCCATGTTATAACAATTTTACAGAGCTTTACAGCACGAGATAAAATGATTAGATATAAACCAACAAATTCTTGTCTCTGAAAATGCCAGTTTTTACACAGCAAAATAATGTCTACTATACTTTCAACGTTTCAGTCTTGGCAATGACGGAGCCTGTCGAAATTTTCTATAAAAAACAGAACATAAAAACGAAATATGAACAACGTTTTCGAGATTTTCAGTCATATGAACAACAATTCATTATCAAATGAGAATTCCATAATAAACAATTAAACGATGATGTTGTTGGCTGATATAGCAAAATATGTTTAAATATGTATAATTATATAAGATCAGTTTAAATTTATAAATTTGTATATATATATTTAATCTAGAGAAAAAAAGTAAGTTACATAACAGCCAGTCTATTCTCAGCACCTGAAGATTGCATTGTGCATGAAACTCTGAGTTATGCCATCGAGTTGCACTATATGGGCAATACATACATACATATATATATATATATATATATATATATATATATATATATATATATATATATATATATATATATAAGGAGGATAAAATCCAGAGAGCTCAATGTAAATCAGAGCTAATAATTTAAATAAAAACAGACCACGTTAAGGTTAAAGTAGTCTGTTTTTATTTAATATATATATATATATATATATATATATATATATGTGTGTGTATTTGTGTGTGTGTGTGTGTGTGTGTGTGTGTGTGTGTGTGTGTGTGTGTGTGTGTGTGTGCGTGTGTGTGTTTTTGGCGTCTGTTCATGTGTATGTGTTGGGCGTGGGAATGTGTGTTTAGAGGGAAATATAAACGGATATATTGGTTAGAATTTTGTTCCGATGAAAAATTCTGAATATATATGTGTGAGTGTGTGTGAGTGTGTGTTTGTGCCTGTTTATATAAGGGTGTGAAGAAATACCTATTTTCTCTTAAATTAATGAATACTCTGTGAGTTTCGGTAATGTCAGAAATGACCTTCAATTTCTTTGTTAACTTTGAAATTGCCAGTTAATTCTAACGACTCTAAAACCAAACTGGTCTATTTTAATCATCTTCGAGGAAGTTATTTGCCTTTCATAAGCATAGCTGATGAGACTCTTCCGGAGAGTCAATCATTGCAAATCTTCTCGTTCCAGCGTTTTCTACTGAATTGTACCATAACTGTTATATCGACTCAATAGCTCTAATGAATTTTGGTTCGTTGCATAGTGCTAGGTAATTTTCCTCACTCGAATCAGTTTTCGTCAGTCGATTTTCTTCCCTTTGTATCTTTGAACTTTTCTCAAAACTGTTTCCCTCGCATTCTTTGCTCAATTCCTCCGTATTCTAATAATATCAATATGTTCAATCCTTTTTGGTTAGATCTTTGAGCTCTGTTCAAAACTTTTCACATTTTTTTAATATTGTGTTACCATCAATAATTAACTGAAATATCTTGTTTCTCATTTCAGATAATATCTTCCATGGAGCCTTGAAAATCATTATATATACCACTGAAAAATTAACATCATCATCTATAAAAATGCAGATATTTATTTGTAAGATTATGAATAACTCGTTTAATAAAATATCGAAGGACCGAATACATTATAAAAAAAAAACATGACACGAGTTGAAAGTTCACATGGTATATATAACATAAAACCATGAATAAATCCTAAATATGTTACCAAGATTTTTGGATTATTTTTTAAATTCTTTTACCCTAAGTAATGCAATAAAATCACAACGGAGCAAGAGGTTACTAAGAGTGAAAGTATATAAGAAAACGAAATCCTTATTAAGGAGATAGAACAATATATGAACATGAAGTAATAAGGCAGTAGATAACGGTTGATATTGAATTTAAATTTTTGAAGACCAAACTTGACTAGAATGCAAGAGGCCGGAAGTGAGTTTTACAAGCGACAAGTGTGAGAGAAGGAACTGTTAGCACAGAACTTACGGTTAGATCTAATCATGTCAACTGTAAAATGATGAGACCTTTTTGCCAATCTTTTTTTTGTGCCTAAATACGTAAAGTCAAGCTAACATTGGCTAAATCTCATCATTCCAATTACTATGAAGTATTTATCGAAAAGGTACATGAAAGCTACATTATAGCGTGGTGGGGATGTGGCTGAAGGCGAGATACCAGGTAACATGTTAGTAACATTGTAGGTTCTTCATTAAGTACTATCAGGAATTTCTAAATATATTGCAAGAGAACCAGACCATATGTGACAGCAATATTTAAAGCATGGACGAAAGCTAGACATTCCTAGCAGCAGACCCAGTAATTGATTCAGTATGATCTATCCACTTCCTATCAGCAGATAATCTTAGCCCGTGAAGACGCAATTAATCACTCTCCTGGAGGTTAGCATCAGCCATACTGATGGAAGACAAATGGAAAGAGCTCCGAGATGATTATTAGAGAGAAGTTCGTTTTGGATGCGTTAAAATTAACAAGACGCGGCTTGTCCCAGTTAACAGCAGACTGTAGGTCATTCTTAACATCAGCTGCCAATTTGACGTTATCGTAACGACCAGGAGTAAATAAACGTGTCTTCAGCAGAGATAACGAGTTTAGAATGGACGCCACCTGGAAAGACAATAAGAAAATTAGGAATAACATAGGTCCAAGGATAGATCCGTGGGTGGATGCCTGCATTAATGGAAAAAAATCTAGATTTTATAAGAAAGACTAAATGAATTCAAAAATATACAATAACCTTACAACTTGTGAAAAAGACCATTATACAAAACTCTGTCAAATGCCGTCGAGATGTTTAACGCAAGAGACCAAGCATCACTAAACTTATCACATGCTCTTTCAGCAATAGGAATTAATTCATCAGCAGTCGACCTAGGGAAGCGAAAACCATACTGATTATCTGATAGAAATCTCTGCGATCGGAGATGCTTAACCAATTCAGATTAAATTGGAGCCTCTAGGATTTTACCAAACAGAATTACACGGTAAATGGACCAAAGGATTAGACAGTGCAATTGATTTCTGAAAGTCTGGAACAACAGAAGATGATTTCCGACAAAAAAAGCAGCACGTCATTTGTTGTAGAGAGAACAGGAGCAGATTTTTTAAGAACTATTCAATGGACGCCATCAATTCCACATACTTTGTGAGGTTCCAGTTTAGGAATGGTAGCTGAAACCATGGAAATAGTTATATTATTAGATTTATTGCCAAAACTCTGATGATATATGAAAATAGAGATAATTCCCTGCCGCCATAAGTATGGGTGATGCTAAACTCCAAGAGAGTGTCTATCTGTGTCTTCTTGGCCTTAGACTTTTGAATGACGTGGAACAACTACATTAAATCAATAGCTGCATCTGTTGCAAGGAGGATTTTCTCACCGTGTCATGCCAGAAGTTTTTCTCGTCAGAATCCGCCCGACCTATTTACAAATCTACCATTCATCCATGCATTGAGTGCTGTTGACATATCTGGACTGGTGCCCGAGC
>OZ038495.1:14962518-15055018 GCA_964036315.1 Acanthosepion esculentum | reverse complement strand
CATAGAGGGACATGAAACTTAAAGAATTTCTGGGGAAAATCCTATTGTTCTGACACATGATTTAGCATTTAGAAAGCGGAGAATAGCTTTCTGATTATCATTCCATTTTGTAGACAATCACACCCACTCGCAAATTACAATAGCGTTTAAAAAAAAACATAGCAACTTGAATACGCAGATGAGTATATAAACACTATAATCACACACGCAAATGCCCACATGCACTCTCTCTCTCTCTCTCTCACACACACATACACACACACACACACACACACACACACACACGCACACACATATATATATATATATATATATATATATATATATATATATATATATATATACACACATTTGGGGTGTCTAGGCAATAAAAACGTAGCGATTTGAATATGCAGATGTGCATAGAAATACTATAATCAAACACACTCTCATGCACGAACACGCACAAATACACACACACACACACAAACACCCCCCCCACACACACACATATATATATATATATATATATATATATATATATATATATATATATATATATATATATATATATATATAGTTTGCCTGTAAAGAATTAACTCGGTTGAACACTTTGGAGAGAAAGCGTGAATTTGTAAACGGTGACTAGTACTGCTGATAATGCATAATTCTCCTAACGGATTGTTTATTTATAAATAAATACGCAAAATTGCACTATCCGCTCTACTGGGCGCCAATAGTATCGTGGTGGAATCTCCGACTGGTACCAAATCAGCCGGGTTCTGAAGCTATCGGATGTCTATCAGCATTGATGAGCTGTGATACAGCGAAATGTCTCTCTCTGGATTATATATATATATATATATATATATATATATATATATATATATATATGTGTATATATGTATGCAGGTGTACAGTGAAATAGGAAAGAACACGTTAGGTAGATAATCCGGTGTTCCTTAATATTTAGCTTTATTTTCAAAAGGACAGTGCTCCATACAGAAGTAGAGCGGAGGAATCATATTTTTAAAAACTAAAAATATTATTATATTATATATATATATATATATATATATATATATATATATATATATATATATATATATATATATATATATATATATATGTATGTATTTATGTATGTATGTATACAGACATTTGGTGTATCTAGGCAATAAAACGTAGCGATTTGAATGTGCAGATGAGTATAAATATATAATAATCATACGCTCACACTTACATGCATATATATATATATATATATATATACATGTGTGTGTGTATTTGTGTGTGTGTGTGTGTGTGTGTGTGCGCGTAGAAAGGTAAAAGACAATAGGAAAAGTATATTATTACCCAACGCGTTTTGTCCAATGAGTACTTTTTCAAAGCAATTCAATATGAATGAAAAAGTCCACATTAGACGAAATATGTCAGCTAATAATACAGATTTCCTATTGTATTTTCCTTTATACATATTATCTTTTTCTACAGTTTAACTCTGAGAAATGTTTCATATGTATGTATGTATATATAAACATATATTTAGTGTTTCTCGGAATTAAGTATTTATACACAATTTTTTTGAAGATGACAAATAATTCAATTACATATTTTATCGTTTTTTTTTTCGTATTAAGTTACTTTTCTTTGTTTTAGTTACTGTTATGGCTTCGAGTTTCCAATTGCTTTCACACGATATCAAGAACTAAATAAATGGGAGTCAAAGTTCATTTCTTGATGGTTTATATCGTTGATATGAATTTATATTTTAAGTTTTAATGTTATGCGATGTCACCTGGATTTCATACAGAAATCCTAAGACGGACTGGAATAGCAAATGTTGCCTTACAAAAGCCAAGCAAAATCTTAAGAAGTAGATGTATTTAGACACAGAGAACATCATTCTGAATTGTTATGTAACATCGGTCCTCCGATATGTGAATAAATACTGGAATATATCCGCACAGTTGAAGTAGAAACTTCCTGCAGCAGAAATGTGGCTCAACAGAAGGATGAGGAGACTACCATGGGCTGAATATGTGAACAATTGCGTTTTACGAAAAGAACGGACATTCATACGTCAAAATATAAAGAGACAGTTGAATTTTTGGTGATATATAACGAAGAGATAATGCTTGAATAATTTAACACGCCCATGAGATATTGCATACAAGAGGGACAGTTGGTAGAAGGGAATAACCTACCTAAAGGAAAAATTGTTGACAGAAAAGGGTCTGGGAGGGAAGGAGAATGCACAAAGCATACAAAGTACAACAAACGACAGAAGGTTGTGGAGAGACATGATCACGCACTGAACAGGTACGGTACACCGCCCTTGGTATGACAATAAACTATATCCGCAACCTGCGATAAACTACATCCAACATCAAGGCCACTGATCAGGAAGTTTTGAGGAGCGTGGGACCCACTTTTAATTGCTGGTTTTCCCAGATCCTCCCTGACCCGGGGTGATAGCAACTGTTAGAGTCCCAAATATAGGCAAATAGTTAACGCCCAAACTGGGATCAAAACGTTATGAAAGTGTACAAATAGGTTTTAATACCAGCAACACATTTTTGTAAAAATTATTACCAGTAACGAATTTTTGAAGACAAACTTATTATCAATATCTGTGTATAATTCTGAGATGAGGTATTATGTACATTATTTACATTATTCGGATTATTGTCCTCATCTTTGTCGCCATATTTTTTACAACGTTTCGGCCGTTTTACACTTCGGCCTTCTTCAGGTGGTTGGAATGTCGAACTGAACCATTTATTTCCTCAAGGACACATGGCACAGTGGATAAAGTCGTTAATTAGGTCCAGTGACAGGACCCAAAGAGTGTGAGTTCAATACCCGGTTAAGGCAGTGGAGAACATTCAGATGGAAAAATTAACAGGAGATAATTGAAAACTGACATCCATTAAACATGGCACGTGGAACTAGAACAGTCTACCCCAGTGAGCGAAATAAATGGTTCAATTCGACATTCCAACCACCTGAAAAAGCCCGGAGTGTACAACGACAAATGTAAGTGTAACAATATGGCGACATAGATGAGGACAATAGTCAGAATAATGTAAATGTAACTGTAACAAATATGGCGACACAGATGAGGACAATAATCAGAATAATGTAAATAATTTAAATTATTTTCAGTAATACATTATTATCAGCAACATATTTTTGGAAAAATATTACCAGCAATACTATTTTTTTATTTTTAAATATTGCTAGCAATACAATTTTGAAGAAGAAAATATCACCCACAATAAATATTTGAAGGTAAAAGTATTACCAACAATACATTTTTGTAAAAAATATATTCGCAGCAATACATTTTTGGAGAAAAAATATCACCCACAATATATTTTGAAGGTAAAAGTATTACCAACAATATATTTTTGAAAAAAACATATTCCCAGCAATACATTTTTCAATAAAAATATTACCAGCAATAAACATCTTGTCAGCATTAAATAACCAATTGAGGTTGATGTACAGTAAATTAAAACAATCTAAACTAGACCAAACCGTACGGCACATAGAGGAAGAAAAATCACACGACAACATAACATGGTATAGATTCTGTTATTAAAGAAAACGTATGGGTTCAAATTATGACCAAATATTCAACATTGTTTTATTTCAATACTTGTTTGGACACTTTCATTATAACGCGTCCCTGCATATAAGATTCAATAGTTGTTTCTTCATATTTATATGAGGGGGCGAGCTAAAATTGATTCTAGTATTCCCGGCCGGCAAATCGCATTTCTGGCTCTTCCGCTTACAGATGACCATGCATTCTGTATTTTTGTAGTCTATGCTTTCTCCTTTCTTCACACTCTCCGTCGCCACCTTCTGTACGAGATTTTGTAATTTCTTTTCCATGTCTGCTATCAGGACTGTGTTATCTGCGTATCTAAAGTTGTTAAGGTTGCGACCGCCAATGCATTGAATACTGTTACCAACACTGGTCTGGGGCCCCTTCTGTTTATCTCGAGGTTCTCAACCAAATCCCCAAAATCTGTCATGTAATCGATCCTGAATTGGCTTCTCGACTTCAGATACTTTCTCACAGATGTGATGTGGCTTCGCTCTGTCTTTTCTAAAAATATTTTCATGGCCACTTCTTAGACGAGCTTTTATCCCCTTGAATTTAAGCGTGCTACCCTTTCATTATTGAAGCGGTTAAATGTAACCGCCTATCCTACTCTTGCAGTTTCTTTCCTCGAACGTCTTTACATTGTAACTCCTTTCCACTCAATTGATTCCTTGATAACAACAATCTTCAAAACTTTAAATGACACGTCAATCCCAATCTTCTGTTGCTTCGTTCTCTGTCGTTTTTTCTTCCTTCAATTCCACCTACAGCCACTCTTTTTTCTCACTTTCAATCTCCGTAAACCCTGTGTGCTAGTAGCACTGCTGTCTTGCTTGGGAGTAAATGTTTAAAAGATGTGCTAAATCTGCTGCAAAGAATGTTAATTCCTTGTGTAAAGAAACTTACCTCGCCCACACCTGACTTTATAAAAGTATCAGTCGTCCGTACCTTGAAGAAATATTATCTGTCCTGGCATGTCATTTCGTCTTCAATGAAAATCCTATCGACTTAACGCAAATTTCCTTTGACTAGTTTCATGTCAAGATTTCTAAACCCCTTTAGTCATTACAAGTTTGCATACATGAATTTACGCCCAGTATTTGATTGGCAGCGATGTCTCATCATTTTGCTGCTGAAAGTACTAAGTGTAAGCGTAAATTTTATTCTAATATAATATTATTATATCTTTATTCTATCGTACTTATCACCTGTGGAACTTTCTTCAGATTTCTTGCCTACCTGTCAATTACGATCTTCTGAAATCATCATCTTCTATTTGTTTGAATTCTGTCTTCTTTATTTTCATTCCTCCCCGGCAACGTTTTCTCAGTTCCCTTTTCTTGAGTAATTTCTTGCGTCCTAGTGGCTTTATCGCCCTTGCTTGGAGTAAAATATTAATGTTTAACACACACACACACACACACACACACACACACACACACACACACACACACACACACACACACACCTTGAGCTCAATGATAAAATCCTAAGAGGAATCTATAATGTTATTGGTATGGACCTGGCGGCTCGAATTCGTATCTAAATCATCAATATCTCATCAATTTACAGTAGAACTGGCTAGATGTATACATAAATTCTATGCTAATAGTTTCTTTTCTCGTATTTCTCCCTTGTGGAACTCATATACGGCTCCATGCTTTTCAGCCAATTTTAATCCACAAAAATTAAATGCAAAGTCAATCGTTATCTACTGTCCTTCTGTTTAATTTTTTCTCTTCCCGCTCATTATTAATGTTCCTGTTTCGAATTCTTCCACACTCTGTAAGGCCTTATGTCTTGGTGGCTTTACTGCCTTGCATGGGTCGATATCGATTCTTCTTCTTGGTTTGGTTCACGAACGAAGATTTATGAATTGGGCTGTCCCCGCCGCCTGCAGGCACGCTCATGGCCGAGCAGGTCGATACGAGACAGGCAAGTCTAGCGGCGGCGACTGCAATTAAAGGTCTGGTCAGGTATAGCTTCTGAGGTTTCCCGGTCCTCCGATCGCGGCGTTTCTCCTGGTTGTCCCTGCGAGAGTCCACAAAGGGATAGACAGCCTGGTGGACGGTGCGGCGACAGGCTTGACGGTCAGCAGCAAGATCGACCACTGCTGATGGTCAATTTGTCAGGTACCAAGGGAATTCTTGAGGGAGTCCTTATAACGCTTGCTTGTCCCTCCACCTGTTACGGTGGTCAGTGGAGAGTACGCCATACAGAGCTATTTTTGGTAGGCGATGTTCCCCCATTCTGGAGACGTGCCCTCTCCAGCGTAGCTGTAACTTCAGCAACATGGCTTGAATGCTTGTGACTTTCGCATGCTCAAAAACATCAATATTGGTGACGTAGTCACTGCAGTGAATGCTGAGGATTGTACGGAGACAGCGCTGATGGAAGCCGTCAAGGTGTTGTAGGTGGTGACGGTAGGTTACCCACGACCCAGAGCTATACAGCAGGGTGGTGAATACGCCGGCTCTATAGACGCTAAACTTGGTGCCTTTCTTCAGATGCTTGCTGTTCCAGACACTTTTTGGCCAGTCTGTTATCTACTTCACTGTCGATCTTGGCATAAGATGTGATAGTATAACCCCAGGTAAGTGTACTGGTGAACTGCTTTCAGTTCAGTCTCGCCGATGGTAATGTGGGTACAGGCTGGTGGAGAACCTCCGTCTTCTTCAAACTGGTCATGAGTCGCAAGTGCTGGGTAACTCCTGAAAAGCAGGATGTTAGGCGCTGAAGCGCTCTTTTGGTGTGGGCGACATGGGCAGCGTCGTCGGCGAAGAGGAGGTCACGGAACAGCTGCTCGACTAATATATATATATATATATATATATATATATATATATATATATATAATCAGATATCGTTCAAAAATTAATGTCTGTTCTAATTTCATTTTAATTCAGTATTCTTAGAAGATTTCTGGCTATAAAGTAAACATTTTGTAGAAGCTTGGAGAAAATGTCCAAAGCTAACTGAATTTATTATACCCATAAATGTCTTTTCAAATTAGTGCCATTCCAGACACATATTGGAAGACAATATCGTAAAAAAATCTCTTTTGGATGGAGAAAACGCTATGAACATTTAGATGTTGTTAGAAATGTATCACTATTCCTGTAATCATATCAAAGAGATTAGTTCTCCTGTTGTCATGCCGGATATGGCCAAACATTCTGAAATATTACAGCTCTATTGTAATTATGATGCTAAAATTAGAGTTTGCTTACGGGCCAAATTCAATATTCTTTGAACAAATATTTAGCGTACCGTGGGTTTAAATTTGTAAAGTACTTTTTCAAACAATTTTTTTCTGGAAATTAGATTTCGCAAGTCCATTAACAGTGATCTCTCATTCTAATAAGTTTCCTTCCTGGATATTTGCTTTCGATAATGTGAATGTTAACGGTCGACAGACAGTTGCGTACTATTCATTTGCGTCCCGGGCATTTTCGCCCATGGACATTTGGTCCCAAGATAATTGCGTAACTTTGATCATTTTTGAAGTTACCAGTTTTGTAAAGAGTTATTTAAATAGGAATCTGCATACCAATAACTTTAATTTCTCTAAACAAACAGAAAGGTAGCTACTATGAAGAAAAAAAGAGAGATAAAAGCAAGAACAAGTGAAAATTAAGCTAGCAGTTTCAGTTCACTCCAGCAGTGCGTATCACAAACATTTAATAGATTCTGGATTTCATAGATTATATTTTTATTTGGACCCATAGCTAAGTTCCGAAAATCAAACATTGGTGGAAAAATAATTGTGTACGAGGAAAATTAAAGATACCACTATCATAAAAAAACGCCGATTAAACAAAAACATAGTGGTGATGTATAGAACGATCTTTAAACAAAAGTATACCTTTTAAAAAATGTTATTCCTTTTTTTAAAACTTTATGATTAATACCTATGTTTTTTTCCAAATTGTAAATGCATTTCAAAGGTACACAAATTATCAAAGGTACGAAATTATCAAGGGACGCATTTTCCTAAGGATGCAAATGTCCAGTACACAAGTGTCCTAGAACGGAAAATTAACATCTTGATTATGTCATAATTTCCTTTCCATTAACATGTACTGTCTATTTAAATTGTTGCTGCTGTTGGAAATCTTAACACAACGAGGTTTCTGTTAATATGTAAAATTCATTGTTTCTTATAATGCAGGATTGTCTTATTTAAGACACGACAGATTCATTCGTTTGAAGCCGTTTTTATTCGTTGATCTGCTAAATACAATTGTATTTAAACGATATGAAAAATACTTCTGGACACCATGCATGATATCTTGGTGTGACGAATCTGTTTAGTTAGATGAATCGTGTTTTTCATTTTAAGTAAAAATAAAGCAAACAATTATTGTCAATTCTGATAAAACCTTAGGGTAAACCATAGCAGAGTCTGCAGCCATGAAGCGTATACAACATGGGAATTCATGTCATTATTTGGAGGCCGAATTCCACAAGTAAAACTGAAGGAACCTACGATGAAAATTCAGTCTGGAAACATGAGTGTTTTGTGTTCATTTTGTTACGCTTTGACTAATTCTCCGAGTCAAGTGAACACTGTGGTTAACATCTGGCGGCGACTGTCTGTTTCATGCTTGAAAGCAATTTTCGGGTGATCAGATGAAAGTAATCCTCAGACCATTAGAGGAATAGATAAGTTGAGCATCGTAACTGTAATTTCAATAACAGAAGCGGCTGTTTTAAAAAAAGGTAATTGATGATCTAAATTGTCCAAAGACTTCTGCTTATAACTAATATAAACATTAAACCGAATAAAAAATGTTTTGAAATTTCATATAATTAAATAAGTATGGGCCTTAACAGATATAAGAAAAATATTTAACAAAGATGTTCTAAAAAAGAAATATTCCTAAAATAATTTCATTCATTTGTGGATAAGGCCTCAAAATTTCATTAAAATCCGACAATTATTTGTTTTGTTTTTTGCAGGTCCATCGAAAGCAGCGTGTTTTCACGGATAAAATAGACGGTAAAATGCCCTGTATTAATTTATATAAATTCAAGAAAAATAACCAACATTTTGAAGTTTCTAAAAAGAATTAAGAAACATAGTTTAATATTAAAACCAATCATTTGCTCCTTCTCTTAAGCAGTGCTGTTTATATATTTATATAGATAAATAATAACAACTGAAATAAAATATATATGAAATACTTTTAAACTAACTGACAGATATGAAGAATGTCAGATAGGCAGAAAAACATGAACAGAGTCCTTAGGAATTCTGAATATATCCAGTCAGACATCAACAGAAATAGTTTTAATAGAAATAAAATGTAAACACAATTTTGTAAAGTCAGGTATGATTTACGAATTCACTTGTTTTTATTGAAGAGAAAATCATCAACCAGGAATATATATTAGGTAACCTAATCTCTAATATTTTCTTTTATAATCTTGGTATCAAGAGGCGTGAAATTTTAGCATATCAATATAAATAAAGCGCAGTGTACGTATGTCCGTCCGGTTGCATTTCGTTCTTGGCAAATCATAAATTACCTGAAGAAACAGGTCGTAACTACTGTACAGACGATTAAGAATTAAAAAGATAAATCATTTGAAGTTACATTTAAATATCAAAAAGAGCGAAAAGTTTTAAAATTCCTTATTAAAGGTTTAACTTTAATTTCGCTTTTTGTCGCCATTGCGATTCTATCGGCTAATTAAAACATAATTAAAATTTTAACTGAGTGTAGTACTTTACTCATATGTCTTCTTTTCTTAGTACGCGTAGCGTGACGTATTCGAAATATTACATAGTTCATATTCCTAATATCTTTTAAGAGTAAGCTTATATGAAGGGATCATAAGGAATGGCGATTTTAAAAGAAAAGAAAAATTGCACGCAAAATATATGTAAACAAACTACGGAGATCGGTTGCGTATAGGAAGAACGACTATGCCGAATTAAGGTGTCGAATAAAAATAAAATAATTTTATTATTTCTTAATTCTTATAGCTTTTAATTATATAGGATGCTGAAGATAAAAAGCCACAGTCCCAAAAGCTCTCCGCAAGAGGTCGCCTAAAGTCTGCCCGACGGGCGGCCTCTGTGCCAGTACTTACATATAATTAAATATCGAATGCAAATAAACCGTTCAGTTCAAATCGTTTAGGGAATGTAATAATGAACATTTAAAATTATCTTTGGAAATTTTGTAAAAAGCTCATTTTTATTTACTAAATACGAGATTATTTGTATACATGGGTACAATGACATATGAATATGTGTGTGAGAGAAAGAGATAAATAAAAGACAAGATTGAAAACAACGTATTAACGCGTTTTGTTTATAAGTCCAAGTACCTTGAGATAAATAATAGATTTATAGATGAAAGCAGACCTATAGACAAAAGAGACAAACACAAAAAACACTAGCTCTATATGTATCTAAATTTGTAACTTAGAATGTTAACATTTCTTGTTGGGAGTGTAATTAAATTTGTTGTCGTCATTATTACTATTATTGCTGTTGTTGTTATCAATTCTAATTACAGTTTTGTGACTAAAGAATAAATGTTATCTCTAAGGCGTCATTGAATAATTCTCGGACAGCGCCATTTTTATAATAGTACTAAATGCCCAATCATCAATATGGCTATTTAATCATTTCCTGGGTGGACCGGACGTTATCAACACGGATCGCACACGCCACATACATACAAAGACACACACATAGACTTACATATATTTATATGAAATATTTTACTATGTTCTCAAATGAAACAAATTAAAGATTCTTCATAATCTCGTATAATTTCTAATAAAATAAAGAATAGAAAACAAAGAGGAAACTATAATTTTTAGTTTAACAAACTTGTGACACGCTTATAATATTTGGTCTGGTAATATTTCTGAGATAACGTCTGCAAATGCTTAACAAACTGCGTGCGCGCTTATAATTATACGGATCTATCGTTTTACATTTATCTCACAAAGAAAACTGTTTCTGAAAAGTATGCCATGCAGTTCTGTAAACCTTTGGCCATGTTTTACTAAATTTACTGTTATTTTCATATTTTATATTTTTAAATTCAATCTTAGATATCCCTTTAAATTCAGGATAGGCACTTTTATGCAATTTGTCTAGATTGCATAATTTGGGAAAATCCAGAATCTCCCATAACATAACCCCTTTTTAGAACGTAACTAATAACTGATACAACAAAAGTTAATAAAAATGAACACGCTAACACCTGAATGATTGGATTTCTCTGTATCCTTGGAAACACTGAATTATGTATTTTTCTGTGCGTTTAAAACTCAGTAAATTTAAAAAATGAAATACTCCAAAATTCGCTTGAGGATGAAATGGAACAAATGTTTTTAATTTAATTACAAAATTAAATTTGAAGTTTCAGCTTCCATTTTTGAAACATGGTCATTACTGAGTAGCGAAAAAACATATTTTAAATCAGTTAATTTATAATATTGATGCTCTGTAAATTTACATTGAGCACTAGTTTGTAAAAATAAAAAACATACCAATATGAACACCGATTATATATCTTATTGTTCTTCCTTACATATATATATATATATATATATATATATATATATATATGTATGTGTGTGTGTGTGTGTGTGTGTGTGTGTGTGTGTGTGTGTGTGTGTGTGTGTGTGTGTGTGTGTCATTTGAAGATTGAGTGAGCATGAAACACGGAATACAAGAGCCATATGAAGGCAAGCAGAATAACTTTGGTAAGCATTTCAAAATAAGTTTGAATATCGGTGTCCCCGTAAAAGGATATCAAATATGCATTTATCAGGCAAAGAAAACCGTGTATAAATCCAACACAATGTTCAATATCTTACTCTAAAGGGAATCATAGCGGAGAGATTTATTTGCGTTTCCTGAGATTCAAAGTGTTTTTTTTTTCAAATTACAAATCGCTTGGCCCTGCATAAAAAATAAATAAAATATGAAAACCATCCAAATGCGCAGATGTTCAGTGAGGATTTGGATTCTTTGTTCAACACAGTCGATAAGAAAAAAAAAAAAAAAAAGGTTCGTCTTAGCAAAATCGATTGATGATTTTGCCATTGATAACGCCAGTCCTTAGATTTCAAATTCAACGATGCCCACAATCATGGAGCAGGGTGAGCGAAGACTTTCACGTGTGGCATTATTTGTAGATATACAACCATCAAATCCTTAGAAAAATCGCAAAAAAATTTACGCCAACTAAACGTCCATCAACCCATTTAATGCGTAAAAATCTTCCAAGCAAACATTTGGATTTTACACAAATACGAACCAAAACCCCCATGCTATTATTAGTGTCGATTTATTTAATAATAATTTATATAAATTTCTAACAGTCGCTGGAACTGTCGAAATTCGAGAGATGGATAATTAATGAGACAGAATTGAATAGGTAACGCATAAAAGCTGCAAGCCCAGCAATTGAATTATCCTGAATCATTTTAGAACCAATGTTGTCGAAAAATTAACCGTCTACTTGTTTTCTTCAATGTAAAATCCTTTGTCTGGCAGATTAACGCGTCAAATTATTTTAAGATTTATGAATCAAAAGAAGAAGATTTTTAAATGATGGAAGAAGTAACTGAGGTCGCGTATGAAAAGATAAATTATGAAAAATTATTTACCGATCAAAAATTGAAACATTAAATCCATAAAAATCAAACTTAAAATCCAAAAAATACATTAAATAATTAAAAGCAGAGTTTTGGATGTATTGAACAATACTGATTTTTATATATATATATATCGTCTGAAGATTGGGTGAGCGTGAAACATGGATTCAAAGAACCATATTTTCACAGGAATTAACGTTGTTAAGCGTTTTTTGCTGTGCGTCGGACATTTTTTTTTCATTATTCAGGGACGGCCACTGTTTGGTATTTCCCTCCACCGAACAGTGCTCGATCGAATAGACGAGAGCTTTTTTTTATTATATGCTTATCCAGATACAGTGCCGCTTCCAGGTTACTTCAGTTACTCCTATGTATACCTTTTCTTCATTATCTGCTGATTTTATCGTAGTTTGGTATATTACGTTGTTTTGTAATCAATTATCGTTTAAGGGACATTCGTTCTTTATTCTGCAGTTGCACGTGGGTTTAATTTGTTCGTGTGGTTTGTTGATAATTTTCCTGTTGTGCTTTTTCATTATTCGTGCCATGTTCTCGGTGCAACTGTAGCTGATTTTTACTGTGTTTTTTGTTGAATAATTTGTTTAGGGTGCTTGATTCCGGTAAGTGTCTGTGTAAGCGTTTGAAGAATATTTTTCCTACGTTTGTTTTTACGTTTTTGCTGTACGGTGTGTTGAACCATATGATATTTCTTTTCCTGTTGGCCTTTTGTGTGTTCTGTGGTGAGTATGTGAGTGTTGCTGGGAATCCGCTATCTTTTAGGGCTGTTTCGTAGTCTTTCTTAGCTCTGTTAAATATGGATTCATTGGATGAATTGTCGGAAAACCTGCGGTTAATCGATTTTGGTATCTATTTGATTATAGAAAGCGGATGGTTGGAAGATGTGTGTATATAGAGTGGTTTATCATTGGGTTTTATGTATGGCTTGTGTGTGCCTTTTCTTAGGTTGAAGGTAACATCTAGAAAATCTACTTCGTTTAGGTTAGTTTTTATATCTATGTCGATTCCGTTAGTTTTTATATCTATGTCGAATCCGTTATATATATATATATATATATATATATATATATATATATATATATATATATATGTGTGTGTGTGTGTGTGTGTGTGTGTGTGTGTGTGCTTTATTTGACACTTGCATTTAGAATTTTAAAAAATATGTTGAACAATATTCTAGTAAAATGCATTTGGATTTCTGTGAAAAATATATTTATTTTTCTGCTAATTCTTAAAAGAGGATATTCTCTTTACCCTTGTTGAAATTAGTCTCTCGCTATTCAACTGAATTTCTGGCATATAATCTGACGATTTACTTTTCATTTTTCTCCCACCTAGATGTTGTCGACTCATCCCCATTCCCTTCATAATCCATTAGTAAGAAGAAAGTTTCACTCGGTCAGATTCTTTCACGGAACGGTTGCTTTACTCATTCACATCTAGGGTCAGTTTTTGCCTAAATTTAATCTGTATATTTGACTTCCTCCCTCTGCATAATAACCTCATATCATAACCCTCTACTTGAGTGACTTTCAGATTGGTTTATTTTGTTTCACGGCATAACCAACTATTTAAGTTATTTAACGCCGACAAGATTTCTAGGATAGGTTTGTATGAATAGAATATACATTCTTTGTAAGAACTCAGTTTGTAGATAAGTTTTAATTGAAGTATTTTTTGGAAAGTGGGCCCCTGTTGAGACTAAAAACTATTGCTGGTATTATATTTTCAAAAATATATTGCTGTAATTTTGTATTTTCAAAATATATTGCTGGTATTTGTTAGTGTAAAAGCTACTTAAGAAATGGTTCACCGCTGACTTAACCTCCTAATCATATGTCTTGTTTCCGGATGTTTCACGTCAGAACGACTTTTGTGTCTAGTATGTAAACACTAATGTAAAATATCCTCTGAAGATTGGACTCGATAACACATTGTTACCGTTACTTCTTTACGTCCAACGATTTCACATTAAGCTCAGATATTCGAATCATATGTACATCTGTTTTCGACATACTTTCGGGTAAAGTGAACCTTATTTTTGTAGTGTGAGGCTCCTACGTTGACCTCTCAATATCAGAAATGTAATCGAAGTCAGCTCTGATCTTAAATAAGTATTTTCTTACGAATCGAACCGTATACATATTCCCATGCTGATATACATTCGCCTTTTTAAACGTTAATGCGCATTCGTGTTTGCGTCGATACATCAGTGCAGGTTTGAACGTGTATATATAAAATAGCTTCGAGTAATACGTTTCCCTCGTTTCCGGACGCCATTTCTTATCCGGCTTTTAAACCAGAGACCGTCTACTTTTTGTATCGACAAAGAGAAGCACGCACTTAAAACCAAGCCTTCTTCAGGCAACATGTTTGAAAGTCAATGGGACTCATCCGTTTTGGATTTAAAGAAATAGATTCAAGGAAATCCAAGCGGAAGGAGGACAATCTTCTCTGTGACGTTCGAAAGACAAATCCAGCCCTGCCGGTTAATAACGTAACTCTTTCAAAATGGATAACAGCGTTGGCTTACTTTAGCAACAAATAAAAAAGAGGGGAGTTGACCTTTCTCTATGTAGCAAACTGGCAAGGTTAATCGCACTTTCCCGGTTTAATCTTATTTTCAGGTTTGTTTCTCTGGTTTATATACTTTTCATTATTTCTTCGTATTGTTTTGAAACATACTTGTTTACTCAATCAATGCTAATGGCAAAAAATATAATCCATAGAAAATTAAATCAAGAATAAAGTATGGTTACAGTACCTAAGAGTTGGTAATATATATATATATATATATATGTGTGTGTGTGCGTGTGTAATTTGGCAGCAACTTTTCTTTTAAACATGTTGTGTTGAATGTTAAATAAATATTGTCCGTACGATAACCTAGTACTTTCGAACATCATTGTTCATCTTCAGGGTCAATGTTTTTAGTCAATTTTTTTTAAAAACATTTGCCAATTGTCTTGTAGCGGAATCATGTTGCTACATTTTTTTACAAACTAAATAAACGTTAAAATCCTTTTAATTTAAAAAAAGATGAACAATGATGTTCGAAAGTACTAGGTTATCGTACGGACAATATTTATTTCGATATCATTTTCAAATCAAAATCTCATTAGAAAATATGAAAAATTCAAAAGAAAATATGCAGGGCGATGTTATCTTTAACATTCAACACAAAATGTTTAAATATACATACATATATATATATATATATATATATATATATATATATATATATATAATATATATACATATATATATATATGTATAGACTTATATATATATATGTATATATATATATGTATATATATATATATATGTATAGACTTATATATATATACATATATATATATATATATATATATATATATATATATATATATATATATATATATATATACAGAGATAGAGAGAGAGAGACTTATATATATAGACTTATATATATGTATATGTATATATATATATATAATCAGTGTCACCCCAATCAAGGCAGTACAACCACTAATACGCAAGGGATGTAGAGGAATTAAGAACAGAAACAGTTCAGGAAGACAGGAGATTACGATCGGCATTGCTCTTAAATTCTTGCAGATTAAAGTTGGATGGAAAGCATGTAGAGAGATGCGAGAAATGAAACTGTTAGCGTAGAAGTTACGTTTACATCTAGCTAGCTCGATTTAAATTAACGCGCTCTTGACGCCAGTCTAGCATTGCTCTCAAATACGTAGCATAGCAAAGACCTCGTCAGAACAGTTACCATAAAAGTATTTATAAAATAAAATGGCACATAGGGACAACCTTATGGCGATGGGAAAGTGATTGAAGGTGAGCCGGCAGATGAGGGCCAATAATATACCCGATTCTTCTTTGGATCTTATGAAAGAGCTACAGGTAAATCGCAGGAACATCAGACCATATATGGCAGCAATATTCTAAGCATGGACGAATGGTAGACATATAGATATGTAAGATAGATTCAAGAGAGAAGAATTATCTCTCCCGACAGAGTGAACCGAGTTTCTTAGCAGCTGACCGACCAATGGATTCGATATAGTTTTTCAGTCAGTTGAGAACGTTGACCCGAGAAGGCGCACTAAGTGACTTTCTTGAAGGATAGCATAGGCCATGTTGATGGAAGGCAGAGTGGGGTCTCACATATGGTCAATGGAGAGAAGTTTAGTTTTGAAGTCGTTAAAATTGATAAGCTATATTTTGACCAAGTTAACAACGGACTTGAAGTTGTTTTGTACATCAACTGCGATTTTGCGGTTGTCCGACTGATCAGCCTTAGTATCGAGGTAGGGGTAAATGCCTTGAGCGTAGATTACAATTTGAGAGCTGATGTCATCGGGAAGGTTGTTAACGAAGATTAAAAATAGCGTAGGATCAAGGATATGATGTAGACAAGTGGCCGTCAGGACAACATTCATATCACGATTTGAGTGGAACGACTGGATCAACTCAGAAATGTGCCCGGAGATACCTTAACTTTACAGCACGCGGAAAAACACCCTGAATGCCAGACCCTCTCAAAGGCTTTCGAGATATACAAAGCTGCACCCTTGTCTACACAGTTTTTAATTAAAAACCGATAGATTCTTTCCGCAATTATCGTTAGTACATCACTAGTCGACGTGGAGAAACGAAAACCGTATTGGTTGTCAGAGAAAACGCTCTGCTATGAGAAATTATGATTGACTAAGGTCTAAGAGCTTTACAAAAGGAGTAGAAGTCTAATAATTTGATAGATGGGCCGGAAAATTCACCAGAATTCTTAAAATATGGAGCAACCAATGATGACTTCCAGCAGGCAACGAAAACAGGAGGTAGCCGGGCATTTTTATACAGGTAATAAAGAACAGGAACCTGTTTTTAGAGTACACTCCTTAATGACTATTTCAGGGAAAACATAGGGTCCACATGATTTTGGGGGATTAAGGTTAGATATGACAGCAGAGATCATGGAAGGGTTTATCTGCATATCACTTAGCACGGAATCAGTTCTAAGTGGGAAGTTAAGCAGGGATAGTCTAGATGATTCAAGAGGAGATTTTGAGGAGAATTTACGGAGAAAGCATTAATTTTTATCAACAGAGGATGGTAACACCTCAAATCCATTGAAGTGGGGAGAATAGAGACCTTAAACATATTTAGTAGGTTATTACAGAGACGCCATTAATCACGAAACCTGAACATTTTATAGGTTATGTAGGGAATTAGCCCCCTTGAGGACACGCTTAGATTTGTTATGAGCAGTATGAAATAGGCACCTGTTACAGTCGGAAATATATTACTTCCTGTGTCCTCTGGCAGCTGATTATGTTGGTGTGAACCTTGTAGATGATTGCGGTTTCACCTGGTGAAAGGATAAATCGTTCATGCCGGCATTGACCAATGAAGAAATTTCAATGGCGCAATTTTGAATTAGAAGGTTGAAGATGTCAGTCCAAGTGACGTCACGAAGCAAATCCCGAAATGAGTCCCAATCAGCGTTCTGTTAATGAAGAAAATGTCTTATGGATATGGGCTTAGTGTTTAACGGATACTGGGAAGGAAATATCAATAGCTACTACGGAGGGGTCCGAATTAACAATAGAGCAGTATTGCCAAACTCGGCAAGAGCGAGGAGAGGAGAACAGATCCAGTAGTGACGCCTGTTGCTCGGTTTGGCTAGGGAAACGAGTAGGGAATCCATGATTTGAGCGAGAAATTGGGCAATGAAATATACAACCACTTTTCACGAGAAAAGGAAGAAAAGAAAAATTCTTCCTCAGTCTTTGTCTTTTCTTCATTTTCTCGCGAAAGATGTTGTACGTTGTTTTTAAATCTCAGTAAATTGTCTACTCCCGATGAGATGTTAATACACATCGAAATATAGTCGCATTTGTGTGCCGTTTTTTTACATATTTCTGATCCTAAAATAAAGTATATTTATATACATACATGCACACGCACACACGCACACACACGCACACACGCACACACACACACACACACACACACACACATATATATATATATATATATATATATATATATATATATATATATATATATATATATATATATATATATATATATATATATATAAACCAAATACAGTTGTTCTGTAACCGGCCAAACACCCAACATAGAGGCACTGCTTAGTCGCAATCAAATGCGTTGAGCAGGACATCTCAGGAAAGAATAACATATGATAAACGCTTTTTACGGAGTGCTAGCTAGATCTTAATAGTCATCCCGGACAAAATTCAAGAAACCTTTCGTGGAAGCTGTTAAAGACAACCTGAAAACTCTTGAAATTAAGGACTAGAAAATAGCGGCAGAGAATAGGTGTGGTTATAGAATAGGTGTAGGAGGATATATATAACCGTTCAATACTACTTTCTTGATATATAACAAATTTTTTCTGTCACTTAATATACTGCTTACCTTTTGGAATGCATCTTTGGCCATCCCAATACCTCTTGTGATCACAGTGTCGCACTTTCCTTCCTTTTTTAGAACTCTTCACAAATATTTACATTTTCCCACTTATTTGATTTTAGTATCCCCGATTTTTATTTGAATTTTGGGCTCACCATTTTTTGCTAATATTCATACATTTTATCATCTTATATTTTATGTATAGTCCTTTCTTCCCGCTTTCTTTCGATAACTTTTGTAGTTTCCATATACGGAATTATTTTTTTAAAGAGACAAATTATAAATTCATTCCAGTTAAATATATGTGAATAATATAATTTTATTCTGACTCAAAATCTAAAAAAAATAATTTAAAAAATCGAAAAATACGTAGTTTAAGTGAGTTGTGTGCGATACGCGATACACGCTTATGCGATCATGTATCTTTCAATATATGACTGACAAAGCAGATTTTTTTTCCCCACAGTTGGTTGCCATTTCATTCTGCGGTAGACCAGTATGTCATCCAAGGCTATAGAATAGCTTGTGGGGAAAAGAATAGGATCAATACTAGGGTATTAGAACATAAGTGAATGTAATTGATTTGACTTCAATCTGAACTCGGCTTTCCTATTCTTCAATCCAAGCCGCTATCCATTACTCCACCGTGTCTCCTCAATGTTTCGTGCGTAGTTTAAGACTTTTTCTTAAAAAGAATTATCAGAGCGATGGTGATCCCTTTGGAGAATAATTTCGTAAAAAAAACCCAAAGTAGAAGAATTTTGCACGTCTCGTCTAAAAAATTGCCAACTGCTTCTTTTTTACATTATTTACATTATTCGGACTATTGTCCTCATCTTTGTCGCCATATTTATTACAACGTTTCGGCCGTTGTACGCTCCGGCCTTCTTCAGGTGGTTGGAATGTCAAACTGTCTTAACCGGGTATTCAGCTCACAGTCTTTCGGTCCTGTCACTGGATATAACCAACGCCTTTATCCAATGTGCCATGGTGTCCTTGAGGACATCTGTGTATGAATTTCTGGTATTATAAACCTAATGTCTTCAGCAACCATTTTTACCAGAGCTCATATTGCAATTTTTGATATTATCATTTTTATCAAAGAGTGTGAGTTCAATACCCGGTTATGGCAGTGGAGAAATTGCAGAGGCAAAAATTAACAGGAGATAACTGATAACTGACATGCATTAAACATGGCACGTGGAACTAGAATAGTCTACCCCAGTGGGCGAAATAAAGGGTTCAGTTCGACATTCCAACCACCTGAAGAGCGCCGAAACGTTGTAATAAATATGGCGACAAAGATGAGGACAATAGTCCGAATAATGTAAATAATGTACATAAAACCAGATCTCTGAAATATAGACAGATGTTTCTTTTTTTTACCATAAATATCCGAAGTTTATCAGGCAGAGAAAGGTCCATATATTTTTATCAAAGGTTCATAATAAATCCCTTTTAAGAAAAAAATTGTTTCGATTCTAACATTTTAGGAAAGTCAGCAACAAGAAATCCTGGACAATGAATATTCTAATACATTCTCGTTTGAATTGATCGATCTTCTTTGCAGAATAAACGGCCTGCGTGATTTGCTTGTTGCTTACGGTACAACATGCATTTGCTCAGCATTCATACTGACTGCATTTAACTTAATCCGACCAAGAGAATAAAAGCGCTATCATATATAACTTGTACTTAAAGAATAGTTCCTCAATCTTAAAAGCACCCAAACTGAAACTGTAAAATCTTATTTTATATCCAGTTGAATCGAATATTATATGTACTCGTGCAAGAAGTTGGGCTTAAGGTCAGTTCAATCTGGCAAACTGTTAATATTTGATTCTTAATTCGGGTTTTGAATCATTTTCCTCGGATTCCAGGTTCGGGAACTGAACCTCACTCGAAATATTTTTTAACATTTCACATGCTGTCCGCTAATGAATATCCATATTTCAAACAAATATTGATTCATAAATCGGCCACACAATACGCAGGCTCAGTCAATAGCGACTAATTAACTCCACAGGAGAGTGTCTGTTTACGCCTTGGCGTGTAGATCTTGTCAACGTGATAACGAAATTACACCGAGACTGGACAATTAATATCAGAAATATTTACCATATATAATTGATACGTACTTTAAGAATTACCATCTATCTATCTATCTATCTATCTATCTATCTATATATATATATATATATATATATATATATATATATATATTATATCTATCTATATATATATATATATATATATATATATATATATATATATATATTATAAATAAGCATATATATTATATAGAGATAGATAGATAGATAAATGTGTGTATCTGTGTGTGTATAAAAAAGTGGATTTCTGTGTGTCTGTGAGATACCATTTCACTCGAGTTCCATCCAACCGATTTTGACCAAACATGGCACATACATTGTACAATGTAAGAGATAGGTTCTTAGCGCAAAAATTCGATAATTTCCAAAACGTTTAGGGATCCTTTCTGTCCGGAGGCAGAGAGTTTGACCAACACAACTTGAGACGTATCTCCAAATGCAGGTTATCTACTAATCGCCCCACGTGGTCAGATGTCGCACAAGTTTAATGTGGGGTATCCGAACCCGTAGGCTCGGATCAAATGTCCCCGTATACACCGTATAAAATGGGGCCGGGAAGCTGTGGCCGAGACGAGACGCTGCCGTTCGACATAGCCTCGTCTGGGGATCCTCTCTGCCCGGAAGCAGAGAGTGTGAACAGCACAGCAGGAGACGAATCTCCGACTGCAGACCAACATACTGTATTTGCTACTGTATTTATATGAATGGGGACACACCCATTATCGTCCGTAGGTATGCTCCAACAATTGACCGAGCAGCCAGTGCTAATTTCGGGTGATTGATTAATTAATCACTTGTATTGCTTACCAACCCTTTAGGGGTAAGCTGAAACATATTTCAGATGTAGGAAGTTGCTTACAGTATCCGGTGTTCCCAAACGGTTTCCTCTCGAGGTAGTGACCAGAGTCGACATTGCTTAACTTCGGTGATATTTTTTATCTATTCATCTGAGAATGCGGTTGTATACAGCTGAAAGTTTAAATATTTTCGAATGATTTTGGAGTCAGACATATCATTCATGGGGAAATCTTGATGTGATGGGGCTAATTAATAACATAGCAAGGTTTTACGTTAATGGTTTGGATTGATGACAACTTTATAAAGATAATACTAATATGAAATAATATATGATCCATGTGATCCGGTGTGTGGACACACCCTGGTGCCCATGAACCAAACCCCAGCTATGGGTTAAATAGCTCCACTGCCTTCTGGAAATCTTCAGGAGAAAAAAAGACTAAGGAGTAATCTCTACACAAATCCGGAGTGGAGACCCTAAGGCGGATGGACGGCACTCTGTGCTACCTTCCGGCAACTCCTTCAGCGGCGCTGGTACCAAACTGTACTGGTTCATCCTTTTCTTTGGATTCTACAAGCAAGGCTGAGAGGGGGAACTAGACGTCCGGGTAGCCGTAGTTCTCTATACACCCCGCCCAGGCTCGTAGCGCACTGGAGAGGACACTCCAGCGACGTGGGACTGCACAGTCACCAGAGGCGATAACTTCATCTATCAATTTGCCACTGAACACGTCATATGGACAGAGGAACAGTGGGATCGTGTTCATTTCAGCGATGAGTCAAAGTTTAACATGTTCGGTTGTGAAGGGAGAAAGTTCATTCGACGCAGTTTTAAGGAACGATATTCGCTGCAGGGCACTAAAAGCAGCGTTAGGTTTGGCGGAGGAAGTGTGATGGTGTTTGGCATGATTTCACCTGCTGGTACGGGAACTCTTGTTAGGCTACACGGTAATATTAACGCAGTTATATACAAAGATATATTGAAGAAACATGTACTTAATTTGAGAATTGCAATTAATCAACCAGCTGCATTTATGCAAGATAACGCGCCGTGTCACACAGCGAAGCCTGTTAAGACATTTCTTTCTGGATGTTACTGTTATGGAGTGGCCTGTTCAAAGCCCAGACACGAATCCTATTGAGAATGTTTGGAAGTTACTAAATGAAAGAGCTAAGATAAAGAATCCAAGAAACGTCAAAGAAATATGGACTAATTTGAATAGAGAATGGGAGAAAATATCAGTTAATAAATGCAAGACATTAATTGGCTCATGTAGCAAAAGATGTCAAGCTGTTATTGCATTTAAAGGTCTACACACCATGTACTAATGGATTACGGACGCTATTTTCATTTGGATATGACGTATCCATTATAATAGTATGATTTTGTTAATCGTTCTGATGTTTTTGATCATCTATTGTTTTCGAATCTTATAATAATTATTCTTATAACTTTATCAAAATAAGTTTATTGAGCTTTATATTTTGGAATTATATAATTTACCTTTATATCCTTATTTTTCCTTGATAAAATGTTCTTTGAAGCTTTAAAATAAAAAGTTATTTCACATTTAGATTTCTTCTTAATATCGTTCTGATCTTTATGCTTGCTACTGTATGTATAATAATTTTCACTTATTTAAAGTAAAAAAACAACTACTTTTGGGACAAATTTAAAACAATTACCATGATTAGCCTCAAACTTTTGACCTATACACACACACACACACACACACACATATATATATATATATATGTGTGTGTGTGTGCGTGTGTGTGTGTGTGTATGTATTTCTTACAACTCATGTCAATATTTATAGAATGAATATTACAAACTAATAACGAGAAATATACGGTTCTATATATTTATTGGTAATATAATTTACAGTCTCTCTCATTTTTCCTAATGAAATTTTATATCCCCTAATAAGTGATTGTAATTATGAGCATTAACGCTATTTTAAACATTACAATAAATTATGTTTCTATCGAATAAAAACCTTTGGTGAATCACATTTATTGAGAAGACATTGTTTTACATAATAAAATCTTACATTTTTTTATATATATGCTTAACGGTGTCCCCTGATTTGATGGCGAGTGAAGGCAGGTAACCCTTGATCACTTAGCTATTCCGCATTATTTCTGCTGCGTAAATTGGTAGCGCATGTACCTAAATTGAAAATCGGCATTTTCAAGTCATTTGCTGCTGAAGATTGCATTCCGTTATTCAATGATGAATAGAAGCCGACATTTTGATGGCTTTTTGCGCCTACTCCAAGGAGTGACTATGTATGTCCTTCCATTACCCTTTACCGTTTGAATCCTGTTTTTACTTTGTTTCTTTATTTCCTATTTCCTTTTGGAATTCTCTTTCTCTTGTTCGAATTTTTTTTCCCTAAGCTAATGTCATTTTATCCTATTTTCGATAACCATATTCGTTTTCTCTTTAATCCATTTCATATTATATATTTACTTTATTCTTTTCTTTCATATCGCTTTTTCTTTATTTATTGCATTTTTTTCTTTTTCATTCATTATTTCATTCTTTCTTTGTTCATTGCATATAGTTTCTTTCATTCATCTTTGTTTCTCTCTTCCTTTTCATGTCGCTTCTTTTTTTAGTTCTTTCATATTACTTCTTTCTTTTTTTTATCGGATCTTCATTCATTGTTTTTTTTCCTTTATTCTTTTTTGTTCATTTCAGATAACTTATTAATTTCCTTCATTTTGTACTTTCTTTTTCTTTTCCTTCATCTGCTTCATTTCAGATTATTACCTTCTTTCAATCATTTTTCATGATATTATTTCATTATTTCATTCATTCATTGATTCTCTCTACCTTTCATATCGCTCCTTTATTTATTTATTTCATTCTTTCACTTTTATCCATTTTATTTTTATTTATATTTGTTTTGTATTTTTTATTCATGTCTATCTTTCGTTTCACATTCTTTCTTTCTCTTTCTTTCTCTTTCTTTCTCTTTCTTTTTCTTTCTTTCTCTTACTTTCTCTTTCTTTCTTTATTTTTTCTTTCTCTTTCTTTCTCTCTTTCTTTCTCTTTCTTTCTCTTTCTTTCTTTCTCTTTCTTTCTTTCTCTTTCTCTCTTTCTTTCTTTCTCTTTCTTTCTTTCTTTCTCTTTCTTTCTCTTTCTTTCTTTCTCTTTCTTTCTTTCTTTCTTTCTCTTTCTTTCTTTCTTTCTTTCTCTTTCTTTCTTTCTTTCTTTCTCTTTCTTTCTTTCTTTCTCTTTCTTTCTTTCTTTTATCTCTTCCACTGGGTGATGTTCGTGCCTGTGTAAAATAAAAGCTTTTGAATTTCGGACTGTCAAAGCAAGCTGAGGAGCGAGTGCATCACATTTGAAACAATAATGAAATATTATTTTCATAATCTCACGAACAAACGAAGCTAAATGTACTGTTTATGATTAATTTTCACGTTTTCCACTCAAACAAACCTCAAGATGATGTGACCGATCCTCGCCTGGCCTGTTCGTGATGTTTTCGACTGTTACTTAGGCGTGCTATTAGTTTGGTAAATAGGTCTATAGCTAGATTCAACAGTAAGTTCTATTTTGAGGAGCTCTTCTCTCTTATGGAAATCCCTCCCGATTTCTTTCTTTCTTGTTGCTTACAATCTTCAAACATTTGAAGGCAATACCAGTCATCATATTATGACTTGCTGAATCCTGTTCTGCTAATTTCCTTTCTTCTCACTAAAGTATACTCATTTTCTTTACCTCCAAGTAAACCCTTGCTTCATAGAGGCACTATAACTTTCCTTGAATTTACAGTGAGCTTCATCATGTAGAAGGCCCGGACAAGATTTTAGTGATCGTGGAAGTATCCGCTTTAGAGTCGGTTCCACAATGCAGCGATTCGTATGAAGAAGCCATAGGAATAAATAGATGACGAGAGTGTTTCGCTCTAATGTGTGTGCGTCCTGGGTAAGATGATAAAATACATCCAGCAGCAAGGCCTCTGATCAGAAGGTATTGAGGAACAGGGAACCACCTCTTATTTGCTGGTGTTCCCAGGTCCACCCTGACCTGGGGTGGTAGAACCTGTTACGGTTTTAACTATGGGAAAATAGATAACTATTAGCAGTAATACATTTTTGAAAAAAATTATTACCAGCAATACAATTCTGAAGAAAAAAAATATTACCAGAAACAGATTTTGACTAAACAAAATATTACCAGTAATAAAAAAGAAGTTGTCGGCATTAAATAACTCATTCAGTTTGATATGCATTAAAGCAAAATAAACCAAACCAATCTAAACCAAAGAATACATATTCTATTCATACGAATCTATCCTAAAAATGTTGTCGGCATTAAATAACCCATTGAGGTTGATATGCCGTAAAACAAAATAAACCAAACCAATCTAAGCCAAAGAATACATATTCTATTCAGACGAAACCATCCTAAAAATGTTGACGGCATTAAATAACCCATTGAGGTTGATATGCCGTAAAACAAAATAAACCAAACCAATCTAAACCAAAGAATACATATTCTATTCATACGAATCTATTCTAAAAATATTGTCGGCATACTTGAACTTGATATGGCGTAAAACAAAATAAACCAATCTAACCCAAACAAGGTGATTGGCATGGCGAGTCGTAGATTTGAAATTTTGAACTGTTGGGACTATGGAAGGTAAATTGATTTAAAAAAAAGACAAAGCAAAATCGAACTCGGTTTTCCAAGGGTTTACTTCTTATTTTCCATCTTTATTTTACCTCTGAATTTTGGATGGCTAGGTTTCTTCTGTGTTTGTAATGTTACTTATATCATCTGTTAATGATAATATCCATCCACATGAGCTGATTTAAAAATATCAGCTCGTGTAATCAATTATTTAATTACCGTTTTATAGTTTACTACTTCCTTTCTTTCTTATTTATTCTTTATCTTATCATTCCATTATATATTCTTATTCTTATCCTATTATAATTGTCCTTATCACTCCCTTGTCAGTTCGCATGAACGTTACATCCTGCCAACACCTCATAAACAATGTACGGGGTGGTCCGAAAGTATCGTCACCTAAGAATAACATAATTTTCTATTCCAGATAGCTGACGCGATGTCCTACAGTTTAGAAGCGACACAAGGGGTTACAAGACTTTTAGACCACTCTGTACTTTTCCGTTTTGATCGCGTCGAAAGAGAGGGAAATACGCTACTTGTTTTCAGTGAGAATGAAGTGAAAATAAAGTTGGAGACAGAAAATCAGATTAAGCTGTTAGGATAGATACTAAACTTTGATCTTAGCCAAAAGGCCGTGAATGGCGACTGTGATAAACGTGCCAGAAACCGTATAAGGTAATCGCCAAAAATAAGCTAAAAAAATTAGCATCGTCTGTTGAATTACTTTTAAATTATTATTAAGACAAACATTCGTAAGACAGAGGTTTGGCGAGAAGGAAAGAAATAATAAAAATAATGTAAGTAAATAGAATGGAACATAGAAGTGTTTAACGTCTCCTGTCGGTACCTTATAAATAACTGATTATTCCGTTTTTGTTGCGTAGAAAAACAAAAAGACATACGCTACTTGGTTTCAACGAGAAAAAGAATCGAAGGAAAGACAGAACGAAAGATAAAAGATTTTAACGACACTTTCAGTGAAATAGAAAAATTATCAATATCAAATCTTTTCATTTGTACCCACATCTTAAAATGATGACCAGTATTCAGATTTATGAGTGTTAGTCCTATATATTGTTATGACTGAGCTCAAATGGATATTTTATTATTAGTGACAACGAACACACCGAGAGCTTATTTAAGCATAAACTGATGAATTAGGATTCATCAGAAATTTAAAATAGTAAAACTGTGAAATTTTCCACGGTTAAATAATAATAATAATAATAATAATAATAATAATAATAATAATAATAATAATAATTATTATTATTATTATTATTATTATTATTATTATTATTATTATTATTATTGTTGTTGTTGTTGTTGTTGTTGTTTTTATTTTCATTCTTATTCTTCTAGAAAAATCTACATTTCCGATGTTACTTGGAATATTCCCTCCAATACAGCGTTTGCCCCTCTCCGCGTTGTAACATTTTTCTCCTATCCCAAAACTGATACTACATAAAAATAACTAAAAACATTCGAAGCGGTTGTTTTCTCTCCGGTCCTAACCACTGGACCATGATAGCAACGTCTTCAGATTTTCTTAGAGCAGTAAAACAAATGAAAGAATAAAATTCTCTTCGTTCAGTCAATCTTGACTTTTATTTCTTCTCTTTTTTTAATAATTGGCAATCGTTCTAGATTTTCAGAGAAACTTTGCAAACGCTGCTTTTAAATGGACAGACATTATTGTTATTTATTAACATTCAAAAATTCCATGTAAAGAAATCTTAATTCCGCTTATATTTTGAGGTTTAAATGGTTTATTTCGTGAAATTGCCTCCGCTGAGTAGCAATCATGTGTTCGTTTGAATTTATAAAATATTTATAAAAACAAAGAAGACTATGCATTAGAAAATATATCTTTTGCGAGATTTGATATATTGCATATCCTTTGGGAATTTTGAAGCAAAAGATCGAAAAATATCATATGCCAAATCCTTTGGCATTTGCGCCCGCCATTTTGAAGATTAGTTGATCAATGGCATTTAAATTGGATTGTCTTATTATAGAATGATTGGAAAGAAATCATTTCACATGAAGTTTACAACTGCGCATGTCAGGATCGTGCTAAAGAAGCATAGTGTACGCTATTGCATTTTGCTGATTACAGAATTCATAGGCAAGAAAAAAATCGGAAACATCAAAAGGCAAACGAGTTATGGCCTCAATATTAGGTGAGTACATTCGCACATTGTATGGATTTGCGTTTGCTCCATACCAATTATGTTAATGGGAACTTACCTGTAGCAGGGGAAGGGAACATTTCTAAGCGTCGACAGTACATTCGTTAGCAATACATACCAATGCAGAAAGACAAAAGAGGTTTTCTGAATAAGTATAAGACTAAAGAAGAGCTACTACGGCCAAAATAAAAAAAATAAAAAAATAAAACTAATATAAAAAAAACTGTAGCTATCTTCAATGAAAGTGTAGGAATTAATGCAACACGACAAACGTTGTCTCTCATGGATGTCGCACTGCCAGGGAGAAATAAAATCGGCCATACCAACTGATATTTATCATTAAAATCTATCTTAAAATTCCATATGAGCGTTGGAAATGGATATAATATGAATGGGATGATATCGCTGGATCTCCTGAACAACGTGAAAGGAAGAATTTATCATTAAACGTTATCTTAAAATTCCATATGAGCGTTGGAAATGGATATTATATGATTGGGATGATATCACTGGATCTCCTGCCTAACGGGAAAGGAAGAATTTATCATTAAAAGCTATCTTAAAATTCCATATGAGCGTTGGAAATGGATATTATATGAATGGGATCATATCGCTGGATCTCCTGCCTAACTTGAAAGGAAGTATTTATCAATAAAAGTTTTCTTAAAATTCCATATGATCATTGGAAATGGATATTATATGAATGGGATGATATCGCTGGATCTCCTGAACAACGTGAAAGGAAGAATGTATCATTAAAAGCTTTCTTAAAATTCCACATGAGCCTTGGAAATGGATATTATATGAATGGGATGATATCGCTGGATTTCCTGAATCACGTGAAAGGAAGGATCCCTGTTCTTTGAGTATCATGTGTAAACGATCATTGTAGATTCGAAATTTTTAAAACTACAAGACGTTAGATGGAGCCTGATGGTGTGTAATCTTTTCCTGAAAACATTGGGTTTTATCGTTTATTCGGTAATTATCTATCAGCTATCGAGTGGACAAGGAGACACACTGTTCACTGAGATTTCTACCCCTCATGGGTTAGAGGAAAAGAAGGCAAAACTTTATCAAGTGTGTCAGTCCCAGTAACAGCACCGGAACAAAACCTCCCTCCAACCGCTGCTTTTGGATTTAGTTTTCCCGCCTTAACCAGTTAATAAAAAGTAAGAAGCAGAAATGGATAGGCGCCTTCCTAGATTTCTGCTCGGCTAGACAGAACAAGAAAAAAACATTTTCTCTTTTATTGCATGCTTTAATATATTTGAAGATTAGAAACGCCACTTCATTCCAAGAATTCTTCGATCGTAGTAACATCAACTAGCATGATATAATAGTAATACTTTATATGGAACTGCTCGATTTGTCTTGGAATAATTTTAGTAATATGAAAAATATTTCTCTTCACTGTCAACAGTTTGCCAATGATGTTTTGACCAAAAACAGCAATTTGCCATTCTGCAAATGATCTCCGGAAAGGGTAACTGTCTCAGAAGTATAAAATGATCTTTTATGGCACTATATTGTTCTTATTCCAAGTTCTATATCATTTAATTAAAAAAAGGTTTTGCTTTTCAGTTTTTCTAGTGAAACAGAATTATTCTTTTAGTCTTCTTAATTTCCAGTTTCCCACATCGATAAACATGGCGTCATTCCACAAGGGTTGATGACTACCACTTTCCTCATATATATATATATATATATATATATATATATATATATATATATATATATATATATATATATATATATATATATATATATTTCATCCGCCAATCCTGATTTCAGTGATTACAACAAACTAGAATCTTGTGATGTCCATTTATTTGCCGGTGGCATTGAAACTTCGTATTCCTTGTCAGACGTGTAATTTGAAAGTTTGAACTGATTCAGTCTCATTTATCAAATCGCGAAAAGAAATTATCTGAATAGCCACTCTTGTAGACATTTTGCTTTAATGCAGGTTCCCCGCAGTCTTCTGTCCTTGGAACTATATTGTTCATAATTTTCATCCCTGATATCATCAATTCTCCACTTTATGTATTTTTGTTGGTATTTACTTTGGTCTTAATAGTAAATCTGAATGGTTCAATAAAATGAAATTGGTAGCTGATCTAAAAGATGTCATACAACCTCCGGTTAACTGGGACTTGGAATGGCGTGTTAATTTTAAGGCCTCCAAGACGAAACGGCTTTATTTTAATCGACTGCGAGAACCTGTTCTGCTGTTCATCAGCATCACTGATGCTTGCATCAAAAACAATTACTGAGAGCTCATTTTCTGTCTCATCTTTTTTCGTTGTTATGAAGTGGAAGGATTATTTTGAATTTGGTGCTAGGCGTGCTGGGATATTTGGTTCACTTTTAATCTTCAGAATCTGTCTTACATATTTGTAAGTCTATCATTACTTCTTACTTTGAATATTGATATCAAATCCGTTCGGGAGCTCCTGCTATTTATTTTAAGTTCATTAATTACATTAATAGACGTATATGCTATGTTATTGGTCTTGAGCTGACATCTCGGTTTCAGTTTCTTCTCCACTGCAATAACGTTGCTTCCCTGTGTCTTTTCTCTAAATACTTTCATGGTAATTGTTTGGATGATCTCTTCGTAATGGTAAGACACTGAATTGTAAATATGGGGACTAGTTATTATTTTCATAGAGACTGTGAGGTATTATGGTGGTTGTAGCAAGAAAGGTACATATGAATGTGTTGTTTTAGTGTAAGGAATATTGTTCGTACGATTGGGTCAGTTTTTGCGGCTAGCTAAGTTATAGTTAAGACAGAAGAAGACCGTCCTTTCCCCAATCCCCCACTTCGGCCTTGTGTCACATTACTGTTTATTTTACGAAATAAAAATCTCTCTTCGTAATGGTACTTAGTTTTATGAATTTATCAATTACTCACTCTCCTTAATAATTTTTTTCATATTCTCTAACACTCAGTAACCCCCTTGCGTTTTAGTGGCTTTATTGCCTTGCTTGGGTCGAAATGATTAAAACAATAAAAAAGCAAATGTTTGATTTCAAATTAAGCCTTCAAATTAGTCGTGACGTATGAAAATATTTTCATTACCGTGCGTTTTTTCACTATTTATTAGTCTCCATCCAAACAAATCAAATTGACTGTATTTCTCCATAGGGAAATCATTTCGGAATAGAGTCAATATTTGTTCACTCAAAGGCTATTCGTGTGAGCTGCAATGCTTTTAGCCTTTCGCAATTTACGTCGACATTTTGTTAAGAAAAATCACCTCATAGCAACAAGAAAATCAGCACCATAACGTTTGAATGTTATTAAAAATTGTCTGTATAAGTGATAATTCTGATGGCAAGCTAAACTCTCCTGGTTTTTCGGTAATGAAAACCAATCATAATGAGTATAGAAGATTGCTTTCTGGGGACCATATAGTTGGCTGCACCTCCCCATCTAATAAAAGGCTGCAGACACATTGATATATTCTGAACAGTTCATATTATTAACAAGCTCAAAACAAAACCAAAAAAAGTTTTCCAAATTTTTCCTTGAATAAAAAATACAATTATACTTATTTAGAAAGACCTTCTTTATCTCTAGGATGAAGTGTTAAGTTTATATATATATATATATATATATATATATATATATATATATATATATATATATATATATATATATATATGTATTACATTCGGTCTCGTCTTTGTTCTCACAATAACATTTTTTGTGTGTTGTATCCTCTGGCCTTATTTAGGTGTCTGTTAATCTGGATTTACTTCAGGATCTTTCGAACTTTAGGGTCTTTCTAACTTCAGGGTCTTTCGAACTAGTATCTTTATGTAAACTACGGGGTGGATTGTTTTCATCCATATATCGCCATATATTTTCTTTCCGTACTGCTAATTTCTTGCTCGCTGTTTCCACAGATTTTGAGTCTGTATTGTCCGGTCTTAGAATTGAAATCAAAATTATTCCCATTCACTAAAATAGCAAAGTCCCATAGACTACATTGGGAGTAGGAGGCCATGGAATGTAACACGTTCTAATTGTAATATTAGTCATTCACTTTCGATATTGATTGACTGAGCAAAGTTACTTTCGGTTGAAATTTATAAAATCTTTCCCTTACAACAATTTTCCATGAAAATAAGTTTATCAAGTCCAAAACTCTTCTTACTCTTCACAGTATGGACGCGAGGCGGGGTTGTCTTAACGTGTTGTCGGAAATAGTGTGGAAAGTCAGCACCTTGATTACATCATTATTTTCAGATCGGTTTCCTTGCGATAACCATTTAAGTTTTGCCACTTTTGAAAGCCGTAAAGTCATGCGGTTTCTCTTATTTCCTACAGTTCATTGTTTGTGATTTTGTAGCTACAATTGTCCCCCTTTTTTTGGTGAATTGCGAAATGTCAGCAGTTTGATTATAAAAGTACGTTCAAATTGATGACTTAATACCAAAGAGGAAATAATATCAGAACAATTACCATGATATTTTTTATAGAAATTCTCAAGCAAGATACATTTATTTAATGTCGGATATTGCTGGAGTATCCAATGAGGAACACACTTATTACTCATTAATAATAGACAACCAGACTAGGCTAGCTCACCCCACGTCGAGGGGTTACAAAGGTGCTCAGTCTTCCGAAATCTCTTCTCGGTCAACATGATATAACATGAACGTATTGTTATTTTATCCTATGATTGAACAAAGGACACTGATGTATATTTACGATTTTCACAAGGGATCTTTTCATTTTATATGCCATGTCCTTTCAGGATGTAGGCGATCATGAAGACTCTCTTCATCTCTCTATCACTTGCAGCTCTCAACAAGTTCCTTCCCTCTGCTTCCTTCCCACATACACCTGATCATGCTCGCCATGTATGTCACCCGCTGTTTTCACTTGTCTCAGTTTCCCTTTATTCGACCCGTGAGTAGCAAATTCTCCAGGTCCTCCTTCCTCATTATGCCTTCCCAAAAACTTCAGCTTACTCTTCCTGATGTTAATTGTAACCCTCCGCCTTCTTTGCATCCTCTCTACGACGCCATCGTTGCTCACACGCCCAGTCCGTGATATCCTTAGCATCCTTCTGTAGAACCACATCTCGTCGCCTCGAATCTCTTCTTCATCTTTGAGGAAATCGTCCAACATTCGCTGCCGTAAAGAAGGACAGATATCCCGTAACAGCTCAGTATTCTTTATTTCGTTACCAAAGAAATCCTCCTCTTTCGCAATACTCTGCCCAGCTTTTGGAATGTGTCCTTGGCCAGATACGTATACGTATGTGGCACTTACCGTCCTAAAATACCCATTTTTATGTGTCATGTGTTTTCAGGACGTAGGCGATCATGGCATTCCACCTCCCTCTATCCCTTGCAGCTCTCAGCACGTTCGTTCCCTCTGCTTCTTCTCACAGACCACGTTCTATCATCCACCTGCTCAAGCTCGTCAGGTTTGTCACGCTGCTTTCCCTTGTTTTCTTTCCCTCTATTCGACTTGTGAGTATCAGATTCTCCAGGCCCTTCTTCCTCATTTTGCGTCCCATAAACATCAGCTGCTACTTTCTGATGTTAAGTTGTAACCTATGCAAGACCTCATCGTTGCTCACATGCTCAGTCTATGATATTCTTAGCATCCTTCTGCAGAACCACATCACCGTCGCCTCACAAGGGAAAGTCATTGAATAAAAAGAACAACAACTAATATTCGAACATATATTCCTGATTCCATTTCCTAAGCTACCTTGTATGTCATTGTCTGTATGTATATTTTCACATATAACTATTTGTAGCTTCATTATGAGGATTAACACTATAAATTCAATCATTTGACTGTGTATGATTTTCAAGCATTAACTTATTAATTAAATAAAAAGGAAACATAACATAAGGAAGAGACATATGAAATGTCAAAGGCACGTATTGAGGAAAGAGAGCTTGGAGAAACTGATACTCACATGGCGGATTGACGTTAAGTCAGACAGAGTAAAACAACCCATAAACTACCTAGCGAGCTTGAATAAACAGATGGCGGAACAAAGTTCAGTGGAAATAACTATGATACGAAATATATGAAGAGCTAAAAAGAACATGATATTGTGGAGAGTCATGTTGGCAAACGTCCGGAAGTCACATGTCACATTAGAAGAAGAAGAAGAAGAAGAAGAAGAAGAAGAAGAAGAAGAAGAAGAAGAAGAAGAAGAAGAGGAGGGGGAGAATGAGGAGGAAATGGAAGAAGAAGAAGAAGAAGAAGAAGTAGAAGAAGAAGAAGAAGAAGAGGAAGAAAAGGAAGAAAAATAATAAGAAGAGAAGTATGAGGAGGAAGTGGAAGAAAAGGAAGAGGAAGAAGAGGAATATGTAGATGAGGAGGAAAAAGAAGAAGAAGAATAAAAAGGAGAAGAAGGAGGAGGACATGGAAGAAGAGGAAAAAGAAGAAGAAGAAGAAAAAGAAGAGGAGGAGAAGGAGAATAAGGAGAAGGAAATGGAAGAAGAAGAAGAAGAAGAAGAGGAAGAAAAGGAAGAAAAAATAATAATAAGAGTAGTATGAGGAGGAAGTGGAAGAAGATGAAGAGGAAGAAGAGGAAAATGTAGAGGAGGAGGAAGAAGAAAAGAACAGAAGAAGAGTAGGAGGAGGAGGAGGAGGAAGAAAAAGAAGAACAGAACTGACATTTAATACGTAAATGTGGAAAGTAACGGAATAAGAAGAACATGCTATGAATATTTTTGAGGATTAATTTAAATCAAAATTGATTTTGATATTTAATCAGAATGTACATAGTGAGGTAAGAAGAAAGATTAAAACATTAGACACGGGATTTGATGCTATATAAAAGCATTTTTATATCATCTAAATCCCATAATACGACTCATTTATCACGACTTCACATTACTGGCTTTTCTGAAACAGGAAAAATAAGTCGGCGTCTAACAATTGCTGATGAAACAGTGGGTATTTCTAGTGTCAAATAGGTAACTCCGTTTCATGACTGAATGGAATTGATGGCGGATTTAAAAGGTTTTGCTAGAGAGTGGCCTGTTAGCTGGACGGCATTAGGAATCAGCGGTTCTTCGAGCATTGAACCTCAGTTCAAAAAAGAAGAGCAGCAGATGCACTTTTGTAAAATACAAAACTACGCGAGATGAAAAATAGCTTGGTTCCGTCTCGCTCTCCCCTTACACACTCACACGCACACTCTGATTTCTGTCAGTCTCTTTCTTCCTCTCTCTTTCAATCTCTTTTTCTCTCTCTAGACATAGTCTGCCAAAAAATTCTCTCAGCACTTCTAAACATCGAAGCAAGCAAATTACTCCACCACAGAATATTACGAAGGAATGTTTCTTAGATCGAACAAATAAATTTTCAGCCAGCACATGTGTGCATATATATATATATATATATATATATATATATATATATATATATATATATATATATATATATATATATTTATATATATATATATATTTATATATATATATATATATATATATATATATATATTTATATATATATATATATTATATATATATATATATATATATATATATATATATATATATATATATATATATATATATATATATATATATATATATATATATGCATGTATAAAGTTAAAAGACAATAGGAAAACTATTATTAGCCGACGCATTTCGTCCGATGTGGAAAGGAAAGTAAATTATTGAAAACAAAGTAACTATTAACAACAAACAAAATCTTCTTAGCAACTAGAAGAATTTAGAAAACGGTATTTTATCCAGATTGTTAACCTAAAATTACGTCAAAAAATTTCACGACTAGAAACATTGTTTTCATTGTTGTGATGACGGATTCAACCATTTTCTTTCGATTTCTTGATATAGTTGTGTACTGTATTCTGTTAGGAAAGGTGACGTTGGAAAAAAACCTGAGCGTAGATTAATATTTGGATAATTTTAAGTGGCGGCACTCTCGAGGATATATTGAAGAAACAAGCAGAAATTTTAAAAAAATCACATTCTATGAGCACAAAAGTGACGTCGCAAAAACAAATTAATTAATGCACTTGTCATACATAGAAATAAATTCAACCAGAATTTTAATTTAAAAGTGCTACACCCATAAAAAAGAAAATAACCATATATATATATATATATATTGGTATTTATATATATACCTATATATATATATAAAATACTAACATATATATACATATACATACAAGCATATATATATAAATACATATATACATACAAACACACACACACACACACACACACATATATATATATATATATATATATATATATATATATATATATATATATATATATATATATATATATATATGTAATTCTAAAATAATTGTATAAATATCAAATTATTATACCGTAATCAAATGCAATCGAACTATAAAATTCTAAAATGTTTCATAATCACTAATATATCCCTCGTTGATCCAAGTAAAGTGTTGAAACTTGACTAATGCATGGAATAATAATGCAACACCAAATGTACTTAGAACAAAATGTATTGAAACAAGAAAGTGTACACAATATTTACACATAGTCTTTTGTATCTTCATGGGAAGACCGTTCCTGGAGAATGTGTTGACTGTGTCGCAGTCGGGCAGAGTCTCTGGTTGAATCTCTTGATTCGTTCCCGTCTCTTCCCGGAACCAACCATATTTATATGGTCGGTACTCCACTATGCAAATTAGGTGGATCCTACCACAACATAAAGAAAGAAAATTAATTATATACCATACTAAATTTAATAAAACCAACTTAGACATTCATAACTATTCTTCTCCGTCAACTGGCATTTTACAAAAGAGCAACATCAAATATCAATTAATATGTTCCTTGGGATGACTCTATCTGTGACAATAGTGTTGATAATATGTATGTTGGTTTTACTACAACGACCATGACGAGAAAACTTACGTTTCACTTAAACGCTAATAGTTCAGTCTCAGATCATTTATAGGAACATTCATGTTCACATTCACAGTTTAGAAAGATAGTAATCGAAAATACAACAGTATAAGATAATAATAAACAAAATAATAATATGCAACAACTAAAAAGAGAATTGCGATCAAAAGTAGAAGTTAAATAAGAGTATAGACAAAAATTTCTTAAATCTTTATAAGAGCAAAGTTTTTAAAAATTCCTAATTAGAATTGTTAAGATCTACAATTTGAAAAAATTTTTTTTCAAATATTTAAAAAGTATAAACCCATATTTCATCCTTCAAAAAATCATCTCTCATGCATTACCTGCCTTGCATATTTTGAATCTTACGTAGATTATTCGCAAAATATGTATATTTAAAAAAAAATTACAAAAGTTACCCCCTTTGCATAACAGGTAAATATTTTGACTTTTTACGGTGTTCAGCAAACAGGGCTCTCGCTTTATCTCACGAGATAACCTGAGACCTCCGATCAATCTTACGCTACCTGAAATTACAAATGATATCAGAAAATGTGAACAAATATATATGACCACTTAGAGATGGATGATATGTAAAATTATGTTTTTGGTCTTCCTGTGACTTCTCTCTACATGAGTTTCCCAACATAAACGACATTTATAAATGATGAATGTATTGGGAAACCAGAAGCCTTTTCTCAATGTATTCAGCGGAAATCGATATAATTTCGGGATATGATGTTTATTTAGCAACAACTATTTATTCCCTGTTCAGACAACTTCATATATATGAGAAAATCAAATCAAATCAATCAGTAAATTAATAATAATAAAAAATAAAATCCATTTTCACATAGGGCTAGCAATTAAGGAACCAGACACTTTTGTTAGCTTCTTTAAAGTCCATTAGGTGGCGCTGTTTTATTGTACAATAAGACCAACATTTCCTCTCTTCCTCTTTCTTTTTCTCTCCTTTACTCCATGCAATATCACGACATGGTAATTACGTGCTTGTTGGGGAACTTTAGTTTTCCCCCGCTGATCACTGACCACTCTTTCCACTTTTCAGTGACAACATTTGGACGTGATTTGCACTTGAGCTCATAAAGTAAGTACATTGGTCGTTCTAACACAGCGCAAAGCTGACTTGAGATCGACCATTTTAACCATTCTTATCCTTACTTAACCTAACTTACTTCTTGACCAGGAAAAGAAAACGGACATACCCATGAGAGCTTGAGACCTTTGCTTCAATACAGCTTAAGCGAATAAAGTGTCCGCCGAAGAAAAACAATATTCTATGCTACCCTGTAATTGTGTGCGGATGAATACACACCCACCTATAATAGACAGCAACACGCAACCTTTTGTTTACTTTATTCGCATTGTTTACCTAATCTTCCTTGCCATATTCACAACGTATGTCAAGGACACATGACCCAGTGGATAATCATGTTGGTTAGATTCCCGTGTCTAGGCCCAAGTAGTTGTGAGTTCATGACCAGGCCAGTGGTGAACAAAAACTTGGAGAGTTGAGTTAAAGGAAAATAATTGAGATATCCGGAACAGGCATGACTCATGGAACTACAACAATCTATAATCTCATCTGTTATATTCGTATGCTCAATGCATTTCTTAAAAATCTCGGATTATTGTACATTTTGTCTGCCAGATGAATATCAATCGGTCTAAGAACATTTTAACAGTCCCTTTCACGCACGCACGCACACACACACACACACACACACACACACACACACACACATATATATATATACATATATATATATATATATATATATATATATATATATATATATATATATATATAAAAGACACTATAATCGATCGGAAAACCTTCGGTGTCTTGATTTGCAAATAATCAAACCAATACGAAAGGGAAAAAAACGGTATAAAAAAGAAAGGACCAAGAACATGTAGGTTAGCCGAAAATAATCGTCTAGGATGAAAGTCCAAAGCACAAAGAAAAAAAAACGGATACAAGTACGCAAAAAAAAAAAAAACTAAATAAAGTGCTCAATACAGTGAGTAGAGCAGACCTAGTTAGACCTAGCGAGCCAGACAAACCTACCACGGTTTCACCTAAACGGATTGTCAAAGAAGGCCGGCTTTCCCTGACGATCCGTTTAGGCGAAACCGTGGTAGATTTGTCTGGCTCTCTAGGTCTAACTATATATATATATATATATATATATATATATATATATATATATATATATATATATATGGTTATGTGTGTTTATTTGATTAGAACAGGCAAGGGCAACTATGAACTATTGCTCATCATAAGGCTGTCAAGGCTACTCATCAATTAAAGCATTTTTAAATATTAATTCGGATGAATTCACTCTAGATGATGATACACCTAAGCAACTTCAGTCGTAATATGGATAAGTTGATTTTTTATAGACTCAATAGATCCATCTACCGCAAGGAAAGCTGGTTCTCTCTGTCATGCCAGAAAGTTTTTTTCTCGTCCGAGTCCATCCTTGTATATCTATAAATCAGCCATCTGTGTTTACATGGAATATCGCTGTCATATATGGTTTCGCACCCCTGCTGTAAGTCTCGTGTTCCTCAACAAAATCCAGAGACGGATATGTAATGTATAGGTCCTGATCTGGCATCCAGTCTACAGTTGCTTTCTCAGAAATGTGCCATAACTTCCCTCTGTCTCTCCTTAAGTAATTTTACGACAACTGTTCCGATGAGTTACTTTTGCTGGCTCACAGACTGTATGAATTTAAGTGAGCTACTAGATTGGCATCTTGGTCCCACCCTTTCACTGTCGAAACGGTTAATGTAACCGTCTCTTCCACTCAAAGAGTATCTTTTCTCGTACTTCCTGTCTGTAGAATTCTCTTCCTCTTTCTTGCTTCCCTGATAACTATAATCTTCAAATACTCACTTGTAACGTCAATCGACATCTGTTGCCTTGATCTTGTTCACGTCCTTCACTGCATCCTTTCCTCAAATACGCCTCTTTACTCTTGTTGACTAGTCTCTGTATCTCCTTGAATGCTAGTGGCACCCCGCCTTGTTTTTTTATGTAAAAATTGAACTCTTGGTATAGTACTATCAGTGAAGACAGTGTGCTTAACTCAGACTGTTGGATATGATTTTTTTAAAGTTATTATCTTAAAAATATAAAAAAGACATTTAATTAAATATATATAATAATTCTCAACGTCTTCCTTTTTTCCTAACAAACTATTTTGAGACGTATGATCTTCCTTAGCGAAAACTGCCAAGGTTTTAATATATGAAAATTTTCCTTTCAAGGAAAATAGACAAAATTCAAGTAAATTTGTATTTCAGTCAGTTATGTGTCATTCCTGATACACACTTATGCGATCATGTACCTTTCGAAACATGAATGAGGCAGATTATTTCCCGCAGTAGGTTGCCATTTCTTTCTGCGGTAGACCAGTTGCCACCCAAGGCTATAGCACCTGGTCTGTTCTACTATTTACCCATAACTGTTGTGGAGGAGAAGATTCGGTCCTTAATAAAAGTATGGATCCTCTTACTTGCTACTATTAATTCACTTACGTGCTAAGGTATTAGCACGTAAGTGAATGTAATGGATTTGACTGGAATTCGAACTCGGCTCTACGATTCCTCAACCCGAGCCGCTATCTATTACACCACCATGCCTCCTTCATTATGAGTGCATATGAGTATGTATGAACAAGTGTGCGTGAATAAGTGAGCAGGAAGTGAAACGGACAACATTATATTTAACGTTATTTACCTCGTGAAATTAGGTGTGCCATTGAGGAAGCCAAACGAGACGCATGTGGCCCGCTGTCCGAAGTATGCCCCTGACCGAGTTAGAATATCCCCTGAGCATTCTTTTGTTTTATTTGTCATCATTTACTGAAACGGTAAGTGTCAAAACGGAAGATAATCTTAAAATATATTCCTTGACATGAAGTTCGTATGGTTTAATTACTTTTCCTTTTCTCTCTCATACTGAGAGCGCTAATTTATTATTCAATTTCTGGGCTTTGCAATGAACATTATATATGAATCAATGACTCTGTTAACCATCTCTCTCTCTCTCTCTCTCTCTCTCTCTCTCTCTATATATATATATATATATATATATATATATATATATATATATGTATATATATATATATATATATATATATATATATATATATAAAGAAATATAGTGATAAGATATGCTATATTTAAGTGCTCAATATCAGAGATAGAGCGTGTGTAAATATAAAAGTGAACATAGAAATCAACACTTAGAGGCGACAATCTGTTTCATGCTAGATGCAATCGTCAGGCCTGACGATTGCATCTAGTTTGAAACATACTGACGTCTCTAAGTGTTGACTCCTATGTTCACCTTTATATATATATATATATATATATATATATATATATATATATATATATATATATATATACCTTTATATATATATATATATATATATATATATATATATATACATATATATATATATATATATATTCTGTGTATGTGTGTATGTGTGTGTGAATAAAAAGCGATAAGACAAAAAACTATTCTTAGCCTATCCGTTTGGTAATCCGAGGGACTTTATTAAGGCGATGTAGGATTTATTTTGTTGCGCGTGTTTATATACAAATTTGAGGATGTCATTGGTTTATCAAGGCTTTTCAATTTTGACAACGTTCAGGAATTTGCATCGGGTTGTTGAAATGTCAATCAAAGCATGTGGTGAGTACAAAATGTCATAATTCAAAGTCTGACAAAAAACAAACAAGTAATATTGAAGTAATATATTATTTTACAAGATGACTATTTTTTAAATTGTGATTAGATTATGTTTTGAGATGGATGTATATGTTGTACATCTTCCAAAACATCAGGTGATGGATTTAACCGATTTCTTTTGATTTTTCAACTTTTTAGTTGTCGTGTATGTACATCCGTATGCATATATGGAAAATATATAATATAATAAAAACAGGTAAGTACAATTTAAAACAATTCGCATAATACAACCACCCCCCCAAAATGAGCTACAGGTTTAATGTTCCACCGTGCAAAAGACCAGCCATATTTTTTCCACAAAATCCACCCAGTTAGTAATGTACTTAGTACGAATGTTTTGATCGTATAATTTTTATCTTATTTGCAAATGAATCAAAATAAATAAAATGAATTTGTATTAGATTGTGCCGAATCTATCAAAGCCTTGTAAAAACGATGTATTTTTAATCAGAACGCAAATCAGAAAAAATATATATTTTTAAACAGAACTCATATCAGAATAATCTTATATTCTTACTTGGATGTAGATATCACTAATTTATGAAGCATTTACTAATTTCTGATAGCATGTAACATGCGTTAAATTGTTAACTCTGTTAGTAAAGCCCAACCTCAAAGAAAACAATCAAACAAAACAAGTTTTTTTAATAGATTAAAGCGTATTTAGACTAGTAAGAAGCATGATTACCTACACTGATGATCAATGAGACAATATATCCCGGACGAAAACGATCGGATTTCTAAGCGATAACACCAAAACGAACACGATATTAATGTGACAAGAGCGCAAATGAAATCTGGAGAGCAGATTTAAATGCTTGAGGCTGAATCAAAAGTGATTCTTCGTTGATCTGCAATGATATTGGAAAAACGAATCGGACGTAGGTCAGTATGAAGCTGAATCATATTTTTATTTATGGGATGCGGAGATGAAACTATTGATCGGTGGATACTTTCCGGCAGTGAATCTGTGCACAGGGATATTGCTTTGCTGTTATCGAGGTCGTAAGCAATACAAAACTGCAATTCAAAATTGTAGGCGAATCGATTATGTTTTTTTTTCTTCCTACGGTATTTCTTTTGAAGTGATTTAGAAAATGCCAATGGAACGAAACTAGCGCGGAAGATCCATCATAGTAAATGGTAGTTGATAGGAAATATATAAAAATATGTATTAGTCAAGAGTCTAATATGTTTTCTTCAGTTGAAATGCAATCATCTATTTTTCTGTAGATTGCATAGACTTTCCTGATAATAAATTGTTCAACATGTGTTTCGCATTTGTAAGATTTCAGTGTTATTAATATTAAGTAGAATTAGTCACGCCTAGCTCAAAGCATAGTAAAATTAACATTCGCTAGAGTAGAGAAAGTCTATATTACTAAACAAGGCCCCCAATATGTCATTTTAAATTATTAAAATATATATTTTTTAAATTAACTGAAACAGTCTCATACATATATTGCACTGTAGGGGTGGGTTGGGATCTTTGGCGGATTTAACATTTCAATACTTTTTTTGATCATTTAATATAGACATCAGTTATACTTGAGTCTATATGTAAACATTGCCTGTATTATGCATGAGTCTATGTAAACGCACGTTATGTTTATATATAAAGCTATAGGTATTGCTTGGTCGAATATATACTTCAAGTTAAAATTAAATATTGATTATATTTATAGTTAAATAAGTTTGCAACCTTTGATTGTTACTCATACTTGATGTTATAGTTTAACACTATAGGTAAACACTGGTCGTATTTATATCTGTGGCTGCAGGTAAAAATTATTTGAATTTACAATTGAGTCTATTTGTAAAAATTGATCGTGTTCATTCTTGAGTCTCTCATTAAATATTCGGTCCTGGGTATGACAATAAACTACATCCGCGTCCTAGGTAAAACGATAAACTACATCCAACAGCAAGGCCTCTGTTCAGGAGGTTTTGAGAAGCGTGGAACCGCCTCTTAATTGCTGGTGTTCGCAGGTCCACTCTGATCCGGGTTAGTAGCACTTTGGTAGGGTCCCAGATATGGATAAATAGTTGACACCCAAACTGGGGAAAAAACACTATGAAAGTGTAGAGAAATGTTTTAATACATACCAGAAATACTTTACCAGCAATAAAAAAAAATTGTCGGCATTAGATAACCCCTTGAGGTTGATATGCCGTAAACCGAACCAAACCAACTGATTAAATATTGGTAATCTATATGTCGGTATCAGGCACTTTTTTGTTGCAGAGGGTTTTATTTTTTTGCATGGTATGCAGACCGTGTATACTAGATGGTGCAAACATAACGGGCTATATGAGGGAAGTATGCAGTAAAGAAAGCTATCTTTACCGTATAAATGGTAGTTTAGCTAACTTTTTCAAAATGGCTGCAAATCATATATATATATTTAACGTTGTCTATCGTAAGGGCATTGTAATAGGTTTCAGCAGCAGAAGGAGTCTCATGAATTTCTTTCTTCGTCATTTCCTCAAATTAGCATTATCGGGAAAAAAAACAAATTGCCTTGTACAACTTTATATATTGCTGACAATCGTGAAACAAAATTTATGTCACGGGAAATAAAATGTCCGTTATACTTTTCCATGTCCATAAGAGGATTAAGATTTAGGTATATTGCAATGTAATTCTTAGTTTCCAGTTCACTGAATTTCTCTAGGTAAAAAGACATGGACGTTGCTTTGGTTCTTCCAGTATATACTGTGTCCCTTCACTGCACAACTCTATTGAATTCCATATACAATCTATCGTTAAAGATGCTAGAAATATATTCGACTCATTGTACCGATCTAGAATTTATCTGGTTCCTTCAGCGATGTTTTATTGTTGCAAGAGTCAGATCATGCCAAAAATGGGTTATTGCTGCCAAATCTGGGATATAGCTAACCGTTCCCCACGTTTCAGCCTTGACAAAGTTCGAAATCTCTAACGTGGGCTTGAGAGTATTGACATATTTCCCCACTGACAGTCTCTCTCTCGTAGACACAACGTCACAATTCAATTGCTAATCTATCGCTAATTCCGCGGAAAATGCTTAGACGTGGCCCCTTCCAAGTTTCTGCTTCAGGCCTTTACAACCAAAATCTGACTTGGGTCATCAATCTCATTCCCTACTTGCAACTTTGGTAGAACCACTAATCGAATATGCTCCTACGTGGATGCTTCCACGAACACTACGATATAAATCTGTTTTAGTCTTGTGTCAGTCGTCATCTGACCGTCATATCCTTGTAATCCACATTTCATACGTATTCTTCTTATGTTCGAATCCCAATTCTTATTCAGTAATCTTCTACATTGAGTGGCTCTTCGGCGTTTATTGGTTGAAATCTATTAAGAAAGAATACATGCATCTATGGCAATCAATGTATTTTTTCGAGCAGAGGCAAAATTCGATGCATGAACAATGTGAAGATATTTTTAAAGCAAGCAGGCGGACCCGGAAAATTGGAAAGGAGTATTTCTCTGCCCCATTCAATCCGATTCGAGATTAATTTAAGCTTAACCAAACGATGTAAACAAAAACTTACACTTATCTATAAGACGCCTCTTCAGTAATATGATTTCTAGGATATTGCTAACTTTATCCTCTATAGCAGAATGACAATATTCAAACAACACGAACATAATGTCGAAGTTTAGGCAAAGTATTAATTGAAATTAATGATAATTTAAAGCCATGAGACCGTGTTCATAATTGAGAGTTTATGTGTTGACCGTGTTTGGCAAATAAAAACGGAAATTCTTATAACTCTAAATGCATACCAAATATATATACAGCCAGTTAAAAATAAAAATTATTGCCATTCTTGATAATGATTAAAAGAATAGCCAAAAGCGTCGGACATTAAGAACATTTTGACATACTTTATGTTCAGAAAAGAAAAGAAAAATACGATCACAAGAAAAATTAAATAAAAACCTTAACCGCAATACCTTGTTAATATACCTTGTATAAAACGGATTGCTGCCCAAATACACAAAATATTCATAATGCCCCTTAAGGAACTGTGATCCTGATCAAACCGGACTCATAAATAATTACATCAGTTACACAACTACATGCTTATCAAGACGTCTTACGTTACACGTATCTAATCACAGCTCCATTAGAACCCATTTAAACACACACACAAACTTACCAGACTCCATTACAAACATACTAGTAGAAAACACAAATATATTAACTGCATCCACCTGTAAAAAAAGATTATAAATAATGAAAGCTTTAATAATAAAAAAAGAAAAAGCCAACTCTTAACAATATTAACTACGAACAAGGCCACAATGTGCTAACCGTATTCGGAAATTAAAACATCCCTACTACACACTAAGACATACATATAATGCACACACTCAATTAAGCTGAAAAATCGAATCATCCTTGATAATGGCTAAAGGTATAGCCGAAAGCGCTCGGAAATATAAAACATTTGGACAGTTCTTACGCACCCTTTGTCCAGAAAAGAAAGCTCTTGTTCGAACACAGGAAAAATTAAATAAAAAGTTTAAATATAGTACCTAGTCTGTCGTTTTTAATGAAACATGCACAAATATACAATTATATATATATATATATATATATATATATATATATATATATATATATATATATATATATATATATATATATATATATATATATATAAATATATATATATATATATATATATATATATATATATATATATATATATATATATATATATATATGTATCTTATACAATGTTACCTTAGAACATGCACATATCCTCAACAAAATTGTGCATATTTTTTGAACGTCAAAAAAAAAGGATAACCTTTTTTAGACGCCTCATCAGGTGGGGAATTACGGTGTTGCTAGAGTAATATCGTGATTCCTCACATGATGAGACGTTTAAAAAAGGTTTTCCTTTTTTTGACGTTGAAGCAAAAATGTACAGTTTTGTAGTTGATATTTGCATGTTCTAATGTAACATTGCATGAGATAAATAAATATTTACGGCTCTACTTTGTGTATTGAGCACTGTTTTTAAATTAATGTTCTGAGCGCTGTAATCTTACTCTTTGTTCTCGTATATTTTGATTTATATATATATATATATATATATATATATATATATATATATATATATATATATATATATGTATATATATATATATATATATATATGTATATATATATATATATATATATATATATGTAATAACCCAATGCAAGAAAACACAACCCACACACAACACATACATACATACATACATAGTTATACGGGCCTCATTACCTTCACACAAATACTTTTGGGAAAGCCAGTAATTTATGTTTTCTACTCTACCAAACTGCAAGTAAGATAACAGAGTAAACTGTGTTCTCTAGATTTCGTTCAGAGTCAGTTTAATTGATCGAAATCTCTGATCTTGAAACTGTTGAGAAGACAATGCGAGGCAATACCATCAGCTTTCGAAATAAGCTCTGTCAGTCATAGTTAATAAAGAAATGAATGAGTGGAGAGACATGAACGATTAGATTCTTGAAGAAAATGGCACAAAATTATTACAAATGCCTAATAAAATATTGCTATAATATATAGAGAGAGTTGCCTGACGATTGCATCTAGCATGAAACAGTCTGTCGCCTGTAACTATTGACTTCTATGTTCACCTTTATATTTACACACGCTCTATCTCTGATATTGATCACTTTATCCCATGAATATAGCGCACTTTAAAACTATATTTCTTCATATATATATATATATATATATATATATATATATATATATATATATATATATATATATATATATATGTATGTATGTATGTATGTATTCAGCTGTATAGATAAGAGTTTGTAACCACGATTTTCCCGCATTTGCGGTTATCAGTAACCCTTAGTTTAACGCTTTTGCGATCGTCATTTTGCCAAAAGCGTGAAACCAACGGTTACAAACTCGTATCCATACAACTGAATATGTTAGCTCTATCATTCACATTGAACATTTGCATATAAGTACCGCGCATATATATTATATATAGAAATAATAGGAGTCTATATATATATATATATATATATATATATATATATGTGTGTGTGTGTGTGTGTGTGTGTGTGTGTGTGTGTGTTTCTTTATGCGTTATTATTTTTGTGTTCGTTTCCTTTGGTCTATTATGTGTATATCAATATATATATATATATATCTACTCTATACCTAATTCTCTTTCTAGCAGGGATACGTCCGATGTTTCTCTCTCGGTCGACATTTATTTAAAATACGCCTTGTTTCAAATAGTTGATATAATTACTAGTCTTTTGCAAGGTTTGATAACCACAATTACAACAATGAATCATACAAATTCTTTAATTGTAATAATTATTACCGGCTTTTCATCTGCTTATGCGCGCTTTTAATACAAGATGACATAATTAGAGACAATGTGACGTGGCGTTGGCGTTTACTTTGCCTTTTTCTACATGACAATGTTCCTCAAAACTGGGTTATATTATTGTTTCTGCCAGTTGGCATTCCAGACTAAAATTAAACTATCCCATGATCTACTAGACCGTTCGGTTCCTGAAATGGCTATTTAGTGGTGCCAATTTTCTCTGAATAAAATACAACAGAATTAATGCGAAAAGTACAGACGTCTTAAACCGAATTTGAAACAAATTTAACCTTAGTTAGAATAAGTACTATGGCTTCTAAGTAAGAATCATATGCCATATATCAATTTTTCTAGGGTAAGTTTCAAAATATGAAGCACGTTAATTGCATACAAAAGACTCTTCGATTTGAATAACGGTTATCAGACAATAAGTAGAATTGGCTAGCGGGTTTCAAATTCGGGCCTAGTCACCTTCGCACAAATGCTTTTGAGAAGGCCAGGATTTTATATTTTCTACTCTACCCAGCTGCAAGTAAGATTCCAGGGTATAAGGTGATCTTTAGATTTTGTTCAGAGGCAATTTAATTGATCGAAATCTCTGATCTTGAAATTGTTGAGAAGACAACGGGAGGCAGTTCCATTATCTTACGAAATAAACCCTGGCAAGTCATAGATAAAGAAATGAATGTGTGGAGAGCCATGACCCATAATCTCTTCCTTCATTTCATCTGTGGTGTTACAAAGAATTTTGTTGGTTTCTCGTTGGAAAAATGAATGAAAGTATTACGACGGCATCACTCGTGATCATTCGAAACGACATGATGTTTTCGGGATATGTCACCCAGCTCTTTCCGAATCCTCTGCGCTTTCCTCAGATGGATACACAAATATTCTGTAATGTTCATACTGAAGATTCCGGCGCGAAGGCCAAGCAGTATAATATGCCATTTCCGAATTTCTGGCTGAGAGAATTGCGTTTTTCTGACAGACGGTGCCCAACTGACTCTACTATACTCTACAGTCGACACAATCAAAACAAATCAAAGCGCATGCGCCTAATTAAAAATGTAAAATGGCGACAATTTACCCATCCCACCAGTATATATAGAATAATGTGTGTGTACGTGTATGAGTGTATGTGTGTGTATGTGTGTGTACATGCGCGCATTTGTGTATAGTGTACACTGAGGTCAACACCTAAGAGTGACTATCTATTTTATCTTCAGGCCATATATTTTGTTTGTTGGCTCGATTATATATGTGGGTCAGTGTAATATTATTGGTAGCCATGTCAGGTATTTATGGTTTATTGTATTATCCTAATGGCTATTCAATAGACGGTCCTATTATATTTCAATTTATTCCAAAATAGGAGAGTTAAAATAATTGGGGTTCAGAATGCGTGCAGTTGTGGCGATAGTCTTAAGTTGTTTGTTAACGTTTAACTTGTAACACCGCGTTGTTGTTGATTACTACGACTATTTTGCAATTATTCAATAATTATTGTTTAAAAATTCTTAAACCTACCCGGTTGTTTCATACGTGGACCCGGAGTTTATTAATTTGTTCATTATCGGGGTGTCTGTAGTGCCATGTCGCGCATGGATAGGTGTCCCTGCAGTCATTTCCGGTGGGCAACCCTGAGGCCACATTATGAATCTTGCTGTGCCAATCCCCCTCTCTGTTCGCGTCATGGGTATCAACCGTCGACTTCCTTTAACTCAGGCCTTCTCCCTCTTTCCAAAACCAATTACCAACATGAATAACAAAAAACTGAAATACAAAGCTAAACCAGCCTTCCAAAAATCACCCAAACCTCTAAATATCTCCTTCTCTAACATCCGCGGCATTAGAACGAACTTCTGCAGCGTTGAGTCTTTCCTCATAGCTAAGTGCCCGGATATACTCGCCCTGTGTGAGACTAATCTTAACTCCTCTATCCCTTCCTCCGATCTCTCGATCCCTGGATACCTCCCACTCCTCAGAAAAGACTCTCTAACCCACATGCATGGTCTGGGTGTCTACGTCAAGGACCATCTCCCTCTGGCTAGAGAGACCTCTCTCGAATCGCCGGATCATCCCTACTTATGTCTCCGCCTATCTCTTCTCAATGCTGTAAGCTATCTTTTCTTCCTCTACCGCTCTCCATCCTCTCAGGACTGCGGGATACTCGATGTCATTTCTGACAGCGTTGATAAGGCCCTCTCTGTCCATCCGTCCGCTCACATATTTGTGTTTGGTGATTTCAACGCCCATCACAACCAGTGGCTACAGAACGCTACCACTGACCTCGCTGGCGTTCATACTCTTAACTTTTCAATCTCTCAATCCCTCACCCAGATAATCGATTTCCCCACGCGTTTTTCCTACAATCGTGACTGTAAGCCCTCACTCCTCGACCTGTGTTTTACCTCCATCCCTGAGTCGTGTAGTGCCACGCAGCTCTGTCCTATCGGTAACTCCGATCATGCTGTCGTGTTTGTTAGTATCTCCTTCAGCCCCACCCCCTACAAAGAACCTCCTACCACCAGAACCACTTTCTGCTACCAACAGGCTGACTGGGACTCGTTTCGGGACTTCCTCCGCGATGTCCCCTGGGATGCTGTATTTAAGCTCCCCACTCATGACTGTGCTTCTGAGTTCTCCTCCTGGATCAAAGCCGGTATCGAAGCTTTCATCCCCTCCAGGAAATTCAAGGTCAAACCGCGCTCCTCCCCCTGGTTCACAGCTGCTTGCTCAGCCGCCATTGCCCATAGGAACCACTTCTTCCGCCGTTTTCGTAGTGACATGTCCGACTTCAACAGTCTATTTACCTCTGCACGCAATGAGTGTAAGCGTACCCTCGACAATGCCAAGGCACTATTTGCAGCTCGGATGAAGGAACGTATTGCATCCCGCAAATTTGGCCCCAAGGACTATTGGCGCCTCTGCAAGAGCGTTCTGAATAGTAACAAACCCTCCATTCCTCCACTGTTCAATCAGTTTGAGGTCCTGACCACCTCTGCCGACAAGGCCGAATGCTTCGCTCGAAAGTTTTCTTCCAATTCTATGCTTGACTCCTCTGGGGTACCCTTGCCCGACTTCCCTCCCAGAACTGAGGCCCTACTGGACGGCTTGCACATAACCCCGTCGTCGGTACTGGGCATTATTTCTAACTTAGATCCCCACAAGGCTACCGGCGGTGACGGAATACCAGCCATTGTCCTGAAGAAATGCGCACCTGAACTGGCACCTGCCCTCTCTAAATTGTACAACCGCTGCCTCAAGGACTCCTGTTTTCCTGACTGCTGGAAGTCCTCTACCATTGTTCCTGTCTTTAAGAACTCTGGCGACCCCTCCAACCCTTCTAATTACCGTCCTATCAGTCTCCTTCCCATCTTCGGCAAAGTCTTCGAGGCCATTATCAACGCCGAAGTGACTACTCACCTGATATCCCACGATCTGCTCTCAGACAAGCAGTATGGTTTCCGCTTTGCCCGGTCTACTGCCGATGTGCTTACGGCCATCACTGAATTTGTCTACCAAGCTATCCATAGTAACGGTGAAGCCCGTGCCGTGGCCCTTGACATCTCCAAGGCATTCGATAGGGTTTGGCATGCCGGCCTCCTTCGCAAGCTCCGGGGTTATGGTATCACAGGTCGATTGTTTGACCTAATTCAATCGTTCCTATCAAACCGGGATTTGAAGGTTGTTCTCAGTGGATCCTTCTCCAACTCCTATCCCACTACTGCTGGTGTTCCTCAAGGCTCCATCCTTGGCCCTACTCCGTTCCTCATATTTATAAATGACCTTCCAGACGCCATAGACTCCCAAGCCGGTATCTACGCTGACGACACTACTATTTACTACTGCCTCAAGCACAAATCTACTGAGGCGGACAAAATTAACCTGGCAGCTCAAATTGAAAAGGACCTCCAATCGGTTGTGGACTGGGGAGAGAAATGGATGGTCAACTTTAATGCCTCTAAAACAAAATTGCTCTCCATTAACCACCACAAGGACCCATCCCTGCATCCCATCAGAATGTCTGAGGACCAACTTCTCGAGAGTTCCTCTCTGCGGCTGCTCGGTCTCACGCTGTCCGCTGATCTGAGATGGAACAAATACATCGAGTCAATTGCATCATCCACCGCTAGAAAAGTTGGTTCCCTGTGCCGAGCCAGGAAATTCTTCTCCCCTGAATCGATCCTCCAGGTCTATAAGTCTACCATTCGACCTTGCATGGAGTATTGCTGCCATTTATGGTCTGGGGCCCCTGCGTGTTGCCTCGGGGTTCTTGATAAGATCCAGAAACGGATATGCAATGTGATTGGCCCTGATCTGTCATCTCGTCTGCAGTCGCTCTCTCACAGACGCAATGTTGCATCACTCTGCCTTTTCTACAAGTACTTCCACGGTAATTGCTCTGAGGAGTTGCTTTCACTTGTCCCTAAGCCTCGTGAATTCAAGCGTCCTACGAGGCTGGCATCCCGTTCCCACCCCTTCACCGTTGAAACTGTTAGGTGTAGACGTCTTTTCTACTCCAATAGCTTCATGTCACGCACATCTCGCCTATGGAACTCCCTTCCCTATTACTGTTTCCCTGACAAATACAATCTCCAACGGTTTAAGTGTAGCGTCAATCGTCATCTCCAGTTGCCTTGATCTATCCACTTCCTGACATCTTCCATTCCTATCTGCTCTCGCTCTATATCTCCCGTAACCTCCCCACCTCGATCGGCCCTCCGTCCTTCTCTTTCTCCACATCCCTTCCTTTACCACCCCTATCTGCTCTTCCTCCAACCCTTCTGTAACCCCTTGCGTGATAGTGGCCACCGGCCTTGCTCGGGGTGATACGCTTAAAAAAAAAAAAAAAAAAAAAAAAAATTCAATTTCTCAATCTGTTTATTTATATGTTTTTCCTTTTGTAGGTTTGTTTGTGTTATTTGTTTGTTTATTTTAAATTATTGAACTCCTCTAAAGTATGTTTTATTAACATTTTTTAATAGTAAGGTTACTCTCTACAAGCCCTCGAGCCAGGCGACAGAGAGGCTTACGTCAGGAAGATATTTGTGCGGAACCAGGAGAAGATATCGGTTGAACAGGTTGAGATATTGGCGATCGGAAAACATCCTCTTGGGTCTCATTTCCACAAAGCAGTGGTTTGCGGGAAGAAACTGTTCAAGTGGAAATTACATTTCACCGATGGAATACTGAGGGAATGTAGGTGGTTTGCTACAATATATGTGGCATTGCGGGTCCTAACCGTGAAGCTCAGACCGGCACAAGGGGTTACCGGGTGTGGAAGAATAAGAAAACTGAAGGCTAACCTGGAGGACAGCAGTTAGCGATTGATAACCGGCCTAATTTTTTAAGTTTAAATTTGACTGGTAAGCGGGAAATGCGAGAAAAAGAAACTGTTAGCATATTACTTACGGTTTCATCTAGCGAAATCAACTGTTAACTGATGAGACCTCATCGCCAACCTAGTACTGCGCTTAAATTCATAAAGTCTCGTTACCATAGGGAAGAGCACAATCGAACAAGTAAGTATTTATAGAAAAGACACAGGAAGGCTACTTTATGGCGGTCGAAAAGTGACTGAAGCCGAGATGCCAGATCAGCACCAATAATATTGCAGATTCTTGGTTTTTATCAAGGATCTCTAAATATAAAACCGGGGCTCCAGACTATATTTGACAGGAATATTCTAAGCTGACTCAGGAGAGAACAATTGTCTAGCATGACACAGTAAACAGTTTTCTTAGCGACTGATGTAGCGTGGATTTAATATAGTATTTCCAATTCATGCCAGTTTAGCCGGAGACGGCGCAATAAGTCACTCTCCTGGAGGTTAAAATCTGATGAAAGGTAGAAGGGATCTCTCAGATGATTACTAGAGAACAGTGTGGTTTTGGAGGCGTTAAAATTGACAAGCCATCTATTGCCCCAGTTAACAACAGACTGAACTTTGTCTTTGACATCAGCTGCCACTTTTGCATTGTCAATCTGTTCGACTTCGAGACAAGAATAAATGGTTTTGTCATCAACATAAATACAAAGTTAAGAGCTCATTCCACTGGGAATGCTGTTCATAAAAATTAAAAAAATAAAAGTCTGTCATCAGCATGGCAGACGCTAGACTCTAGGAGAGAAACACAATGCGCCGTCTTGGATTCACGTTCGACATTGACAATAGGCGGACCGAGTACATCTTATCAGTAGCAGCATCTACTGGAAGAAAAGTTCGGTTACTGCGTCCATCTTGCATATTTTCCAATCTGACATTCGTCTGTGAATTGGATACTGTTGCAATCTGGTCTGGTGCTCGTTGAGCAAAGAAGGATTCGTAAAGTAATAGATCATGACCAGGAAACGCGACACCACACGCTTTGATACCGACGTGTCATGGTTTCCCTCCGTCTTTTCTACAGATATTTTGATGGCAAGAGTTCGAACCAGCTTTTTCCCCTGGTTCTCCCGAATACATGAATTTGAGCATTCTACTAGAATGACATCTAGGTCCCACTATTTTATTGTATATATATATATATATATATATATATATATATATATATATATATATATATATATATTTAAAGACATTTATATTATGTTTAACGTTCTTTTTATAGATACATCTATGAAAATTTCTCGGACATTCAGGCCGGTAAATGTTATTTAATACTGTTTATTATAAAACAGAGCATTTGCTTAAATACTTGTATCTATAAAAAGAACGTTAAACATAATATAAATGTCTTTAAATAAATTGTCGGACTATGTCCAATTCTAAAATATATGACGTCATTTGTTTACATTTGATACGCTAGAGCAGATATGAATAGAAGAGATTCATGGAAGATTTAAGTTTAAAGATAGTAAAATCGGCCTTGCTAACCAGACGCTCATCTGTGGCCGAACGGTTAAGGCACATCACGCGAAATGATGGTTTCCGTATAGGATACAGGTTCGATTCCTGTCGGAGAGCGAAAATTTTCTATGAAAATTTCTCGGACATTCAGGCCGGTAAATGTTATTTAATACTGTTTATTATAAAAACAGATCATTTGCTTAAATACTTGTATCTATAAAAAGAACGTTAAACATAATATAAATGTCTTTAAATAAATTGTCGGACTATGTCCAATTCTAATATATATATATATAGAAGTTGCAGTTAGCTATATATATATATATATATATAGCTAACTGCAACAGCCACTTCTACTTCAACAGTTTCTTTTCTGTGTAAATCCCTTCAAGTTAATTGCTCCCTGACAACTATAATTTTCAAAAATTTAAATATAATATCAATCGACATGTTCTGTTCAATTTCATCTGTGTATCATCATCTGATGTCGTTCATCTTTTGTCCTTTGCTCAATGCTCCCTATTTGCAGTGATTAAAAAAGAAGTAAAAGAAAACAGAGCCCAGGATCCAAGGACAGAGCCCTGGCCGGGAACAGCTGTATCAGTAGAAGAGTTTCTACAAGAACGCGCATTCAAGACACACACGCACGCGCGCACACACACACACACACACACACACACACACACATACACACACACACACACAGAGTTTTTAATAACCGTCTCATCAGACCGAAATTACAAATGTTTACCATTTGTAATTTCGAAGTTGTGTTAAGTGTTTCCTTGATATATATCATATTGCTCTGTATACTATATATTGAGCTTTCTTTATGGATCTATTTTTTAAAAATATTTTTCATTAAAAAGACCTACTTGGATTATCCTATCCACTTACGTATTTGATATTATATATATATATATATATATATATATATATATATATATATATATATATATATATATATAAGTGAACATAGAAGTCAACACTTATAAGCGACAGTCTGTTTCATGCTAATGCAATCGTCAGGCCTGATATATATATATATATAATGACAAAATAGCTGTCATTTTATGAAACTTTTAGTAGCGGATTTGGTATTATTTTTATATTTAGTCAATTTTGGCCTTGAAAGTTCTAAGCTTTCAGATTATTTTAATAATTTTCTTTTCTTATTGTATATATATATATATAAGACATTTTTATGTTTATACGTTCTTTTCATAGATACAAATAATTAAGTAAATGATCTGTTTATAATAAACAGTATTAACAACATTTACCGGGCTGAATATCCGAGAAATTTTCATAGAAAATATGTCCTCCGACAGGATTCGAACCTGTATCCTATACGGAAACGTCATGTAGCTTGAGGTGCCTTAACCGATTGGCCTACAGAGGAGCGTTCGGTTAGCAAGTTCGATTTTACTGTCTTTAAACACAATTCTCCATGATTTTCTCTCATATCTGCTCAATGCGTATCCAAATGTAAACAAATGACGTCATACATTATGAAATGGACAAAGCCCGACAATTATTTAAGATATTTTTGATGTGTATACGTTCTTTTTATAGATACAAATATTTAACTGATTGCTCTGTTTTTACATTTTATGTTTATTTTTATGTTCATACGTTCTTTATATATAAACGTATATTTATTTATAGAACGTATATACATAAAAAATGTCTTAAATAATTGTCGGACTTTGTCCATTTCATAATACACACACACACACACACACACACACACACATATATATATATATATATATATATATATATATATATATATATATATATATATATATATATATATATATATATATATATATAATTTACGCCCTGAATTTGCCCGGTATGTGTGAACCAAAAAATAAATAAGTCACGTGATTTTACAAACTGGCACGACCGGAAATAGCTTCACATTTCCGTTTGACTTTGCCACGAGCAAACCATAAACTTACACATCGAATGTAAGTTCCAATGTTTTTGCGTATGCTACGCTTTTAATAAATCTCAGTATTGGTTTTTGCTTCTACTTTTCCATTCACATCATTTGAGCGATTTCATTCATTCAGTGTTGTTTGTGCTTTAAACTCCAGAAGCAAAAGAAGAATTGAAAGATCTGATGATAACAGACAAAAATCAGGATCAGAGATTGAAGTGTCACGCTGTTATTGAATTTTCAAGTTAGAAAGAGATTACGCTGTAAGTAATCTATGATCGCGTGTAAAACACTCAGCAAAAAGAATACCGTTTTCTACAAGGATCAAAATTTGGATTGCTAAGTGTCATTGTGAATGAAGCTCCCTTGGAGACAAGCATCGGTTTGTGTGGCTTGCGGAACAACACTTTTTTTGACAAATAAATGTATGTATCGAAAACTAAAATTGAAACAAATCGGAAACTATTTCTTCTGCTATATAGCCTTGAAATGGTTGAATACCAGTAACAATTATTATACAGCTTGTAATTTGTTTTTAGTTTATTTTTGCCAACCTCATATGGCAGCTAATAACGAACATTCACAAATATATCTTGAGTGTGATGCATGCGTAATGGCCGAAAATAAAATAATATTCAAGAGAAACAAAATGGAGGCAATTTTACGATGACGCCAAATCAATCAGATTTGGTTCAGATACCACCACAAGTAATCTATGAATGTAAAATGAAGACTGAACTTATTTTTTAACACAGGGGTGTATTGCTGAGAGTTGAATCTTTGAAGGCGGACAAGATATAACATTTGAAAGCCATATTTGTGAAACAAGTATAAATGTTTGTGGAAAAACGAAATTCGTTATTTTCTTCTCATGTTTTAATCATTTTTGTTTTCAAATTCTTTAAAAGCTTCATAAAAGAAACATTCAGATGTTTTCTATGTCCCGTGACAAAACTTGTAAATTATTATTACAAAATCAAGTCTTCTTTCCACTTTCACATTTGCTCTTTCGCTCTTGTTTTTCTTGTATTCTGTTTCATCTACTTCGTTTATTCAATACTTTTTTCTTGCTCACTAGCTTTTTTCCTTTATTCATTTGGCAGTATTTATTAAGAGTACTAGCAAAAGAGGAGGAAGAAACGGTGAATAAATTCACGTTTATTTCTCATGACTCAACTATTACTCCTTGTGCAATTGTTTTAAAAATTTATTTTTTAGAATTATAAGGCAGCCCAACATATCTGAAACAGGATTGATACATTTTTCTCTGACATCAACTTATTAATGAATGTACGTGTCGAGAAGAAATGAAAAAAAAAATGACCCGGAAAAGGTATTTTCCATAATTTATAATTCATTTACTCGACACTATATATTTATTTAATTTTTCTTGTCCTGTTATCCACAGACGGCTTTACAAATATATGAATAAAAATAAGTTTTCAGAGTAATTTCTTTATTATAATAGGAAAGAAAAAAGGTAAGAAAACAGAAAGAAAAATTACAATATATAAACGAAAAAAAAAATTGTATTATAGATTATTTTGATAATACAAAATTATTGTAAATGAATGATTTAATCAAGTAGAATTTAAAATTTTGTTTTGGTTTAATCTCGAATAATATGAAGATGCATAAAGCCATTTTAATCTCTGTCTATATCTCTGTGTTGAGGTATTATGATTACTTACATTATTTATATTATCCTCATCTTCATTGCAATATTCACAACGTTTCGGCCGATGTACGCTTCGGCCTTCTTCAGGTGATTGCAATTTCGAACTGAACACTTTATTTAAAGGCGATTAACTGAGACATCCGAAAGAGGTCTGACACGTGGAACTTGAGCAATCTACCCCAGTGGACGAAATAAAGGGTTCGATTCAAAATTCCAATCATCTGAAGAAGACCGGATCTTACAATGGCTAAAACGTTGTGAATATGGAAATGAAGAGGAAGATAAAAATCCGGGTAATGTAAATAATCATTTTAATCTATTGGTATATGTCTATATTTATGAGATGAAGTATTATGTATACTATTTACATTATTCGGACATCGTTGTTGCCATATTTATTACAACGTTTCGGCCGTTGTACGCTCCAGCCTTCTTCAGGTGGTTGGAATGTCGAACTTAACCCTTTCTTTCGCTCAATGGAGTAGACTGTTCTAGTTCCACGTGCCATGTTTAATGGACGACATTTATCAGTTATCTCCTGTTAATTCCCCTCTCCAAGTTCTCCACTGCCTTAACCGGGTATTGAACTCACAAAATTTTGGGTCCTGTCACTGGATCTAACTAACGCCTTTATCCACTGTGCCATGTGTCCTTGAGGACATCTCTATGAATTTCTAGTTAAGGCTGTGGAGAACTTGGAGAGGGGAATTAACAGGAGATAACTGATAACTGTCTTCCATTAAAAATGGCACGTAGAACTAGAACAGTCTATCCCAGTGAGCAAAATAAAGGGTTCAGTTCGACATTCCAACCACCTGAAGAAGGCCGGTGCTTATAACGCCCGAAACGTTGTGGTGAGATTTTATTGGGGCGACCGCTTCATGTTTAATGGATGTCAGTTATCAGTTATCTTCAGTTAATTCCCCACTCCAAGTTCTCCACTGCCTTAACCGGGTATTGAACTCACACTTTTTGGGTCATGTCATTCCAACTTTTCTGAAGAAGGCCGGAGCGTACAACGGCCGAAACGTTGTAATAAATATGGCGACAAAGATGAGGAAAATAGTCGAATAAGGGAAATAGTGTAATCTATTGGTGTTTTACTAAAATTCTAAATATAGCTTTTTAAATCCATACAGTAATGTTGCAAGTGCAAAGCCCGCCGTTTAACACACCGTTTATTTTATTTTCGTCATACATTTTTACTAAGAGTTTTTAACTTACTGGCTTCACTTCCTCTTTTGTTCATATTTATCTTTCTTGCTTGCAAGTTTCTTTCACTCGTGGTTCGCTTCGGTCTTCCACAGTATGCTTGTCAAACTCTCTGCCTCCGGACAGAGAGGAACCCAGACGAAGCTATGCCGTAGGGCAGAGTCTCGTCTGGGGTTTTAGACAGCTAACCGACCCCGTTTTTACGGGGAATTTTTGACAGGGCCTACGAGCTCGGATACCCCACAATAAACTCGGTCTTGTGCTACATCCGACCGCGTGGGGCGGTTATTGAATATTTCAATAGTGGTTCGCTTCTTTGTTCTTTCATTCATGCTTTCTTTCTTGCCGCGATATATATTGTTAATAGGAATATTTAATTGATGAGTTTTACAATGTTCACACCGGTTCTTATACGCAGGGTGAATAAGGATCTGCAATAAATAAGATGAAAGCCTGTAATTTCCAAAGCAGAATAATGGATCCTTATCAATAGCGTTCACTATATTATATTTAAATATGAACCTTGATATTTATGCACAAGTGTTATTCTATAATCGATCGTTTCCCAAACTTCAGTGAATTACCTAGAAAACTGCATATTAACTGCGACTAAGTTTTATAATTCTTTGAACTTACCGTCTCTATCGATCCCGATAACATCCATTAAAATTTTGGTTGGTGTGGGGTATGGGAAAATGGAAGCAAAAGTCTGGCGTGATATGTAACACTTAGAAATGGTTCCATTGGCAGTCGTGTGAAATATTCGATAACGTGTTCCATCCTTTGGCCACCGACAATTGTTCAAAGCTGCATCCGGTGTCTGCGGAGGAATATGTTGGAGAGATATATGCTTAGATATCTGTCTCGTCTGCTTTGACGGCCATTATGATTGCGAGGGAATCACCATTTATGGTTTATTAATGACCAAGGGTTTAATGCTGTACTTTCTGTTTTTTTCCTTCTGTCATTATTTTATATATTTCTCTCTTCATTATTTCTCTCTTCATTATTTCTCCTCACCTACGCCATTTTCTACTTCCTTCCTCTATCATTAGCTTCACATCCATTTCCTATTATTTTCATCTTTCATTTCTTCATTCATTTACTCTTTTCTTTCTTTTTTTCTTCCTTTAACTCTTTTTTCATTCATTTATTTATTCTCATTTTTCTTTCTCTTTTCTTAATTTTTTACTTCATTACTTTACTTTTTCTTTCTGCCGTTCCTATATTTTTTCCTTTTCGTGATTTTTCTTTCACATTTGTGCTTCTCTCATTTCTTCGTTCCATCTATCTTTTCGTCTTTACTTCTTTCTGTTTTCTTTTTTTTTTTAATTCTTCGCTTCTTTCTTTATTGTAATTTCTATCTCTTCTTTGTTCTACATGCTTTCTTTTCATTTTTCTTTCTCTCTATTTAGTTATATCTTTCCTTTTTTCTTTGTTTCATTTTCATTGTCTCACTATTTTTTTATTGTCTCACCTTTTCTTTCTCTTTTTGCTATCATCATTTCTGCCTTCTCTCTTTCTCTTCTTTATATTTTCGCTCACTGTATAGTTTTGTAAATCATTTCTTTATGCCTTTTGTCCTCACTCGTTTTCTTTCTTTCTTTCCTTCTTTCTTTCTTCATCTTATGTATTACCAATCTGTACTTAATATTTTACCTTTCCTTAATTGGCTTTCTTCGCGTCGTTTGTGTATTTTTAACACAGCTTCTCCAGTCAGTACCTGTCGTAGCAATCCCTTAATAGTGAATTCGATCCTTGCACAAATAATCTTCACGCTCCTTAGTTTGAAATTAAGTATTAGAATGGTCTCTAAATTTCAGTTACTGGAGTTGTTTTTACCAGGTTCTGTGGACTTTTTATCCAGATCATGTCGGCTAAACAGGCCCCATATCTTGACATTTATTCTTTCATATAATTTTCTTTTTGTTTCTTTTTTCTTGTTATATAATCTTTTCCAAATTTCTAGTCTTGCCTTCTTTCCGACCATTCCTTTTTCAGTTTTCTGTTATTTAATCAAAGACAAATCGGAGACTTTTCATCAGTTTCACCATCTCCGCTTTTCCTACCATTCCCATAGCTTTTTCAAATAATTTTCCGTTTTTTGTATTTGTTCTTGAACCTATGGCTAGATATCTAGTGGATTGAGTTTGATGTAGGATATAAATTTGAATGAATCCATTGAATATTTCATTAGTACGACAAGCTAACATAAGAATAGGGCACAGCTGTTTCTCTTATGGCTGATGGTTTATTTTCTAATGTGCTACTTCTGTTTCATAGATTCAACATGGCTACTCTATCTTACGTCCATGGAAAATGTTCTGATGGGCGGAATTCTTTGGTTCAAGTATCATCATGCCCTTCCTGTTCCAAATGTAAGAGGAATATTCCATTCAAACAGGACAGCTCTTCTTCCGAGAACTGCATGGTTGATGGCTTTGAACACTTCGATTTTGGTCTCTACAAGTCAAGAGTTAATCGGCATTGCCTTATCCTCGTATTCACCATTTCTTACCACATTCTTCTCTATTCATTTCAATTGTCACGTTAGCCTTACTGTCAGATAACGTTGAAACACCAGTTCTAGGACGATTATCTAAGTTAAGCAATGTCGTCCTGATGAGTACTTAGATGGGTGAGCGCTTGGGAATACTAGATGCTGTAAGCTTAGATGTGTGGATTTGGAATGGATAATGGCTAGAAATTCTTAACAGGAGAGTCGAGTTCCAATTCCCGTTGGTTGTTTATATTCATCTCTCCGTAGCTATAGGTTAATGAGTAAGAACTGTATTACTAAACCATTATTATCCCCTCCAAAACATTGTTACAATATAAAATAATTTTCTGACTTTAAATAAACTGGAAAGTGTTGATAAACTGTATAAAACGAACCAATAAAAAATCACATTAATCTCTTTTTTTTAGTTTAATCCTCTAACTTGGGTGGTTCTCAAGTCTTGGGTGAAAATTAATATAACAAATTCATTTCAATCTGAATTGATCTGATACTGATTTATTTCTTTTTACCTTTTAATTGCTTGTTTAGGAGTTTTCTAAAGCATGTCTAGCCTATAGCCTATTGGGTACAAAATCAATTATGAATAAACACACACCTGATTTGTTTATTATATACGTCTTTTTTTACTGTTCTTTAGTCGTATCCTTAACCTCAGGAAATTCATTTTTACTGTTTTCATATGAGAAAACTTTCCTTTCTTGATTTTCTTTTAAATTTCTGCAGCATTTTTTTAAGATTTTCATATTTCCTTATATTTATTCTTTCGTTAATTATTTTGGCATTTCCCTTCTTTTAATTCTTTTATTGAATCCTGCTTTTCTTTCTTTCTATGTTTACATTTTCCTGCTTTCTTTCTTATATTGTACACTATCGTTCGGATGACCGCATAGTGGAGTCTTTATCGGCATAAAATGGAATATGCCAAGTTCAATTCCCGGTTGAATTCAATGCGTTCCAGTTAGAATAGATAACCCGGTTCACATTCCTCCTCTTTCCTTCAACATGAGTAGAGGTTTATCCTTTGTTTCTTATTGGTGACTAGTTTTCCACGGCCCTTCTAAAGTCTCAATGTGAGTAGAAATTGTAGCCTATCGTCCGGTTCACACCCCTCCCAGATCTGCTGAACAGGAGAAGAAATTTATCCGTTGTTTCCTGGTTATGATTGGGTTTCCGGTTCCTTCTAAAGTCATGTCTCTTGCTTACACTTCTAATAGCCCATTACTCCTCAGTGGCATTATCCACTTGCTTCGGGTGAATTGATTAAAAAAGTCGTTTGTTCCTATTACTATTTATCCTATTTCTAATATTTTGCTTGTCTTTCGGTCTTATATTAAACTTAAATAAATCCAGTAATGCCAGTGTACCATTACCACGGGGTTCAAAATACCTCCAGTTAGATCGGGTCGTCAGAATTCTGACCAATACGGTAGGACTTGTCATTTTGGGATAGTCTACGCATGCATAGTGTAACGTTTGTAAATAGTGCTAAATAGTGCAATTGCTAGTTTATAATATATTTTAAGTTCGTACTCGATATTTAGCTATTAAAAACTCTGGATATCACGATTATTATTTAATTTGAGCCGATATTAAGAATAGCTTATAATAATGTAGTTAGGACTAAGACTTGCATATATTTATAATTGTGAAAAGTTTTAATTACGTTGTTATCGAAGATTTTGAATATTACTTGACGTAAAGTTTTAAGGAAAAATAAACCGTTTTTCAAAATATATTCGGATTTAAGTTAATATTCGTGAAGATTTTATTTAGTTTGAAGGGTTAACATATAGCGTATCATGTAACAGATAGGCCTATTCTGTTCAGAAGACGTCTAGTTTCGAAACTCTGAGAACAGACAAATATATCACACTTGCCGAATACAAAAGTAACTAGATATTCTGCTTAAGTTTTTAATATATTCAAGACAAGTTTTTATTGCCATTCCCATAAGATCAAAGTGACTCATTAGCAAAAGTAAAACGCTATATTCGTTAGGTATTTGTAAGCCTCTATTGCTTTGATTCGGCCAATGTCCTTTTGCTCCCGCATCGCATCTCACTCCATTCACTGCAATCGGAATATTATCAGCGCGTATCATGATACGGATTTGATCTCAACAGGAAATGAGTGCCAAAAACACTCATTAAAAATCCACTAGAGATTTATCAGTGTTGTCCATTCTAAACTAGGAACAGCTTTTAATATCTCTTGAATTTGACCCGATTCTTGGCACACTCGAGATTGTTAGATATTCCGTCGGGCTTTAGTCAGTCGTCAGTCCTTTGCATCACCATTGGGTTATTATCTTGGCTTTGCACATATGTAGCCTTATCGGCACTTATGTGTGTTCATATTCCCTGAGAGCTGACTCATCACAATCAATTCAAAATTTATATAGTTATAACTGTTTTATTCAATTCTATTATTACTTAAAAAAAAGAGCTCCTTGTAGTGTAGCAGTCATCGATGGGGAAAGTGGGCATGACGAGACGAGTTCAAATTCTGTCCAATAGAATTTCGGTAACTTTCATCCAAATATCACGGGAAACGTTATGAATCGATCTCTTCTTCAGACAACAAGTTTTTTAATTACCATCGTCCGGAGACAAATAGAAAAATTCTGAATTCTAACACCGAGGAGAAAGCCAAGGGAAACCGTTCCATTCTATTTTGTAAGCGCTCATGATAATAAAATAAATGAATCTGTGGACACGCGTAATCAAATCTTACTTGAAGGGACATAGTAATTTTACGACTTTAACAATATACTGTTTTAACAATGTAATTCTGGGACACAGCTGCCAATGTAGAACTACGATTAAATTCAAGAAACCGAGGTACCAAAAAGGATTAGCCTATCAAAACAATCGCCATAAAATATTTATAAAAATATCACAAGGAAAATACGTTACTGTAGTAGGGAAGAAATTGAAACAGAGGTGGTAGGCTTGAACTGATAATATTGTAGATTCTTCTTTGGATTTTCCCAAGAATATCTAAATACAGAGCAGAAGCACCAAACCAAATGTGGCAACAGTATTTAATGCGCGAGCGACCGATAGTCATTATAAAGTTGCCGGGCAGATTCTGGCAAGAAACATTGTCTTGCACGAAACAATTAACCAACTTTCCTAGTAGTAAACTTAGCAATTGCATCGATATAATTTTTTCAGTTGATATTAGTGAAAAATATTATACCAGAAATACAAGTTACTCTCCTGGAAGTTAGTTTCAACAATACTATTGGAAGATAAAAAAGCTTCTCCAAGACGACTAAAACAAATCATTTTCGTTATGGAAGCGTTATGATTAACGTGCCATTTATTGCCCTAGTTAAGAGAAAATTGGGGGACATTTTCGATATCATCTTTATCGAACCTATTAGAATAAGCATAACATTTTCTACTTTTATATTGTCCGCTCTGATAGCATTAGCATGAAAATGTAGTATTTCCCTTTGCAGTGTCTAAACTACAATTGACTTCGAGCATTTCCGAACTAATTCGGCTACCGGTTCTGTTTGTTAGAATCCTGAAAATGTACTCATTAGGATAATTCTCCGATCAGTGAATTATTAAGATGATTGTTCGATGAACCTTCCTTCATTTGCTCTAGGTTTTTGTCAACTCTGTGATGATACATCTTTTGAGGTATTCCGGTATTTCGCCACTGTTATATATTTCATTTACTATTTACTATCGCTCCCAAATTAATCTCGGGATGATATAATCTCCATTAACATCGAATCTGGTCCTGTTACTTTCTTTTCATCTTTTTCAATGTCGCCTTAACTTAAATTTTAATACTACACGCTCTTCATATATTTCAATATTCCATTGTCATGAAAGTGCTTCATTATGTATATATTTCATTCTTGTAGTAAATTTTCTGTAATGAACTTACCGTTTTATAGAATCATGCATCCTGTCGAAGACCACCTTATCAATCCAGTTTTATTTTTAGGTTTTATTCATGGCAGCCGTGTCTATATGTCGGCACATTTATTTTTTATCTATATGCATCTATTGCTAACTTTTTTTAAACAGCCATTATTCGCTGCCATTCTTTAGTTTGGTCTCTTGTCTCCTTTTCATTAATTAAATGAATTCTTCTGTTATCCAATATTTTTTCGATAGCGATGTCAATGTTGCTTACGTAAATTATTTCTCTTTATATTACCAACCTCTTCTAAGATTCGATATTATTTCTTAACTACTTCAACGTATATTTGTCTACAAATTAAGTCATCCTGGAGCCTGTTGCATTGTATTAAAATCTTGCTTTAAGTTTCTTAACCTTCCGTATCTTAAACTTTAGTTGTAACGACCGAATGATCAATGACCCTACAAGTGTTACTAAACAAGCAAGTCTTTCAGTTTATTTAGCTTGTGATGCTGATTCTGGGCCTATAGTCAGATAATAATAAAATGTGAACATACAACGGATAAATATTTATGAAATTAAATATTATAATTATTTGATATATATATATATGAATTTTGACTATAATATCAGTCAGTTTTTTTAAACCACAGTATCGGTTTCAAAGTATATGTTGGATAATAATAATGATAAGTAAATGTTGAGATAATATGAAAAAGGACTAAACACACTAGTCTAGATTGGTATACAGATCGTTTGTCGTCGTTTTTTTTCTTATTGTTTTTCTATTATGGATTACTTAAAGCCAAAATATTTTTTTGAATTTTAATAATTTTTTCCGAGGGAATTTAGCATTAACAATTTTGTATCAGTTATGTACCATGCGTGATACACGCTTAGGCGATCACGTATCTTTCGATACATGACTCAGATTCTTTCCCGCAGTAGGTTCCCATTTCTTTTTTGCGGTAGACCGGTTGCCATCCAAGGATATAGAACCCGGTCTATCCTGCTATTTAGAAAAAATATTCATACCTTTCCCAAGGGTATTAGCACGTAAGTGAATATAATGGATCTGGCTGAAACTCGAACTCGGCTCTCCGATTCCTATTCATTACTAATATCTTATATTATGTAAAAAGATTCTATATAGGCTATCCGCACTTTTTTGTAGTCTGGAATAGTTTATTCCCTGTAAAGGTATCGGACCACACAACTGTGGCAAACTTCTCGAAGGATTCAGGAGACCAAATAGTAACCTCTCTAAAGTATAGTAAAATTCTTTTTACATTGAAAAGAGCCGATATGTCCAATAAACCAACCTTATATAAGTTAAGAAAATCTTTGAAATATCGTAGAAATATCGTAGAAATATCGTAGAAATAAATAAGACGACTAAAACAAATCATTTTCGTTATGGAAGCGTTAAGATTAACGTGCCATTTATTGCCCTAGTTAACAGAAGATTGGGGGACATTTTCGATATCATCTTTATCTAACCTATCAGAATAAGCATAACATTTTCTACTTTTATATTGTCCGCTCTGATAGCATTAGCATAGAAAAGTAGTATTTCCCTTTGCAGTGTCTAAACTACAATTGACTTCGCGCATTTCCGAACTAATTCGGCTACCGGTTCTGTTTGTTAGAATCCTGAAAATGTACTCATTAGGATAATTCTCCGATCGTCTTATTTATTTCTTTCATTTATACATACATATATTCCACAATAATTTTTCTTTACACTTTAATATAATTCATCATCATTCTAATGGTTTCTTTTTATATACATTTTTCCGCTACTCTCTTCTATCCAACTCTATTACGACTCTATCGTTCGGGTGATATGAACAAGAATATACGTCACTGGAACAGCGCTAGTTTACTGCACAGAACTAATAGCGTCACAAAGAATGATGACTCATGATGTCAGATATAAATACGGAAGAATCCGGGAATAAATTGCTAAACAAAATAAGGATTGTTGCGGACCAGGGTTTTACATGTAAAATTAGTAACACATGCATTTATTCCTGCTAGAAGAAGGTTCACTACAAGAACATGGTGGACTCAGAGACTGAATCCACGATAATGAAGTGTAAAGCAAACCAACAAGACCGATATATATATATATATATATATATATATATATATATATATATATATATATATATATAAACAAGTATATGTATTAAACAACAAAATTTACAATGGACATAGACATTAACATTTGTGTTTGTGTGTGAACGAAAAGATTTTGTATTTTGGTGAATGTTCGTACGTACATGCATGTATGTATAATGTTCATGGCGTCTCCCACAAATGGGGGGACGCAATCTTCAGCGAGAGCTTACATTGTAGATGTGTTCGCTGAAAATGAAGAAATGAAAAGAGTATTTACCTCACCTCCATGCGAGGTAGGAAGCGGCATGTGGCCTGAAGAAAAGAGAACGTGGCAAGAAGCCGCCTAGTATTTATAGTGTAGGGAGAGAGGCCCCTAGTGAACAATTTGGAGAATTAAGGAGGAGTTAATTCCGACAGGATCGTGAGAAAAAGGAGATTATGTTGTATTTGAATTGTTTGATTTTGTTGGTAAAAAAATAAATTTACAATTTATTTCCGCTAAGAAAAAAGAAAATAATATACAGACGAGATTGAAACAGAAGAATCTAGTGACTTCAGCATTTAAAAAAAAATGCGTCTCGTAAAAAAATCATAGAATGAATGAAAAAAATTATTTTATTTTATCTTCGATGGGCGATAAAGGTAATAACAACTTATAACACAACAGCAGGTTGCAAATCCGATTATAAAAATATGAAATCACATGTATTTTATGCGAGAATGAAAGAATATTCCCGTCCTGGGTATGACGATAAGCTACATCCGAGTCCTGGGTATGACAGTAGAAGACATCTAGCAGCAAACTGATCAGGAGGTTTTGAGGAGAGTGGAGCCACCTCTTTATTGCCGGTGTTCTGAGGTCCTCCTGACCTGGGGTGGTGACATCTGTAAGGGTCCCAGCTATGGGTAAAGAGTTACCCCCCCCAATGAAATTATAAAAATGCGTTTTAATACCAGGAATACAATTTTGGAAAGAATAATTACTACCAGTAATACATTTTTGAAAACAAATACCAGTAATAAAAATTTGGTCACCATTAAATAGCCCATTGAGTCTAATAGGAATTTTTTTGCACAGCTTATGTGTGACACAAGGCCGAAAATATCTCGCACTCAGTGAGGATCGAACTCACAACTCGGCTGTAAGTAATTTAGGAAGTCAAGTTTGCTAACCATTACACCATGTCGAGGTGATCGGCTATTAAGGTTGATATGCCGTAAAATAAACGAAACGAAGTATATTTGCTTTGTATATTTGGCACGATTTCTCTTTTGCTTCATGTCTATTAATTGATTCTCCGGTCAGGGTTACATGAAAAAGAAATTTAAGTCACTGAAGATAACCAGTACAATGTGCAACGTTTTTCAAATTTGAGGAAATTGTCAATATTCACTGCAATAAACTTTCATCACTCTTTTCCTTGTTTCGAATGTAACTTTTTCATGCTTCTGGATGAAATAATTTTTTGAAGGCTTCTTTCTCTGCCTCGATGTGTCAACGGATTTCTTTTTCCATCTCCAATTCCAATATTCGCATTTTTTCCCTTTTTCTGAGGCCCAAACATTCTATCTTCTTACCATCTAACAAAAAAAAAATCAGCCTGGGACTTTCAACAGCAGTAACAATTAAAATGAATATCACACATAAGAGGAAAATTGGATTTTGTCAATTTACAAAAGGTTAAACAAGATTTGAAAGAAACGTGCATCAGTACTGGAAAGGGTCATAACAGATATTGATCTTGAAAAACATATTTTTCTGAAAAGAGATTGCTTTTAATTTCGACTTATAGTAGTAGTGACAGCTTAGATAATGATTGCTCAATGTTTCAAAATAAGGAAATGTGCATTACCGCTGTTCGTTTCTTTTTGAATCCTACTATTTTTTGTTACACTGGCTTGAGGTTCATGCAGTTTTGCGCCTATCTTCAATTCACTGTCAGATACGTATCGTATATCATTATAATTATTATTGTGTTCGCCAGTAATAAATCAAATTCTCTGGTCACCAAGTCACATTATAAGCTTAATAAAAAGTATCCACTTTATGATGACGTTACTATATCCGGGGAGCCACGAAATGTACACCCTTGTGCAAATTAATTGAAGCAAAACGAATGATTCCGTTATTATTTACATTTGTTCGTATTTTGCCAATGAAACATGGACTAATGCACATGTTAGTACTTCGTATGTCCATTCAACAAAGTCGTTCCTTACAGATTGGCCACAGATTCTGGATTGGATTCAAATCAGGAGAGTTTCCGTGCAAGTCTAGTATTTTGATTTGTTTACTAGTAAGGGTTGCCAGTTTCTCCTGCAGCATTACAAATTTTCATACGCTTCCTTGGATTAACATCCATTGCAGAAAATGGCTGTAGGACAACTAATTGGCAGTGGAGACAATAGTGTCTGGGCGTGAATAAAATTTGATGCAATCACTGATGATGCAATATTTTTCAAACCCCCCCAAAAATTAAAATCGATTACACCCTGTCACTGCAGTGGGTCTAAAACTGACTGACTTATGGTGAAAGAAAGGAAACTAAAGCGGTTGTTTCAATTTATTTGTACAAGGAGGTACTATCCTCCCAAAATGATGAGGTTACATTTCTGAACGGGTAGAGAAATAATATTGAATGTATGTATCGTAGAGATCATTCAGTTGGTTTTGTACAGTGTAATTTAAATAACCAGAACGATGGGTACCTGACTACGTTACAGCTATAATACTTGATGCCATGTCCCGGAAAGTAAAACAGTGTGTCCCAAAAGGCTTTCATATCTGAGAAACGATAAGAAATTCTCCGTGGAAAATACACGACATTTGACAACCAGGCCCATACGTAAAAGATTAAACTGATTCTCGACATATTGAAATAAGATATGTCAAAATAGGATGAAAAATATTTAATCTTCGACAGAAGAGAACTTCAATGCGGAATTAAAAGAAAAAAAATCTATAAGAACATTTTCCTCTTTTTTTTTACGCATCTCACATCAAGCTAGGCAGCAAAGACACTAATACACAAGGGGTTATCGAGTTTGAGAGAATATGAGAAAAAAATCCCTATTTAGCAGATAAACCAATACGAGAAGAAGAATTAAGAAGACAAGATAACGAATGACATTGCATTCACATTTTTAAAGATCAAACTTGACTGGGAAGCAAGAAGCCGGAAGAGAATTCCACAAGCGAAAAGTGCGAGAAAAGAAAATGTTAGCATAGAACATACGGTTAAATCTCGTCATTTCAAGTGTAAGATGATGAGATCAAGTACTGCGCTTAAATTCATAAAGTCTAGGTAGCATAAAGGATTTTCCTCAGAGCAATTACCATGAAAGTCTTCATAGATAAGGCATAGGCAAACGATATTACGGCTGTTGGAAAGTGACTGAAGCAAGCACATTAGCAATAAAGACTATGCTTGGTATTTTATCCAGAATCTCTAAATATATACGAGGATCACCAGGCCAGATGTGGCAGAAATATTCAAAACAATGACGAATGGTAGCGTTAAAAAATTTAAGATATATTCTGACAGTAAAAACTGTTTAGCACGACACAATGAACCAACTGAACTCGTAGAAAACCTAGCAATTGATTCAATATAACCTTCCAATTCATATCAGAATAAATCGTTAGTTTGAGTAGATGGAATGAACCACTTTTCTGGAGGTTAGCATCAGACGTGATGATAAAATAATGGTTTCTCTCAGACGATTAAATGTGAGCAGTTTCGACTTGGCGTCGTTAAAATAGACATGGCATTTCATGCTCCAGGTAAAGACAGAAAGTAAATATTTTTTTTAGATCAGCTGCAAATTACGCCATATCGAAATGCTCGGAAATATTAATAAGACAGATTTAAATGGTTATATCATCAGCATAGACACCGAGCTGCTGTACGATTTCTGCAGCTTCATACACATATCAACAATTAAGTAAAACACTTCAAAATCTTCAACGATTTAAGAAAATTATTCAGCTCAGCAAAATGTTTCTAATATACCATCTGCTATGTATAAGAATTTAACCATGTAAGTATACTGTGATACAAATTCAGTATAACAGGAAAACGGTGAGAATTGAATAGACAAGACGTTTCTTACAAAGTTGTTCTGTTGAGTTTTCATTTAACCAAAAGTCTTCTCTTGCAAGACATCATTCCCCTGATACATATTTTTATGTCCGAGAAATTTTCATAGAAAATAGTCATAACATTATTTTAAGATATATATATATATATATATATATATATATATATATACAGTAGCGGCCGTAATATAAGGAACGGAAACAACAAAGACATAAATATGTGTATTACTTAAAAAGTAATGCATGATTAGCAATGAAATTTTTACCGAATAAAGATAGGGGTCTAATGCATAAATATTATACAAAGTTACAAACATTTACATAATAGTTTTTTTTAAAATAAAGATTAAATGGAACAAAGGAAATGAGCTAAATTTTTATTTATGTCAATATTTCTAATAGCGTGTCTAATTTGTTTATAAACAATATAATTACGGAAGTTTTTTTACGGAGGGTTTTTTTAAAAATATTTTCTAATTAAATATAGAGTGGTCAAGCACTGACACAGCGTTCCCCACTCCACATATAAGTAATTTAACTTTCAGAGGAACAGAACAATTTTGTCTTCCACAATAACGAACACTACCAAATAATAAACAATACCCTGATGATGACATTGTGCCATGTGGAAAGCACTCGGGCAGAAACGAAATATGTATCAACACGGCTATTTTGTCTCGTCCTTCAATAACGACACCAGAAAGCTTATTCGTGAATATGAAAAGATCCTATTGAAAATAAGTACACAGAACATGTTTAAATTATTCAAGAAAATATGTCTCAGTGAAAACATGCTGCCGAAATATACGCAATAGGCATATATATATATATATATATATATATATATATATATATATATATATATATATATATATATATATTTGTGTATTCATTATATGGATATTCATAGTAAAATTAGAATGTAAAATAAGAATGTGAAGTAAAATTGATTTGTATTAAAATAATATATACATATACACACATACACCAACGCTCACGTGCGCACGCACAAACACCCAGATAGACTGATAGATAGAAAAATAGATAGATTGACATTAAAACCAGTATTTGTATTCTTCTCTGAAACGCCCAGGGGCTCAGAATATCGCTTGAGGTGGGAAAATGAGTCACCATGCTCTGATAATTCGTCTGCCTGACTGTTTCTTTCTTTCTTTCTTTCTTTTTCTACGCTCTCTTATATATATATATATATATATATATATATATATATATATATATATGTATGTATGTATGTATATCTGTGTTTGTGTGTGTGTGTAAAATATGTAAAATCCTGAATGAAAAACATAAAAAATCTACCAAAATAATCGACTGACTTCTTCAAAGAAGTGAGAATCCTCAATATATATATATATATATATATATATATATATATATATATATATATATATATATATATATATATATATATATATATATATATTGTGTGTATTTAGGCAGCATTTTTTCATTAGTACATGTATATAGTTTGGAAAACTATTATTAACAAGTGTTTGTTTTATATTCTTTAGTTCACTGTAAAAAAAAACTGTTTTGTGGATGAATTAGTTTCTGCACGGTGTATTAGATTTTTTATAATTGCTATTTTGTAGTAATATGGTCATTCGATCTTGTAGTTAAGTGTACATGAATTTATGCTAGTAGGTTTTTTATATGGCGAAATAGTAAATTTGTTATTATTTGTGTTTATCAATATGTCAAGGAAAGGCATTTTATTATTAGTATTGAGTTCATACGTGAATTTGAGGACAGAATTATTTTGGAAAGATTTTGTAGTTGAATTATAAAAAATCTAATACACCGTGCAGAAACTAATTTTCCAAACTATATAATTGATGAACAAATAAGATGCTTTCTTAGAAATCTCAATACTAAGCAAATAGTACATAATACTGCTTCTACTAATCTCAAACATATTAATCTCCTATATCGTAATCAAATGCATACTAATTATAAACAAGATGAAAATATACTAAAAAAATTAGTAAATACTAACATATCTACAACAGATCCTAGCAAAAAAATTAAGTTAATTATATACTACACTAAATCTAGTATATCCAACTCAATTATTCGCAATGATTCTTCTCCCCCGGTTAGCGATTTGAAAAAAACCAACATAGTTTACAAATTCAGGTTCCCTTTGGGAGATTGTATCTCCAACGAACTAAATAATATCTATGTTGGTCACACCACAAACTCGCTTTCACGACGCTTGACACTACATTTGAATGATAACTCTAACATTTTTAGGCATTTAAAACAACATGCCTAGCCGCATACACAATTCCGGAAAATCCTCGTCGAAAACACAACTATACTTAAACATGAAAACAATAAACAAAAACTAAAAATTCTTGAAGCTATATACATAAAACAGTTGAAACCTAACCTGAACAAAATAAACTATGAAATCTCAAAAAATATCCTTAAATGCCTATAATTAGTAACAGAAGTCATTGGTTCATACCAACGGCTTTCCATACTCAATACTCATCGGTTTCACTCTCGCGTGGTCATGTGTGACGTCATGAGCTGTTGTGCGATTTTCGCTTTCAGCGTTTTATATGCACGTGTTTATCGTTGCTTGGAAATCATCCATGTAAACAAATAATACTATCATCAATTTCTTGTTCGTGTATTGCTTAAATATATTGTGTAATTGTCATCTTTGATAATGGCTTATGTAAGCTTAGATTGGATTAAAAAAATATGTATCAATATTGTGATTTTCTTTCATAGTTTAATGATAATGTTATTAAGCTTATCAGACTATATGAAAAAAACTAACATAAAATATATAGACAACACTTATCTATATTATTTAATGAAACATGTATTAATATATATATATATATATATATATATATATATATATATATATATATATATATATTATATATATATAGTTTATTAGTTAGTTAGTTGCGTACTCGTATCGGGGTTTTTTCCTTTGGGCTTTGGACCTGCATGCTGAACGATTGTTTTCGACAGGCGTCCATGTTCTCGGCTCTTTCTTTTTTTATACCTTTTTTTCCTTCGATATTGATTTGATTTTTTGCAAATCAAGAAACCGAAGGTTTTCTGAAACGTGTCTAGTTACTGATATTAATAAGATTACTACTACTACTACTACTACTACTACTACTACTACTACTACTAATAATAATAATAATAATAAAAATGTATATACATATATATATATATGTATGCGTGTATGTGTGTGTGTGTTTGGGTGTGCATGTTTCTGCGTGTGCTTCTGTGTGTTGCAAATGACTTCATTTAACTGGAGAATCAAGTGTGTTCGACGTATATAAATAATTAAAGCTAAAGTGAAGCTTAATCGCCGTAATCTCACTGAACCTGTACCTTTATTAGTGACGAAATTGAAATATTGTCAATTGTTATTGATAAATAAAGCAGGTGGTTTCAGAATGGTCGTAAGCCCTTGACTTATTTTGGCAGTATAAGCTCTGTAGGTTATATTGAGGAATATGTCTATGCCACATCATATCAAATTTATCTCGTGGCTGACAGTTTTTTATTACGTTGACAACGAGATATCTCTTGTTGAATCTGAAGTATTTCGTGCGTGGCATATAATTTCCTCTGCGGACGCAACGAGTTTATTTTCAGTGAGACTTTTATTGTGAAAACAATGTTACGAATTCAGTTAAAACAATAAATAAAGCCATAAAATCTTTTTATTGCTTAAGTCTGCGTTTGAAGGCATATTACATAATTGACCTCTCGTAGTCAATACGTTAACAGGAAAACGTTTGACAGCTTGTCTACTTTCAACAATAAATGTATTCTTAATTTAACTAAATATTGTTTACAGCGGAACTTTATTATATCACGGGTTCGAATCCTGACATTCTCCGTTAAGAGAGAAAATATTTCGTGCGTAATGCGAAATAGTTCTCACTCATATTTAGAAACTTTCGATTTCTCTCTCTTCAAATAGGTTCAGTTCATTCAAAGTTAATATCAATTGAAGATCTTAGAAACTGTTTACAATGCGTTCTACCAGACCTCTGTCTGTTAGCAGAGAAAGACATTAATACCGTAATAAAGCTCTTGTCTCGTTCGAGTAATTTTATTACATATTAAGCGTATGAATAGCGTCCGTGGGCGCATTGTTTTCCTGATATTCATGCTGGCAGATGAAAAAAGGTACTATTTAAGAAAACAATAAACAGAGCATCTAATTAAATATGCGTAGTCACTAAAAATAACATTTTCAGTGATATATATATATATATATATATATATATATATATATATATATATATATATAATATCAATTGATAATTAGTAGGGATAATTCCAAGGTGTATATAAATCCACAGAGAGCTCAATGAAAGAAACGAAAAATGTAATAATGAATACAGTATGCTTAAATTTTCATCAGATCAGGTAATAAATTTAGTTCATGGACATCAATTCCATCTCTTCAGAAGAGTGTTTCATTAATAAATAGAGTTCCATTTATTCAGAGAAAACGAAAAGAAAAAAAGGAAAAAAGAGAGAAAAGAGAAAAAGGAAAAAAAAATTATGCTAAAAGGGAGAAAGCAAAAAGGGGGGAGAAAGACAAAACATTCAATATAAGCTTTATGGAAGAAGAGAAAGAAAGATCGATATGGCGAGGCGAGAGGAAGAAATGTGAGTACGAGAGGGAAAGAAAGGAAAGAGGAAGTTAAGCATAGTCGACAGGGTCACCCAGAAAATAATTTTTCTTCCGGGTCTTAACAAGTTAACCCCCCCCACCAATATACATACACACACACACACACATATACATACATACATACATACATACATATATATATATATATATATATATATATATATATATATATATATATATATATATATATATGTAGATAGATAAATAGATAGATGGAATTAATATAAATAAAGAACTGATATTATCTTCAGTTTCCCGACTCCAGAGTTTCATAGGTGGAATTGTGCGTCCATTCTTCAGGGAGTATCAGCAATTGAGTACTTATATTATTGGATTTTGCTTTTTCATGCAATTGTCATTGGTGTAACCTTTTTTTCCATATTGTTTGTAATCGTGTGTGCGTTTGCAAGATTGTGGCCATTGGCCTGTCTGTGCGGATGTACGTACGTGTAGGGTTTCGCGATCATTTATCCAGTTCTTCAGGGTTTTCCCGCTTATGCTTGGTGCTTAATTTATACTTTTTTTCTTATTCACTTTTCTTTTAAATTGTAGATATTCGTGGCTAATTATTATAAACTCTAGGCATGCAACTGCTTTTTTATTTTTGTTTTTGTGTGTTCTCGTCTTTTGGCTTAGGTGTCTGGGAGATTAACTTTGATTGTACTGCCTGTGTGTCTTGTAAAGTCACATAAAATTTCGTCCAGGCGGTGGCCATACATATTTCTTGCAATGCTCTGTCCGTAAAATTTGCAGATTTTCTAATGCAAATATTGGTCGATTCTATCATGTCTGGTATTTTATTCAGTGGGTGCCATTACCGTGCAAGCTGATACGAGAGGGTCAATTATTTCTGGATATCTAAAATGGAATCTGCATTTTGGTCTAATATAATTTTTCAGTATGTGTGTTTGGCAATTTCTAGTTAACAACCATTTGTCATCTGCAGCATGATTTTAACCGTACATTACGTAAGTAATCAGTCAATCTGATCCTTACCCATGCGCATACCTGCGCGCACCCCTTCCACACACACACACACACACACACATATATATATATATATCGACAAATATACACTACGCTTAGATAAAGAAGCGGAATTTAGTTACGGAATGTTCCGCTGGAAGAGTAAAAAACTCAAAAAACCAAAGCAAAAATTAATCAACAAAAAATATTATTTTCATCATTATTATTGTTACTATTATGACCCTTTTTTTCTCCATTATATTTATTGTGACTTAATAGAGTTTAATTTTATTTGCCGACATTGGAGATGTATTGTTTTGGTAAGTTTAGTGCCTTGTTTAGTGAATTCTCATTAATAAATTGGTAGAAGTCTTTTATGTCTAATTCCTTGAATGATCAGTTTTCTTTATCACTAACGTTATTAAACTAAATTGATTGCTTCTTTTGTTTAAATATTGGTTTAAGTCTAGTATGTTTCTTAGGCCGGAGCATATTTTTTTCTACTATCCAATTTTTTATTTTCACAATATTGTTTTTGTGAAGTTTTTCTCCTTCAACTTTTAATATGAATTTAAATCATAGTTTCTCGTCTTCTCCCACTTTTTCCATTTCCCTCGATTCTCGTCATATTATATTATACTATCCGCCAACGGTTTTTCTAATGAGGTATTGGCCGTAAAAACGTTACATTTTAAGGAAAAACTGTTTAAAACTACCTATGAGTTCTGTGGTTTCAGACACACACACACACACACACACACACACACGCACACATACACACACACACACATATATATATATATATATATATATATATATATATATATATATATATATATATATATATATATATTCCCAAATTATAAGATAAACACGTGTTGAAACAAAATGGATATTTTGTAGTGATGTTATATCATGTTTATGATATAATTTTTGAATCAATAATATTTGCTCTACTCTGTATTGAGCAGTCTTTTAAAAATAGTGTTTTTGGTTATTGGAAATAATTATATACTTGAATATGTATACATACATACATACATGCCATGGCGTGTTTATTCAAAAATAAATACTTAGAAATTCACCTTCCTCTCTGCGGGCAGCTGATAGCTTAGGAGAAAAATCTCCGACTGATGCCATATCATCACGACAACATATATATATATATATATATATATATATATATATATATATATATATATATATATATATATATATATATATATAAATATATATATATACATATATATATATGCGTGTGTGTGTTTAAAAATATGTATAATTATATATATGTTCTATCTACCAATTATCATACGTTCTTATATATTCATCGTTATCACATTTTTTTCTCTGCTTGTTCTCTCTTATTTTGATTAAACATAGTAATCCGTTCATTTCTTTTTTTGTTCTTTCATATCTATGAAACTTATATGAAAACAGGTAACAGGCATTTTAACTCATTGTGTTCTTCAGTCAAATCTTCGTGACTAATCTGATATTGTCATGTTTTTTATTAACCTTCAAATCGTTTTATTCATTAAGTTCTATTCATTCAATGTTATTAAAAGCACTTGAAGCATTTAAATGGATAATGGTAAGTTTATTGTGATGAATAAATCAAAATAGATCGTTGTATTCAAAATATTTTCAAAATGTGAAATATGTCATCTATTTGCTAGGCCCATTGTCAAGTGATACACTATAAATATCAACAGTATTTTAATTGTATCATCAAATATTTATAATCATTTTTAATTTGTATTTTTAGATTGTCTTTTGCCGCCACTGTAAATCCTAAGTGCTTTCGGAATTCGAATTGTTTGAATAATTGTCGTTGCAATGAAAAAATTCAATATTGTTATATATGCTTTGAAATAAAATACGGACAGCTAATATTTGATGAGCGTGTGTAAAAATTGTTCAGGACAATGTTGCAAGAGAAGCAGTACTAATTGTTCGTATTGTCTGTTATTCTCGAAGTTTAATATAATTTAATTAGTCAATTTTCTTGTAGATTTCAAACCAACTTGCCCACGAAATTCTATCGTGAATACGTATGGCCATACGCGCCAATGTTAGGAGGCATCTGATTGGCTCTCATTCTTACTATTGAGGGGTCTCCCCTTTTCACACATATGGACTCACCCAAGGTATACATATTGTTATGGTCTAAGTTCCTTGAACTACGGTGATGGTCCAAGGTAGAACCAATGAAGAATAACTCGAACACAGGTATGGAATAACACAGATATATTACAAACAGAAATATGTACAAAGAAATAAGAGTATTAGTAATGACAATCAGGTTTGGTTAGAGAGAACTATGTTGTCTCGACATGTATCACTATTCCAATTTCTTACAGTAGTCGTCTGACTCTGACTGAACGCTTCTCCCTCTTGAGGCGCAGTATTTATGATGCCCGGAATAGTCCATTATTCTTATGGGTAAGTTTCCATAACAGATATACTACTACCAGTGAATACCCGAACAGTCAAGTAGGAGTCGAGACGGAACGACAGAAGTGTAGTAGAGTTCAGCAGTAGTAGTGTAAGTCACACACAGAGACGGCGGCAAGCGTCACAGTTAGCGAGCACGTAGACTCAGTAAGGAGTCATAACGCGATACTTCAATACCAAGACTGTATATATATTAGTGCTACTAACCCGCATTCCTGGATCTACTAACCCGTATTACCAGTTTGTGTTATTAGTTACTACATTTATTTTCCTTATCCATTCCTGGCGTTTTTTATTCATTGATATCGGTCCACAACACTTACTCTAACATATTGTCTGGCTCTTTTGTTTGTTTTGAATACACGTAGCTTTTCTAAATATGAAAAAGCAAGAATTAGAAAACAAAGCATACATATTAATTCCTTACAGTAACATAATGAGTTTTTTTTTGCATTAACTACAAATAGGTGACTATAATCTCTTGTCTACAGACTGCATTAGCGACTTGCTACAATTCGTTAAAGCAGTCCGTTCGATTCTTTCCAGTGATCAGCCAGATTAAAATATTAAATATTAAATGTGCCAGATGAAAATATGCATTTTATATGCCCTAAACAGATGATCGAAATACTTCTCGTGTCGATATTATGTAGATATTAGGATACAATTAAGAAGTTACTTGATTTTTTGGCTAAAGGATCGATCACGCAGAACTTCCATTTAGAAAGAAAAGCAAATCAAAATATAACCTAGCTAAAATAATTATTTTATGCTGACATTGAAAGCGTTTTTCATTGTTACTCGTCATACATGCAAAAATCAGAGATTCTCTCCTCAACCATGAGAACACCTTCACCTGTTAATGAGATGATTTTAACATTGTCCGACTTCGGAGCCAAATATACGACCGTATGGATATTTAGACTGATTTAATTACATTCATGTTATTCTCACTTCAGTGAACTTGACTTAACAATACTTACATTCACTACATGTTATTACAGAGACTTTAAAAATATTATTTTCCGTTTAATGTTTTATAATTAGGTATCTTCAAACATTCCCTAAAAAATGAGCATACATGATGAAACAATGCCCAAAGTTTTATCGTCAAAATCTTTGTGTTATAAAGAGGGAAGACCAACAGATTTCTTGATTATTAAATTCTATTTGTTTGTCTTTTATAGAACATTCAGTATTTGTGTTAAACTTTTTTTTCTTCTAGCATCAGCAAATCACTATAAAATGGTATAGAAAATTTTAGCGTCATTTTGCAAGAAAACACATTGATTTGGAAATTCTTGCAGAAAAGAAATAATTATCACGTTTAATTAAACTTAAAAGAATTATTCACAAACGAATGAAATTTTTATTAAAACATTTCATTTGTAGAAAATCATCTTGGTAAATATATATGTACACACACACACACACACACACACACACACACACATATATATATATATATATATATATATATATATATATATATATATATATATAAATACAAGCATAAATACACACACACATATTTATATATATATATTTTACAGAAAAAACAAACATTACCTCGACATAGATGATAGTCTATTCGATGCCGTATTGTACGCGGCTATTATCAGCCCTAATAATAACCAATAATACTTTAATCACTAATATTACTAGGATCCACCCGGAATATATACTAACGGATCGATTACACACACACACACACACACACACATATATATATATATATATATATATATATATCCGCCATAAATACACGATTTCATTTTTATATTGCCACACAGGATTACAATTAAAAGAAAAAATGGAAAAAACTAGCTAGCTAACCGGTTTCGAACCTCGTTCAACGGAGCTAAATCGAGGTTAACAAATAGGTATACATTATCAATAAAGGAGTAGAAAGTATGTGAGAAAAGAAAATTAAATGGAAATTAATTGGAGGCCAAGGATTGTTTGCAAAGTGAAAGTTAAAGATACAATATATATTGCCTCCAATATTTTAAGGTGATAATTAGAGTGGGACCTATACTCAAAACGAGTCCACGCTGTAATTAGCAGCACAGTTGCAATTATTTATAAGGTGTCCCCCAATAGGTCAGAACATCTGTGATTAAATATTTAGAGTTCTGGATTTTTGTTGGCACGTGTTGCTTATTCCAAACATCCAACCTTTGAGTTGTTCTTCCTAAAATAAAAGAAGAGTTCTAAATCGTATACAAACCTGTAACGGTCGGATTTCGATAAAATGAGGTAAGAAAACCAAGACATCAAGAAAGGGAAGGGAAGGGTTACTTTACTTATATCGTGTAAACTTAAGAGCTGGATGCATGTTGTTAAGGGAGTTAAACAAAATGGTCCACTTCATTTTCGTTATTGAAGAGATAAAAAGTATGAATTTGTGAAAGCAAGTGAAACAATGAACAATATCGGATTGTTAAATAAATTTCTCGTCATAAATCTTTAGTTATTACGAAATCTGATAAAGGCTTAGGTGTTGTCATCCTTGATTATCAGGATTATGTATACAAGATGATGACGATATTTAAGGATACCTTAAAATTTGTTCAGTAACACCCAGTAGATGAGTTTGTCTCCACATTACCTATTCAGGCTAAGTTCCAAAACGCTTAGCCAAGTGGGTTAAAAGTGGAGTTTTGCCTACTGATTAGATCACCCTGTTTAATTTGTCTCCGTCTCTATGGTTTACCTAAAACCCATACGTTTTTGTAGTCCCAAATGGAAACTATTCTGATTATGATAGTGTCTTCCTAATATTGTGTGACCAATTGGCTTGCTACTATATTACAACCAGTTTTGGAACGGTATAAATCATCCTGTATCAAATACTCTTTTGAATACTCTGACTTTTTACAGAATTATCCGTCGACTAACAAATTTATGCGTTCCTTTGATATTTCTAATCATTTAAATTGCGTTCCCCTTATTGAGACTATTGATATATGGGCTGAAGCCTTATATCCTAGTCAGTTGTCGCCTCATCTATTTCAGAGGATATTTTCCTCGAACTTATGAAATTTGCCACGATGTCGGTTGAATACAGTTTTGACGGCGTCATGTATAGGCAAATTGACTGAGTCTCAATGAGTTCCCCTTTAGGAGCCATTGTACGTAACATTTTTGTAGGTTTCCATGACGAGAGTTTATTATCTGATCTTAATAGACCTGATGTTTATTTTCGATGTGTTGATGACGTTTTTTGTCTCTTCAATAACGGAAATGAAGCGGACATTTTTTACGTCCCTTAACAATATCCATCCAGCCCTTAAGGTTACACAAGATAAAGAAACCTAACTCTTCCCTTCCCTTTCTTGATGTCTTGGTGTGTAGAACTTCTTGTTTTCTCACTTCGGTTTATCGAAAGCCGACCTTTACTGGTGTGTATACCCGTTGGGGAAATTGTCGATCCATAAAATGTAAATTAAACTTAATTACAACGCTTAACCATAAGGCTTTCCTGATGTGTTCTAAAACTAGACTGGATGATGAGATCAGGTTTATTACTATTTCTCTCCAACAATTAATATATATTAGACATTGTTTAATCCGTAATTAAAAATAAAAATTCGGAGTTTAATAAAGTCAAACCAGTTTCGGTACTGAGATGTCTTGTGTACTTATGTCTTCTTTGGCTAGATATGCAAAACGGGTTTCCTTAGCAGTCCGACAATGTTACTTTGCTTCTAATACACGTGCGGTTTTCTCTGCTACACCTGTACTTCCATCCATGCGGAAAGACGTTCTTCCATCTCAGCATTATAGGTCACTGATTTATTTATTTATTTAAATCTAGTTACAGTTCGCACTACATCGGAAAAACGACTCAAAAATCCGGAACTTTAATTATTTAGCATCAGATGTACAGACAAATAAATACGGGTCTTTTATTTTATTTTATATTTATTTTTATCATGTGTGGTTATATTAAAAATAAAATTTATCTATTTATGACGGTTATTTAGTTTTGTACCACTAATAAAATATTCATATACATTATACATATGTTACCCCAACTTACTTTTTATATCAGTTATAAACAAAAGTACTTGGAGAATTTAAATCATTAATTTTACTTTGTAAAACATGATCCCAGTTACCGAAAATCTTCTCTGAACCGTATATAAAAATGCAATAAAACTAAGGCCTTATTTAATTAGAGAAATTTCTAATTGCTTTTATGAATAAATATATATTGTCTTAAGGAAAAATCGATGTATAATGAATTGTTACAAGAATTGTTTTCAATTTTAAACCAATTAACCACAATAATTTATGAAGTTTTTAATATTTTAAAATTCTGTATTTATTTGTAGCGGTTATGTGAGATATTTATTAGGTAAAAAATTATATTTACTAATCGTAAATTGAAAATGATTACTCCAATTCAGAGACCGCCGGTATTTGAAAAAAAATTGTGTGTATAAACTTGCCAATTTTTGTAAATACGGTCGGCCATACATTACATTATGAGAAAATAAGAGCTGTAAGTATAATAAATTTAAATCCAAAGTACATAAAATGCAATAAAATATTTGATTATTTAGAATATTTTTCTCGATTTTTAAGATTACTGGCAAGTTAAAAAAAATTATAACAAACGCGCTCACATTATATTCCCAAAGTAATTTTTACAGATATGACACCCAGAGAAAATATTATCGATCATAAGTCTATCGAGATATTGTCAACATTGCACAAAACAGCGTCTCCATGTTAAAAAATGCTTTTCTGCGATTTTGTAAGCTAAATGTAAGTAAATTATTTCAACTCAGATTAATTAAATTTTGAATCAGCTAATCTTCTTCAAATAAAGTTTTGGAAAAATATATGTAATATATGAAAGATATTCTAATAAATATTGTGCTGAGAGATTTGTAAATATTGCTAAAATCAGTCATTTGTAACAATTAGAAGAACTCATTCGAATCAATGTAAATTGGTTCTGAATTATAGCAAAACCTTTTGTTTATTGGAAATATTTGATACAATCTATTCGCTCGAATTTAATACTAAAATACAAGCTTCAAAATGATTTTTCAATTTAAAATTCATGTTAAACCATAGGTGCCAATTTTAAACCTTAGATGTCTATATGCGTATATGTCTATACGAATTGACAAACCAAGCCGACCAAGCATAGAAATGAATACAATATGTGAACCAGTAATAAGGAGTGCCAGAGAAAAGCGATAATAACAACAAAGTTGCAATATGAGCTCTGGTAAAAACATATATGATAACAGCAAAAAATTGCAATATGAGCACTGGTAAAAATGATTGCTGAAGACATTAGGTTTATAATACCCAGAAATTCATACACAGATGTCCTCAAGGACACATGGCACAGTGGTTAAAGGCGTTGGTTAGATCCAGTGACAGGACCCAAAGAGTGTGAGATGTATACCCAGTTAAGGCAGTGGAGAACTTTCACATGGAAAATCAACAGGAGATAACTGATAACTGACATCCATTAAACATGGCAAGTGGAACTAGAACAGTCTACCGAGCGAAATAAATGGTTCAGTTCGACATTCCAACAACCTGAAACGTTGTAATAAATATGGCGACAAAGATAAGGAAAATAGTCCGAATAATGTAAATAATGTACATAATACCTCATCTCAGAAATATAGACAGAATTGACAAAAATAAGGATATACATGTATAAACTTGTTATTACTTATAAATAGCATATATTATTGCTAGTCGAGGCTAGACCACTTGCATTGTATGTCAGATTATCTGCCAAAATAAGAGTAAGGTATCTTCTTTCCTATCCTTGAATTTTTTCTTACGGCTATTTGGCTCGTGTATAATACCTACAGCAACCAACATAATGCTAGTAATATTGACTTTCGACCACACATAATCCGCCATTGAGAGACCAGCGGACCATAAATCATTCTCTGACTTTAAGAGGAAAAGATGGTTGCAATCAATAGAAATAGGCTAATTTTGATTTCCCATCATAAATGTCGATCTTGGTGAATGTTTTCTCTCGGATCTTTGTACAGATTAATCCACAGTCAAAAAAAAAAAAAAAAATGGCGGTGGGCCGGGGCAAATGTTATTGTGTTTTTGATTTAGTGCTATATTGCCATTCGTTTGGACTTTATTATTCTCTGGGTCATTCATCAGTTTTTTCCTCACTGAGAGATTCCTTTCTATATAAAATGGGTGAGAACAAAAGAACGTCAAAATTGTTTATCCCTCTAGATAAAGAATCTGAGAATGCTAATGATGATATGCTGGCTGACATTGTTGCTTGTATAACTTGAACTGGCGTCAGTAACCACTGATCGCGCTAATCCATAGCAACAGTGTTCTATATACATTTTTAAATGCTTTTGGATTGAGATTTTTTTTTTTTTGGCTGGTAGCCACATCAATTCAAGTGAACACCACAATTCATCCCCCAGGATCTATGATAAACCCGAATATTTGGTCGCATAAGGTAGTATCCATACAAAATACACTTGGCCCTAATTATGTAGAATAAAGTATCTTAGGCAATATTGGTATATAATTCAACAAGAAAAAGAAAAATACAATTTATCTAAATACAAATTAGAACCAAATCATTGTAGATCATCAATCTTAGATTAATCAAAAATATTTTGCGGCAATTTACGACATGAATTTGAGATTTTCCTTCTTAAATTGTTGAATAAGTTTAACACATAAAAATGGATGAAAAATAGTAAATTTTTATAACGTGTTTCCACTGATTTGATAAAAAAAGACCCCAGAATGACGTCAAAATCTGCTAACATTTTCTCATCCGTTAATAATGTTTTCTTTCAGTCAGTTTATCAATAGGTTTAGAAGAAACATAAGTTGATCAGATAGCAAGAGTCAAAAATCACTTACTGGAGGCCATCAATCAGTCTTATAAAATTACGGGTTCGGTGGTAGTATACCCCGGCGCTAATGTTATTTAACCCATATATGGGGAGGGTAGAGATGGACTCATACCATTCCCGAATTGATTTTTGTGTGAATGTAAAAGAATCGGTTTGATTTCTCTTACTGAATAGCTAACCGATACACTATCGACACATCCTCACCCGAATATACATGGTAAATTATTAATATATTTCCCTAGAGCTGGGGTTCTTAACCGGGGGTATCGATACCCCTTGGGGGTATGGGAACCAAATGCTGGGGGTATGGGACTCGATTAGTAAGTCTGTTTATGTAGTCAAGATACTAAGAAAACTTGTACATTTATGTTCTCTTTCTTTTTCTTGTGTAATAAAACTGCATTATAACTTTATTTTGCTTTCAGTAAAAAAATATAATAAAGTTATCAATGCTTATGGGTTTTTTTCATGTTCTATTCCAAGCAATCCATAGCTAAAGTACAGTAAATTCAAAAAAAATATAATAAAGTTATCAATGCTTATGGGTTTTTTCATGTTCTATTCCAAGCAATCCATAGCTAAAGTACAGTAAATTCAAGCGATTGGAATATTTGGAAGACATACTGGAAAATAATAGGATTGGTGATAATTATTTCGACAATCAAGTGAAGTGGGTATGGGACCAAATTGGACAATCCATTGGGCGTCTGAAATCCTCAAAAGGTTAAGAACCCCTGTTCTAGAGTATAAAATGTTTTCCACGTATCTCAACACATGATTTGTTAGAAGAAGCATATGCGGAGTGTTGGGGTCACTTTACTGGATTTGATCCAGTACAATATCGTGGTAGGATCAGATAAATAATGTGTGGACCGTTGTGTTCGAGAATAATTCTGAATCTCGCAGTCATCCAATTTTATTATATTATTTCATCCCAATCAAGGCAGTAAAGCCACTAAGATACAAGTGATTACTGAGTGTGAAAGAATAAGAAAAAAGGAAAATATTATTAAGGAGCGAGGACAATAGAAGTGTAATCAAGAAGACAAGAATATAAAGATTGACATTCCATTTAAATTTTTGAATATCCAAACATGGAGCTGGAAAGCGGGAAATTAAGCCGTTAATATAGAACATACGGTTACGTCTAACGAACTCAACTTTGAATTGATGAGACCTTGCAGCCTATCTAGTAATGCGCTTCAATTCATCAAGTCTGGAGACATGGCAAAGATTTAACCCGAACAATGAATATGAAAGTATTTACAGAAAAATGTACAAGGAAGATCTATTAGGGCGATTGAAATGACTGAAACCGTGACGTCGTTTCAGGAGCAAACATATTCCTGATTCTTTTTTTTTGCATTTTTCAAGAATCTCTAAATATATAGCAGCAGCACTAGACCAGTTGTGTCAGTAATATTCAAAGCGTGGGCGAATGAGTAGACATATAAATATGTAAGGTAAATTCTGGAGGTTTCCTAACAGCAGAATAGGTATATTTTTTTTTCTATTTTGTGTGTATTCAATTTTGTTCAGTTCTGAGCCTTCAAAGACAAGATGGTCTATTGTTTGTTACATTTTGTTGCTATTCTTCACATATGATTTACGCTATATTCGAATACCTTGTTTCACCAGTCATTGTTTTTAATAAACTAGTCTTGAGAGAAATAATAAACCTTCTGTTTCATATTGTAGTCCAACTGTTCTTATAAATCAGTTTGTTTCGGCTTATCCACATTTCATTTCGTATACATTGCGTAAGGGCTTGTTTCATTTAATATTTACGTGTTCTAGGGCTTGATATTATTATTATTATTATTATTATTATTATTATTATTATTATTATTATTATCTGAAGTATCATCTTGCCAGACAGTACGTTTAAGTGCCTGATTAACAAAGGCCTCTCCTGCGTCTGTTAGTCAAACAGACATTGTAGGAAAGTTCTCTATGCACATTTGGGACTTTTCGTTTAGATAGAGAGGGTTTTGCTCATGTACAGTTCCACATAAAATAATCTTTTGTCACTCTGAGATTCTGATGTGTCCAGAAATTTTACATAGTTTTTGGTACCATTATTTATCATACCCAATGACCCCATCACAATATAGAAAATTGTAGCTTTTAATTTCCCACATTTTTCTTAGTTTATTATTATTATTATCATCATTATTATTATTATTATCATTATTATTATTATTATTATTTCCTTTGATTTCTGGTGTTCCGTCTAGAGACTGTTAAAATAGTAATTATGGACCAGATGCAAAATAAATGACGCAACTGTCCAACGAACAGAATTAATATTTGCAATAGGAAGAATGAGGGGCAGCAATTAAATGGTATCAGGCAAGTAAGCAAATGATATAAGTAAAGTAAATTTACAGGTAAGAAAGCAAAAAGGTTTACGAACCACGAATTAGCGTCTACGCAGTAAAGCTAAGTCAAACAAATGAGCCCAATGATCTTCCATATAGATAAGGTAGATCTGGAATGAGTCAAGTTGTAAATCGACCTATTTTATTGACTAAATGTATCCCAGCATGGATTTTCAGAAATGTTCCTATAAAATGGGAAGGGAACTTTGCAGTCATCCCCACATGTCTCGGCAATCAGGCCCACCCTCATTGAGCTTTGGTTTCCTTTTTTGGGGGGAAATAGTTTACGTTGTTTGGAAGGCCTGTGACAGTCAGTTTCATTTTTGTTACATTTGTCACTGTTGTTTTGGCCTGTCATACTTGTTTTGTGGTGTGTATTTTTACACCCAGTTTTTTTGGAACATTTTTTGTATTTTTGTGCTGTGATGAGGCTAGGACCACAATGGCCGTGTCTCTTCCATCAGCTTACACACTGATGGGTGAGAGGTTTGTTTACATCAGCCTTCCCACTGATGGGTACGAGGTTTGTTTACATCACCTTACCCGCTGATGGGTAAGAGGTTTGTTTGCAACACCTTACCCACTGATAGTTACTATGTTTGTTTACATCACCTTACCCACTGATGGTTACGAGGTTTGTTTACATCACCTTATCCGCTGATGGGTGAGAGGTTTGTTTACATCACCTTACCCGCTGATGGGTGAGAGGTTCGTTTATATCAGCTTACCCAATGATGGTTACGACGTTTGTTTACATCACCTTACCCGCTGATGGTTACGAGGTTTGTTTACATCAGCTTTACCACTGATGTGTACGAGTCTTGTTTACATCAGCTTACCCACTGATGGTTACGACGTTTGTTTACATCACCTTACCCACTGATGGGTCTGAGGTTTGTTTACATCACCTTACCCGCTGATGGTTACGAGGGTTGGTTACATCAGCTTACCGACTGATGGGTACGAGGTTTGTTTACATCACCTTACCCGCTGATGGTTACGAGGGTTGGTTACATCAGCTTACCGACTGATGGGTACGAGGTTTGTTTACATCAGCTTACCGACTGATGTGTACGAGTCTTGTTTACATCAGCTTACTCACTGATGGTTACGAGGTTTGTTTACATCAGCTTATATTGAACCGGAAGACGTATGTCTTGCCATCGTTTCTCTGTCTAGTCGATGGCATTTGCCTTTGCTTCTTTTCAGTAATTTGCAGCTTCAATCGGTGCTCTACTTGTATTCCTTCATACATTTGAAACTTCATTTTGAACTTGTTGACTTCTTTATTACTGAATAAACATGAAAGGGAACAGGAAAGTAGTAAGCGATTTCATTCAGTTATTATTATTATTATTATTATTATTATTATTATTATTACTGATGTTATTATTTGTGTATGTCATGTTTCCTGATTTTTAATCTGTAGATTCGGGTCCATCTGTTAACAGTTTTTCCAGTGCGACGTTTTATATCTTCACAATGTGCTTACTGGACTTCATCATGTTAATTTTTTATTGAATTGCCATGTCCAAGAGGATATTGTTATTTAGTGTAACTGTGTCTGGCTGGTGCTCATACCATCTCTCAGTGTTTTCGATTTTGTGCTTGTTCCATTACTTCCAGTGTACATATATCACTACCTTGTTATGTCTTTGGGTATATTCATTTTTAGCTACTTCTGGACATCCTGAGATAATATGGTCGACAGTTTCATCATATTTTCCTCAGTTCCTTCATTTTCGGGTTAGTTCCATTCTTTATTATTATTATTTTCATTATTTTGGTGTCGCACATTATTGGAGACAATTGAAATACTTTCCTTGGGGCAAGATGCCGAAAAGACTCCTCACAACTAAGGAATATATTTGAGAATCCACCCAGAGTAAACGATGGTAGTTTGCTGGAAAAGTTTATCTCAAATCCAATCATCCCTAAGCGGTTTTTCGGATTTATACTTGATATTCCAATTACTAAATTATTATTACTAGTAGTAGTAGTGATGGTGGCGGTGGTATTATTATTATTATTATTATTATTATTATTTGTAGTAGAAGTAGTAGTGCTGTAACAGTAATTATCTTATCGAAGTATCGAAACTTTCACGGTACCAGCTGGTCGCTAACTACTTTTTAAATGTACCTCAATACACTTATATAATTAACCAGGAAACAAGAGAACAAAGAGAGGCAACTGAAAGCACGTAACTGTAATGATAAAAAGGTTTTTTGATTTATATTCGCCTGCAGAGGTCT
>OZ038495.1:14952518-14960018 GCA_964036315.1 Acanthosepion esculentum | reverse complement strand
ATATGGTGGTACCATAAATTAGTACAACATATATGAGCAACTTTTAGCAGAGAAAAAGCATCTCCATTTGGAAATTAGATGAAACATACATTATTCAAACGAAATTATTTTTAGAAAATTTTGTTAAAAGTCTTATTTTTTGCATTTGTTATCACACACTTATTTAATTTTATGAAAGTTCGAGGAACTATTTTTATCGGGCTTAATTTTTATAATAGTTAAAATAACAAGTCCTAGGAGAATTTAAATCACCAAATTTTTTTGTTCATACAAAACCTTCTGTGAATTCTAAAACAAAATATGCAATGAAGCTAAGAATTTATTTAATTAGAAATATTTCAGTTGTTTTTATGAATAATATTTAGTATAAATTACGATGAATAATGAAGGTTTACAAGAATTATTTAATATTTAAACAATTATTTAGACTAATTTATAATCTTTTAAATCTTTTGACATCATGTATTAAATAGTAGCGATGAAGTGTTATTACGAAATAAAACTATATTTACTGTTCAGAAATGGGAAGGTTTACTGCAATACACTGACCACAGGCGTTTTAAATGTTGTGCGTGTGTGCATAAACGTGTTAGTTTTTTTAAATACGGACGTACATATATGACATTTTCAGAAAATATAAGTGGTAAATATTCCAAAATTTAAATTGATTGATAATTGACTCACATTAGTAAATTACGAACGTAAGTAAGCCTATAAAATCAAAATACCAAAAAATGAATTAAATGTTAGAAAGTTTAATTTATTTTTAAGTTTTGAGATCATTGGGCAGTTAAAAATTATCTAAAAAAAGCGTTTACGTTGTATTCGTTATGTAATTTTACTGCAGTTACATACTACTTTCGTAAATTTTGTGATCATCATGTTATTGATAGTTGTGTTAACAACTCACCCACCTCAAAATCAATGCTTTTCTGCGATATTTTAAACTTAATTTTTGGAATATTTATTTATTAATTCAGATTAATTAAACTTTAAACAGTTTACTTTATTCGCAAATACAGTTTTAGAAAATTATATTTTACTTTAAATATTTTTTAAAAATAAGGATACGTGTTGAAACTTGTGGCAATACGGACACTATTTTACAGATAATAAAACATAATTTCAATCAATTAAAATTTGCTTTGGTATAATGTAAAGTATTTTTATTGCAAATATTAAATTAAAGTATTAGTTTGGAATGAAAAGTACAATTATAATTATTACAGTCAAGAATGATTTTTCATTTGGAAACTGCACTTTTAATCTTAATTACCAACTTTTGGCAAGGTACTTATATATACATATATATTTGGCAAGGTACTCATATATATATATATATATATATATATATATATATATATATATATATATATATATATATATATAAGCACAGACACACACATATATATATATATATATATATATATATATGCACATTTCATTAAAAATTTAAAAAAATATATTGATTATTTATTATAAAAAAATTTAAACCTCTAATCTTATTGTTAAAAATAACAATTCATCTCCTAGAATAAAGTTAAGTAGAGGTAATAGTATTTACGAATTCAAATGCCCATTAAGGAATTCTATTCCTCAATAATCATCTTTCGTAAATAATTATATAGGCCACACTACAAATTGTTTAACGCGCACACTAATTCTACACCTTTCTGACAATAGAATCTGACATTAGATCTCATTTAAATATACATGGACACCTACCGGACACTATTCGGAACATACTTGTCGACAGCACTAATATAATAGCATAATCCACATGCAAAAAAGGCTAAAAATAATGGAAGCCTTTTAATAAAAACAGACAAACCAACACTTTATATTAACTTTGAACATGGACATAATATCTTGACCATGTTTTGAAACAAAAAAAGAAATATTTTATAACACATACATATAACAAAATATTTCTAATTCTAACAGTTGAAATATAATCCTTGAAAATGGCTAAATGTATAGCCGAAAGCGCTCGGATAAAAGAACATTGGGAGAGTTTTTAAATAATTTATCATCTGAAAAGAAAAACTTTATTAGATCGCACGAGAAATTATATAAAAAAACTAAATAAAAGCACCTTGTCAGTCGTTTTTAATGAAATGTGCATGAAAGAAGGATTGCTGCCTAAATACACAAATATATATATATATATATATATATATATATATATATATATATATATATATATATATATATATAAGATAATCCTAAGTAGCAGGCTGTACCCTAAAGATCAGTTTTGGTAAAACCTAGGTAGGTTTGCCTGGCTTCTTAGGATTATCTTAGGTTTTGCTCTAATTGCTCACTTTACGTAGTTGTCTTTTTACACGTTTTGGGTGTTTTTTTTTTCTGTGGACGATTGTTTCCGCCTTGTTTTAATGCTCTTGGTTCTTTCTTTTTTTTATCCCCCATTTTTCCTCGGGTACCGATTTGTACTACTGCAAGTTTAGCTATACGAGGTTTTTCCAAACTCGTAACACCATTTATATATATATATATATATATATATATATATATATATATATATATATATATACTAGCAGCATGGCTCGGCTCGGCTTTGCCCGTGCTTGATTCAAAAATCGTACGACACAAACAGCAATCGCTATCACTTGACTTAAAATATTTTTGCCCTTCCTTGCCTTTAAAGGAGTACCCTTTGCCATGCTGATCTTGCTACTGGCCTTATTCCTTGCCTATTTCACATTGCGAATATTTTCTAAGCTCTATACTAAACATTAAATCTGTTACGAAAAAAGAACAAAACAAAATGAACACAAAACGATCAGCTTTAATAAAGGAATCGTAACTGGAAAAACCGAATGAAAAAATAATGTTAACAACAAATACTTTTTCACACCCAAACCAGTTCTGCGGAATCAGAATCAACGTTGAGTTTAAGCAAGTGGTGAGCCAATTGGAGTAAAGTGCCATGCACATTTAAATTTTTCCCACTTGTGACCAATGCAGCTATCAATTTTTTTGCATGCTAGTTAAAATTCGTGTCAGTCAGCTATTGGCTCTCACGCTGGCCAATAGAATCTTACTGCCTATTCGTGGCAGCCAGCTATAGGCTGTCACACTGGCCAGTAGAAAATGGCCTCAAACTACATGAAAACTGCCGTAGAAGCATGAAAAAATTATCCCAACTATTAAATTGTTGCTATCAAACCAAATATCTACTGGTTAAAAGGAAACAAGAAAACATATCGTACTCAAATATTATTAACCAACATTATTTGATTTATAGATAGATAGATAGATAGATAGATAGATAGATAGATAGATAGATAGATAGATAGATAGATAGATCAAAACAGAGTAATGAAAGACGATTGAAAGACTACAGTTCTAAATCCTTTCACATTAATGCTAGATGCCACAGGTAAAAAAAAGACCTCCAAGCAATTTTTAAATGTAATTTCTAACTGGAAAAAATGGCTTGAAATTCCAAAGGCCTCCAAATAGTGAACTATGTTGCCTTCTCTCAAACGGGTTTGATATCTAGGAGAGCAACATATTGAGCCTTTTTGCTGTCACGTTTTCCGCTGACTTAAATTGGAATGACAATATTCAATCAATTACTAGGTCTGTGGCGAGGAATGTTGTTTCATTTGTTGTGTCAGCGCGTTAATCTATCGTGTATGTTTATGAATCTACATTTCCTCCGTGAATATTGCTTTCATATTTGGTCTGGTACGCCTGCTACATGCCTCGAGATTATTGACAAGATCCAAAGAAATGTCTATAATGTTATAAAATCTTTATATACAAATGTTCCCCTAAGAATGACACAATTTACTAAAAAGACATATAGCAAATCACATAAAATTATCTCCTCTCACACACATATATATATATACATATATATATATATATATATATATATATATATATATATATATATATATATATGTATAGATAGATAGATAGAGAGAGAGAGAGAGAGAGAGAGAGAGAGGGAAGAGAAGGACTGATTACAATGCAATATGTCTCCCGATCAGAATTGTTTCCATATTTGGAGTAAGATTTCATGTAATTTAGCAATTTTCCAAGCTTATATTTCAATCTTTCTCAATATCCACCTACCTAGCTCGCTCTCTACGTGTATATATATGTCTATAAAATCAGATAATATTTTATTAATGATTTTAAATCCAGAAATTGCTCTCTTTTATTCAAAATTGCTATATAACCAGAGAGACTAACAGACAGACAAAGATTGATGTCAATTGTGGAATCAAGCAGTTTACCAACGTATTGAATGTCAATATCCTCTTATTGTACAAAAGAATTTTTAATCTAAATATAATTTTATAAACGGGTTATTGTTAGGAAAAATGGTAGTAGGGTGAATAATATTTTATTCGTTCTCTGTCAGACCTGTTAAACAAAGAGTTATTGTTCATCGTGTTTAGATTAAGAGATTATTTCGACACGTGTTAATCTGCTATTATTTGTACATTCCACACCAATCCTATAAAATGAAACTTTGATAAACCGCCAAAGACAATAAAAATTAATCCTGTTCAAATTAACGCTACATAACTTTGAAATAAAACCATGAAATATAGAAATGTACAATTTAGAGTCAGGAACAAGGACAGAGGAAGAAAACATATTTCAGCCATACTCGAAAAATCGCAATTCGGTATAATTACCCTCTTATACGTGTTTGAATTTCGATTATCAATGCAGGCGGTAAAAAGCCACCCCCACTAAAAAAAATCGCACTGCAAATACATTTTTTTTCGTATATCTTCAACTCGTGATCGATCATGTCCCTCTACCACTTTTCATCTTTTTCTAGCTTTTAGCTTTAGTGTTTTAACTAATCCTCACAATCACTGTTCTTTCAAGCATTTACACAAATTATGTTTCCCTCTCCTCGTCGTAGCGTCAATATATCTCGTGACAACAGATTAGAAACGATATTATCTTCTATATTGGCTAGGTCTGTTTTCATTAAAATCAGCATTCAATATAATTCCCTGAATTTCAAATATTGACTATAAAGTCCGACGGGAAATCTACTTCTTTTATCCGCTGTCTATCCTCAGGACAATGGCGACCATGACTCTCCATGACTTTTTCTCATTTGTAGCTCTTAGTAATATTCAACCTCTTAATATTATTCCAAGTTCATTTCAGGACATTTATTATTCTAGGTCGTTAGGTACGTAAACTCTCATTTTCACACTACAACTCTTGCTTTTAGTATGTCCTGAGTGCTAAATTCTTCAAGTCTTCCAGTCTCATTATATATAATTAGAACATCACCTACCCGTCACTCATTCTAAATAGAAGTGTTTTCCGTCTATTTTCCTTCTTGTTGCTTACATTCTCAATGTATCTTATTTTTAATATCTTTTTGTTAAACCAAAATCTGTTTCCACAAGTCTCCTGTTCATATCTGAGGAAAGTGTCCAGCATTCACTTTAATGTAATGGGAATGTGATAACATATCTTTTTCCTTTGTTACTAACCAAAGTTTCATTTTTCTTAAAATTTTCTTTAGATTTTGGAAGGCATATTTTGCTATTGAATGGCATGTATATATTTCAGTGTCACCATTCCATTTATAATACTTCCCAGATATTTAATTTCCTGTACTGGTTCGGATATCTTCAATATTTCGCTTGCATCGTTAGAATATATCTACTGCTGACTACCATATATTCTTTTTTATTACTGTTGCTGTATTATCTTTCTTCCGGCTTTAATTTGCTAACTTTTATAAAGTCCTATGTCTATTATATTCCATACATCGTTATTCTATGGAGTATTATCACACTCATTACTCTAATAACTGAACCTTTTTCATTGGTTAAGATTTTATTTATTATAGTTTATTATTACGCGTCCAAGAAACCCGAGCAACAAATTTAACAGCATTGGCAAATATATTTTGCTACTTCGAATAAATTCAATACCGTAACCCAAATGTAGGTAATTATTTATTTGTGATAAATGTGCTAATCGAAGTTTCTGACATGATTACCAGTTTGATAATGTTCAAACTGGCTAAACTCTTCTAGGGATACAGAAGACCTTTTTCTCCCTTAAGTCGAGATAGTCACATGGGTAACGTGACGTTACTTTATACAATGACGGGAGTGGCCATGCATTATATTTGTTTACAGCAGACAAACCGAGCGGTTGATATTTCAACCTGGGCCACACATCCCGGCCTGAGGCAAAATCTGCCTCCTCCAGCAAATGCTGCAACATACAAATCCATGATGCCGTTTCCCTTTGGGGGATATAGCTTTTCTAGATATAGAAAAAAAATTATAGCTCGCAGTCCTCAATCTAGGAAAACCCAACTCTCAATGTTTCTCGTTCGTGGAATATATCCACGCATGGGTTGGATCCAGCCCGTTTTAATCTAGAGTTCTGACCTGGCTTCTCTAGACAAAGAATTTCTATATTATATGTATGTCATTTTCTTTTCAGTTCTTCTTATACTCTACTCACGGTGTAGATATATATGATATATTATTATCTGCATGGGACACGTGTATGTATGTATATATAGTTATGTATACGTCTTAGTGGTATAAATGTCTCTGTGAAAACACGGCATGTTGACCATTTTTTCCTTTCAGCTATTCCGTTCTTCATCGGGACGAGAATTTTTCAATACCGCCTCGTAATTCGTTACTATCGTGATTTCTGATGAAAGAAAAAAGAAACATGAATAGAAAAAGAAAATTAAAATCACTGCAAAAAGGTTTAAGATCCATTATTGTAAACTGTTATAGTTTTCGTAACTCTTATCAAAATTATTATACATTATAGGAAGTTAGAAGTCAGCAAGTCCAGATTCATTTAAAGACTAGAAGAATGTAAAACAACTTTAATTCTCATAGAAGAATTTGAATGAAGACCACGTTTCCGCGAAATTTGGTAACTTCCAATCAGAACCCGTTTTTAAAAATGACACGATATCAGCGATAATGATTTTAGTCGGGTCAACGGGAAAAGTAGATTGTGAAAAAAGTTCTTTCTCACATTTCCATTAATCTATTGAATTTCTGTCTGGCGATACTTTGCAGTACATTAAATAATGTTGTCACGAATTTTAAATTGAATTAAAACGAGACCGAGTAAAATAAATCAAAACAATTTACATAAGTATGATTTTAAAGCCTGGTATACACGTAAAAACAATATATATATATATATATATATATTGATCAATTAGTTAGATCTTATATTTTCTGATTATATGACCCGAGTCCGACTTGCACAAAGAATGAGACTTGACGATGTTACCAGTCTGGGGAGGCGATCCAAGCATATGGTAACTATGGAATGTGCGAGAATACGATAATAAACCCAAGCCTTGTGATTGAATTTTGGTAGACGTAACTGTTGCTAAGTTCTCCGATAGTTGTTCTAGCACGGCGTCATAAGTGAGAATAACCGGAACTTTAACCGTAGTGGCATTGTTCTATCACGGCGTCATAAGTGAGAATA
>OZ038495.1:14875018-14942518 GCA_964036315.1 Acanthosepion esculentum | reverse complement strand
TCTGCGGTCGTTAGCAAAACTTTTGCGTTATTTGCAGCCACTCAATTTTTCTTCGGTGTAATTTAATATAATTGTTGTATCCTTAAAGAGGTTACAAACAGACAAACGTAGTACTCGAGTGAAGGGACAGCCACACGAATAATAAAGGTTTATTGTAAAAGAGAATACACTACTGAAAGACAGGTAATCGGGTAGCAAGCTAGTAATCACGAAGCAAGAATATTTACCTTACCTCACCGCTCGGCAGGATGTGGCACAAGGCCGTTTTTTAATGCTGGGCAAAACGAGTCAGTAGGCTCAGACCCAAATTCCCCGTAGGCCCTGGATAGACTTGGTCGAGTAGCTCTCTACCAACCTAGATGATACTATTCCTTTCGGCATAGCCTGTCTGGGTTCATCTCTGCCCGAAGGCAGACAGTTCGACCAGCACAGCCAGAGACAAATCTCCAACTAAAGCAAGAATATTTGCCTTACCTCCCAGCGAAGCAAAATGTTGCACGAAGCCGTCTTTTAATGTGGGGCAACACCGAGTCCGTAGGCTCGGACAGAAATTCCCCGTAGAACTCGTATACACGTGGTCGAGTAGATGTTTACCAGCCTCGTCTGGGTTCCTCACTGCCCGAAGGCCGAGAGTTCGACTAGTAGCCCTGGAGACGAATCACGAAATAATTCCCGTAGCAAGGATATTTACCTTACCTTCCCATGAGGCAAGAGATGACACAAGGCTGTTTTTTTTATGCGGGACGAAATCCAACCCGTAGGCTCGGGTAAAAATTTCCCGTAAACCCCGTAAAAAACAGGGTCGGGTAGCTGCCTACCACCCCATCGAGACTCGTCTGGGTTCCTCTCTACCCGAAGGCAGGAAGTTCTACCAGCATAGCTGGAGAGGAATCTCCGACTAATTCCCAAACCAAACCCCCAGCTATATGCTGTGCTCACTATATATAGCTACTGGTATTGTCAGTGGCGATAAGGAGTGTGGGGCATTCTATTACAACAATAATTCATACAAAGAATTTAGAAAATTTGTCAAGGAGTTGAGTTTTAGAATTATTTTTATCAAACTAATTCTGCTTCTTTCTGTGAATAGAACCTGGTGCGTCTTGAGTTCTTTCATCAATTACATTTTTTTACTTATCATCAAGGTGATTCAATATCCATGTTGAGTTCGTGGTTATTTTAAAATACATTTGGTTCGAAACCGTTTGAAATAAACAAACTATTTCTAGAACATTGCGGCAATATATTATTCGTATTTGTTATTGATCAAACTAAATTGTGATCTGAGTAACATTCACCAACTGTGTCAACAGGTAATTTTATCATGTTTTTTTTTCCTGCGTCTGGAAATAAAATACAGAATAGGTGTAAAATATTCGAAAGTTTTGCATCATATCAGAATTATGTGTACTGCTTGGCAGATACTGATGAAGGCGTTGAACAAAAATAAGATAAGGCTTGATCGACCTGATGAGATTACTACAGAACAGTGAGGGGGTAGAGTTGTAATTGTTTTGTATATCATTGTTTCCTATTTCTAGATAATGATTCAACTAAAACACAAAAGCAACTCCTTGACTATTAGATTAGTTATCATAAACTAGGCTTAGTATTTATCTGTTCAGTGTTATATATACTGGAATGATTTAGGTAACAAATTATTCGTTCAAACATCTTTTGAATCCATTATATTTTAATGTATTGTCTTTAAATGATGGAATATATCCGTATCTTACGACTGAAATAATGAAAGAACTATCAAGAGATTATTTTGTTTATTTCTTCTTCTTCTTCTTCTTATTATTATTATTACTATCATTTGTGTATGTTAGGTTTCCTGCACTGTATCCTGTAGAGCCGGGTACAAACTATAGTCTTTGGACCCTATAGGGGAATTATCATTTAATTGATAGCACTTTTCTTAGTATATGGGATGTTCCTAGTAGGGCGATCTTCCTGGCAACTGGTATGTTGATGGTACTTGGGACATTGTTAGCAAAATTGTAATTCCTTTTCTCACAAGGAACCAGAGTTTCAATTACTATTGGTACAGTCTCAGTCATCATTCTCTAACATCCTGTTAATCTCGATCTCTAGGTCCTTGTATTTGGACATTTCTCGATAATTTCCATGGAGGTGTCTCTCTCAGATGGTACTGCGGTGTCAATAAGCATATCCTGAATTTCTTGTCATTTATGATAATATAAGGTCTGTTGGCTTTTATTTCCTTGTAAGTTTGAAATGCCATCTCACAAATATAGTTACTTCGTTATTTTGGGTAACTGTGTCTGGTTGGTGGTCTTAGGATTTCTCAGTGGTTTTGATTTTGTGCTTCTTGCATATCTTCCAGCGAACATATGTCGCTACTTTGTGATGGCTTTGGATATATTCTTCTTCTGCTACTTCCGGATATCCTGAGATAATATGGTTGACAGTTTCATCATATATTCCGCAGATCGGCATTTCGGGTTACTTCTATCCTTGATTATGTGACAGTGATAGGATCTGTTTGTGAGGCTTTGGTCCTGCGCTGCAATAATTAGGCCTTCTATCTCAGCTTTCAGCCCGGTGCTCCTCAGCCACGAATGTGATTTCTATTGGTCCACATCTGCTTTCTTTGTTCTTTTTGTTCTATACTCATTTCCTTCCGGGTCCCAACCAGAGACTTAATGCCAGAAATAACTTCTTGATATTTTCTAATGAACATGTTATTATTATTATTATTATTATTATTATTATTATTTCCTTTGATTTCTGGTGTATACTCATTTCTTTCCGGGTCCCAACCTGAGACCTAAGTTCAGAAATTACATAATGATATTTGCCACTGAGCATTTTTTCAGGGACGAGGAGCACAGAAAATACTTAATATCATATATCTTTTACATAGATAAAACTCTTTGTAAGTTGTAGGCTGTACTCGTGAGCAAAATTCTTTTGTATTTCTTTAAGGCATGAGCTACCAGGAATCCCTTCAATGAGTCTATTGGAATCCTTTCCAATCAATCCGTGATGTCAAACCACAACTGGTGTTTTTGATGTCCTCATGTGTCAAATTTTTCAGATTTCGATTTTAAGGTCCTTGTATTTTTATATTTTTTTGAAGATCTCCAAAGACACATTACAATCTGCAGAGACTGCCATGCGAATAAGAAAGCACATTTTGTTTTTGCGGTCTTTCATCACAATGTCTGGGCAATTAGCTTTGATTGTTCTGTCTGTGTGTATTGTAAAGTTCCATAAAACTGTTCCAGGACCCACCTCCGTAACCGTGTCTGAGTGATGTACATACCAATTTCTTGCATTTTCCTTTCCGTAAAAGTTGCAGATTTTCCAATACCGATAATCATGTCATGTCGGGTTTTATATTCAGTGGGTGCCAATACCGTTCAGCCTGATGCAAGGTGGTTGTTTCTGGAGATTTATCTCATAATCTGCATTTTGAGGATGAGAATAATAATAATAATAATAATAATAATAATAATAATAATAATAATAATAGAAACAGTATTTCTATTTAAAATAATTTATTTTTATTTTTACTGGAACCTGAGGTTATCTTTGAATTTAAGTATTTGTAATATCAAATAAACATGAAGTCATACAAATATTGAGAATTGTCAGAGTGAGAGTGTGTACATTACTTTTCGAGTAGCTTCTATCACATCTATTAATCATCTCACAGTTGCGTCTCTGACTTTGGGCAGAGTGCACTCAGGGGCGACTCCGTCAAAGGACAGAGTCGCAACTGAGGAAAATTATACTGGGAGGTGCCGGACCTGGGGAACAGCTGCCTAAGGCCGCGCCTTCTCATTACACTAGAAAGAAAGATCGCTGCACGCAGCGAGGCCAGTGCAACCGACGGGTGCCGGGGATCGTGGAATTTTTGTTCCTTGCCAGGATGTAAACGCTCGGGCTCCCTACATTAAACCGATTTTTATTTTACAACCTGACCTCGTGGTAGGTTGAGTAAATACAAATATTGAGAATTGTCTATTTGAAAAGTATATATATATATATATATATATATATATATATATATATATATATGTATATATATATATATATATATATATATATATATATATATATATATATATATATATATACACAAGTATAGTATTAGTTTGGTTTGTTTTGTTTTATGGCATATCAACCTCATTGGGTTATTTAATGCTGTCAACTTTTTTTGCCTGGTAATATTTTGTTTGGTCAAAAATCTATTTCTGTTAATATTTTTTCCTCAAAAATGTATAGCTGGTAATATTATTTTAAAACATGTATCGCTGGTAATATTGTCTTTCAAAAATATATTGCTGGTAATAGTTTTTTTCTTCAAAAATTTATTTCTGGTAACAATTCTTTTACAAAGTATTTCTGGTATTAAAACTCATTTTTACACTTTCATAATGTTTTTTTTTTACGTCAGTTTCGTAGGTTAATACCCAGGATGTAATTTATCGTCATACCCAGGACTGGTATAGGATTGGTGTATACTGAATAAATTCCAATAACCTACAAATACTATTCTTAAAAGAGTACTCAATACAGAGTAGAGCAAATATAATTATTTATTCGAAAATTATAACATAAAAATGTTATGTCATAATTGTAGAATAAATGATAATATATATATATATATATATATATATATATATATGTGTGTGTGTGTGTGTGTACACAGAACTACAATATTCTCTTTTAGGCTCAAGAGTCATATACCCGACGAAGTGCAATATAGCAGCAAATGATCTTAGTCGTTTTTGTGCCGTGTTCCTTCCTTAATATTTTTTAATTCTTCTGCACGTTCATTTATTTGCGTCCATTATCTTTTACTGTCCTTCCTACTAAATGTTATGCTATCCATTTACAGAAATTCATATGTAGGTTAATCAATGTTTTCCTCTTGACCTCGATATGATCTGAGAGTTACGAAATTTCCATGTCTTCTTTTCTCATCTGGCATAATAGAAATTAAAATCGTCTCTTTTTAAGTATAACTGACCATTTTTGTTACTCTTTTCCGTAATTTTAAAAACTTTCTCACATATTCCCTCTGTCCACTTTTCAGGATCCTTCTGTAAAACCACATCTGTTGTCTCAAGTCTCTTCATCTGTGTGAAATTTTTCCAGCATTCACTGTCTTATGTTAGGGTTAATAATAAGTAGAAATTTTGACCATTAATTTTTGTTGTAAAGAAATGTCCCTGTTTCTTTCTGCTTTGCTTAGATTTTGGAATGTATTTTTTCTCGGGCAAAACACGAACTATTTTGCTAGGAATATCTTAGTTCTGGGCATATATTAGCAGTGCGTGAATAATGCAGGTACCAGCAGTTAATGCACGAAAGGGAAAGACAGGCAAATAACACAAACGGAACGGAACAACCAACAAATCACAACCTGCAAATCCCATCTGTCAACGTGCTGAATATTTGTCATGTGTCCAGTTAGAATATAGGCGACCATCGTCTTCCACAAATTTTGGCCCAGTTTCGCTAGAATCAACATGGCATTATTTACTATCTCTATTTGTTCCCAGTTTGCTATCCATTCATAGAATCTCGTCTGGTACGTTACACTTTCTCGTTTCTCCGTTTGCCGTTAATATATCATGTAAGTAATAGAATTCTCCAAGGATTATTGCGTCAATCCACGTCACAAATTTACAAATGTTTCTTTCTGAATGCATGTATACGCATACTTTTGCATAAAATACCTGTTTCACAATAGCATGTTACGTATAAAAGATGTTTCTGTTCAAGAATAACTTTAGCAATGAGTGCATTTCAAATTTGCATTCGCAGTTTTAAACTATGCTCTTATTTTGTTTCTCTTCAATACTGTGAATGCAATTAAGAGCAAAGAGGTCAACTCTTACTTAACATAGCATCTTTTCCCTACCTTTAATCTTTGCTAATCTTTTTCTTATAGCTGACGGGTCTTCTATGACAATGAAGCTGCAGCTGGTTCAACCTGTACAGACGGGGAAACAGGCAAGCTTAGAAAGAATTCATTAAAAACAACTACGTCAGCTGCTCTTCCTCTTCTAACCAGCTTACACGATTTTCCTTATGACGAAAATCGCGTTCTTCTTTCCTTATTCGATTCCAAACAAAAGATGCTTTGATCTGCTGATATCAAATCAGCGAACGAGGTAAAAACAGTAAATGATCCGAGTGTATTCCTTTATATAACGCTGTAAATCAAGCTTTAAATGAGAAATGTTAATCTCAATTAAATGTGAAAAGGAAAAAAAGCATAGAGGTAAATGTTCGGTTTGTTTATAGAACACCTGCAGAAGGAAAAGGAAATAATAACTTCTGATCTTAATTGACTGGAGGTGTTAACACGTACATGATTTGTCTTGGTGAATAAAATATCACGATCACTACCACATATTTTTTTAATCAATTCGCCCTGAGTAAGGCAATAAAGACCCAAGAAGTTACTAAGTGTGGACGAATATGAGAAAAATATCATTTCGAACAGTGAAAATAAAAGAACAGAAATTAAGACAAAAGATAACGATTGACATTGCATTTTAAGATTGGCTGGAAAGAAAGATAACGAAAGGGAGTTTCACAAGCGAGAAGAAACTGTTAACGTAAAAATTACGGTTGCATCTAACTACTTAAAATGTAAAATGATGGGACCTATCTGCCAATCTAGTATTGCACTTAAATTCCTAAAGTCAAGGTACCAAAGAGAAAAGATCATCAAACAAATTATCATGCAAATATCTACAGAAAAGACACAGGGAAGCTACATTATAATGATGGCAAGTTGACTAAGACGAGATGCCAGCACAGCATAACCGGTAGTGACTGAATGAGTGATCAAGTGGGATATTTTTTTCAGTTTGAAGGATTGATTGTGAATTGAAGGTGGCTTGACGGTTATGTCTAATTACTTGGAAAACACATTCAACCGCAGTTTTGGATCGAACTGAGTTACTTGAAATTAATTCAAACTGGATTCACAAACAAAGGTTACATGTAAGTCTTATCAAAACCTGCCACCAAAATAACGCATTTTTAAAATCTAATTCACTCCATGCAAGGCAATAAAATCACTGAGACACAAGGTTTTACTGAATGGGGGGGGGGATAGAAAACAGAAACATTACTATGGATCGAGAACACTAGAAAAGTAATCAGGAAGAATAATGTTGCATTTAACTTTTTGAAAGTTTGCTGTAAAGCATGGAGCCGGAAGCGTTCCACAAGCGAGAAGTGCGAGAAAATAAATTTGTTACCATAGAACTTACGGCTACATCTAGCCAACTAAACTGTAAATTCATGAGTTCGGCTTGCCAGTTTAGTACTGCGTTTAAATTCATAACATTTATGTATCATAGAGAAGTGTTCATCTGAACAATTATCATGAAAATATTTATAAGGAATTGACAGGAACGCAACTTTACGGTGGTTTGAAAGTAACCTTAGGCCGAGCTGGCTGTGTTACATTTCCCTGGACTACCATATTCACATTTAAAGTTGTGATAGGTATACTTGTATCAGGGCGTCACTTCTCTTCCACTCAGTAGTAGAAGTAATAGTATTAATAATATTGATGGTACAAGTAATTATAATAATTATTCCAGCCGACAAAAAATCTTTGAAAATATTTAAGAAGTTAAGTACCTCCAAGAAACTCGAGATAGAAACGAGCAGTTCACAAATAGCACATCATCTGTTCTTATTGGAAACGCTAGGGATTGGACCAGAAGAAACAAACTAAAATATGGATTAAATTTCTGGATATTCTCAAATATGGATATTGCTAAAGTCATGGTTAATTTTCACATATCTTTTTTTATCCTTATTGTTACTATAATTACAATGTATTATGTCTCTCTTGTTGCGTCTTGTGAAGTCTTTGACAAACTTGAAAGCTCGTACTTCACAGAGAAAAGTCAAAACAACAACAATAATAATAATCATTTACTGTTTCGACGATCTATGTCCATGATTACTGGGACTCTTAGAAAAGAAACTTTATAAATTGTCTTTTTGATGGCCAAATAATCCAAGAAAAGAAATCAAAATTATTCAGACGAAACATCGCCTAAATCAGGGTGTATCGAGAATAAACTCTATATGTAAATATCATCTATAGGGATATATTATTTGCTGTAATTGCTGTTCATGTTATTTTTCTTGCTGCATTTCTTGTTCTTGTAGTTGTTGCTGCAACCGTTGTTCTTGTTGCTTTTGTAGCGTCAACATTTGAATCAATGATAGCTTTTAGTTCTTCCATTTTGCTGTACTCCGCTGAATATTTTGTAGCATAATTTTTGAATAACTTCGCCTGGTTATTTCCCTGTGGTCCTGCTTATATGAAGTCTCTTTGGTGACGTGGTAAATATTGCAGAATATCCTTTTACGACGTGTAGGATACGTATATTTTATTTTTTTCTCGTGTAAGTTCAAAGAATCCTTGTCGCCACTATTGTAATGCTCGTTTGTAGGAGAGACGTTTCAAATCACAGATACAACAATAGAAATGCCTTTGTATTTTACTCGTCCAGACGACGCCATTTCAGATGTATATATTTTCTTTAACCCGTCATGTGATTTAATTATTTCAAGATGAGATCGACTCTGCTTGCTTTCTGGCGATCCCTGTTCAAACCCAAGTGTCAGCAGCGACACTTTATGATTATATTTATATGACAACTTAAAGATGTTTAAAAGGTGGTGAGCCGGACCACGCGTTATCACAAAGTATTATAAAAAGGGAGAATTTAGTAAGTGAATATATGAACTAGTGTTGATGTCAGAAGATTATTCTACTAAATAACCAGGAAATATATTCATATTGTTACTAATGAAGGAAAAATGCTGAGACAACAATGTACAGGGAAGAATATTACAACGTCTTATGTAAAATAAAGAAAATAGCGAAAAAGATGAACTTGAAAGGATGTCTTGCCTATTGCACTTATGCCTCCGTACACAGAGTAGAGAAGACAGTAAAACACAGACACACATTTTCTCTAGTATACACTTATTTATATCCTTGCAAATGTTTTAAGGTGTATATTATAGTTTCTATCGACACTACACAAATGTTGAGGGCCGGTCTATGCGTTGAGAGATAAACACGTTGTTTCCTGAAATGTCTACAACCAACATGGCAGACTCTGAATATGAGTCCACGTAAAAATATAAAGAAACAACCAGAACCAATATATATATATATGCACAAACAAATTATAATGTATTAACAATAAAGGGTTACATATACAATAAAATATTGTTGTGTGTTAGTGAACTATGAACATTAACGGAGAAAACATTTAAGCTCGTGAAAAGGTTGTGCATGTGCAGTTTGGTGTTGGAGAAATTCCTATAAAAATAAATTCAACGGTGCAGACGTACGTGTGTGCGTATTGTTCATGTATGTGCCCAAAAGGGAACGCGTTCTTTCGCGAGAAACTTACATGTTGACGTAAAAAGTAAGAAAAAGCTGCGAGTAATTATCGCGGAATATTTATAGTGCTGGAAAGCGTCCTCTAGTAGCGCGTTCGAAAATTAGGAGGAGGTAACCACAAACAATCAACTCCAGGTAGCTGTTTTGACCTGTCAGTCCAGTAGCGCTTCTAGATAGGTTTTCGGTTATTATTAGTATCAGATTGAGTCCGTCTGCAGTTTACTAGGCCTGTCCCTTAGCTGACATCACCTGGTATTCTACAGTTATCACCAATCTACGTGGTGACCCGGCTTAGCCTTGTTTAACTTCGGTGATCGGACTAAAACCGCTGTTTCGACGTGATTCAACGCGAATAAAACGTAATACTTTCTATAGTTTGTAATTGAAGAAAAGAAATTGATTTTTATCAGTTCCTCTAGTCGAATGTCTCCTGTCCTCGAAATAAAATAACACTTTCATCTGAGACACCCAACTTCGCGATTATCGGTTTAGTTGTCAAGAGACGTAATTTGTTTAAGCATGCGGCAAGAGCGAACATAACCTAACAGAGTTACATTGCATTTCTAGCGGCAGCAACGGTGAAAGGTGTCTCATAAAGACTTAGTTCAATTTTCGTTATATTAGTCATTTCATAAAACGGTTCTTGTCCTGGGATGAGTGTTTATTTGATCGGACAAAACAACGAAAATAATCAATATAAAGAGAGGTCTTGCCTTAATTTTCGTAGATTCTGAAGAGAGGAAGAATATAGAAAGGCGTATTAAAGTGACAGTTTGGTAATAAGGAACGTTGAAAAGGAGGGAAATTAAAAGAGATCTTGCAGCGGAGATGAGGAATAGAGTAAATTTCAGTAGAGGAAAAGTTGCTGGAAGTTTCCTTTTAAAGGAATGTATAAGAACGTAATATAAACACTGCTGCAAGGAGAAATGAAGGGCATCTTACTCTCCAAATGATGTTTAACAAACCAGACACACAAAGCATTTCTATTTTAGCTTTATAGTGATCTGTCCGACTAAGCTATAGTTAGTAAAACGCTCCGCAACGAAGAGTTGTAGTTAGAAAATCATTCTTGAAAACGCGTACCCATATATTGTTTTAAATCTTCAACATTTTTAATTAAAAAGTTGTGGCATAATTTTATGCGGAGGGTGGGGGGATAAAATTCAATTTAGCAGTTGCACGTCTCAAGAACTCGTCCTTTACAAAACAACTCTAAGAGAAAAATCCGACTGCAATCAAATTACCCTTTTTATAGAACCGAATCTCATTTCGAATTTATATATCCTTCGAGATTCACCCTGTTAACGAAATTTTATGCAGGTCATGCCGGTCATTTTTGTTTTGGTCAGCCCAACACAGGCAACGTTGTTAATTCAGGCAAACATTTCTTGCATTCTTTTTCTTCTTAACACTTTTCCTTTCTTCCGTGCAAAACGGTGAACATGTCGCGGATTTGTTTTCGAGGGCGTTTATTTACTATAAAAAAATTTAGCGATGCATTGATGAACATAGCGTAATGATGTATATCAATGTCAGTATTTTAATTATGAAAATGGCTTTATATTTGTAGTTTCCCTTGTTTAGTATTACAGAAGACCTGTCTTAGTGTAGCGTAAAGAAAAAGGAACAGACATTCTTTTTTCCATCTCTAGCCAATTGATGCGATAGGGAAAAGATTTCTTAAAACTCTACGAAACACATGTCGTGATAGAAACATAAAAGTGCACTAAGACGATGTATCTACCTGCATTATCATATGCAAATGAGAATGACACCATAAATAGAGAGCATAGGGTGAACAAAGGGCAATCGTCAGCGAACCCGTTTTGCTAAACGTAACATGGAGAACTGTGCTACGATTGATACTAATCAGAGAGAAATAGACAACATAATGGCGTCGCCGATCGAATCTTTGAATGCACTGGAAGATCCCGAACACATAGAGACATGGATCAAAACGTTTGCGGCATTTGCAAAATTGAGAGATACCAAGACCGAAGGAGATAAAAACGAGATAACGGATTTATTTCTTGCTACTGCTGGGTGTGAAGTGGTGAAGAAACTTTCGACAATGTGATACCCGAGCGAATTAGAACAAATAATATTTGAAAATTTTGTCAATGTTATAAAAAAAGAACATAAGACCAAAGAAGAGATTTATCGTTGCAGAAAGAACCAAGTTTTTAGAGACAAGACAAGCACCAAATGAATTCGTTATAGAGTACTTACATAGATTGAAAGAACGTGCTAAGTACTGTGAATTTGAAAAGAAGATGAATTAATTCTTCTCAGAATAATTGAAAGTTTGCAAGACCAGAAGCACAAATGAAAAATACTGGAAGATTGAAAAATTTCTAACATGCGTTTTGAGGCTAGCGTTGGAATTTTTCAAGTTAGAGTTGATTAAGGAATTTAATCAACCAAAAGAAGAATTCGAGGTATACAGGACGATTTTATAATTAAATGTAGATACTGTGGAAAAATCACGAGAGAGACAAGTACAAATGTCCCGCGTTAGGAAATGTTTGCTCAACTTCCAAAAAGAGAGACCATTTTAAATACGTATGCAAATATGAAAAGAAAATAGAAAGAATACAAAAAATATCCAACCCCCTTCGAAGAAGAGACTGAAATATTTACAGTGAATACGCAAAAAAGAAGGAGGGAATAAATAAAGATAAATGGCCAAATATTTAACATGTAAGTTGATACAGGCAGTGAAGTCACGTTGATACCAAAACATTTTGGTCAAATTAGGACGGCCTAAATTACAAAAGCAACATCCAATTAAAGCAATTTGATGGAACTGCTATAGAAACAATGGCTACATTTCAAGGCAATTTTGAAACGGATACGCGTTTTGAAAAATTCCCATTACTGGCATAGAATGCAAAATAGATCACGGAATACTTGATGTGTTGTATGACTTGATGTTCTAAAAGTGGACACGGCAAAATTAATCAATTCCATGGAAGCATTAAAAGTATTATCACCAAAATTATATAGAGTCGAAAAAAATTCCAATTCATATCCTACCGTTGGTGGTGGCTAAGTTAAACAAAATGATACAACAAGGCATACTCAAGGTATGAGTGACTCAAGGTGGTAGTAAATGGGCATTGCCAATAGCAGCGATAAAGAAACCTGAGGGAGATTTAAGCATTTTTGGTGATTACAAAATAGAGGTAAATCAGGAAATATGTTTGGACTCTTTTTCTTTGCCAAATATCAAAACTGCGAGCCACGAGTTAGCGAAAATGGAACACTTTGCGAAAACTGATCTCAAGGCAGCATACAACCAAATAGAAATTGATGAAAAAGTTTAGGAAGTAACTACGATAAAAGCCCCTGTAGGCTTGCTAAGATGGACGTTTCTACCTTTTGGGGTAAAGACGTCCATTAATATTTTTCAGAAAGTGATTGAAAAAGTCGTATTAGGGAAAAAAGGATAAATTACCAGGACGATATATGTGTAGAGGCAAGAACCAGAGTAGAATTTAAATATGAAACAGCAAATTTTAGTGAGATTGAACAAGGCAGGCATGACTATAAACAAAGACAAATGTAGTTTTGACTGCAAGAAGATATCATATTTAGGATATCAAATATCGAAAGAAGGCATATCACTCAACGAGAGATAACAAAGAAAATAACAGGAATAGCTCCTCCAACAAATAAAAAGGACTTAGAATCCTGTTCGGGGCTGAGAAATTTTTATAGTAAATACATTCCAAGTTACGGCGACGTAAGAGAGCCATTTGCAAACTAACGCAAGAAAAATAATGAATTTAACTTGACACAAGAGCAAATTATCGCTTCTGAAACATTAAACAAAGTACGGATGTGCAAACCAATAATAAAAGTTTTTGATCCACGAAAAGACCCACAACCACGAACGACAGACGTGGGTGAAAAGGCGATTGCTACTATCTTATCGCAAGAACAAGACCCAATAATGTACATATCAACGTTAACGCCAGCCGAGATTACCTACTCTAATATTGAAAAAGAAGCATTGGCGATTATATGGAGCATGGACATGGCACGGATGTTTTGGTAGGAAAGAAATTCTTATTAAAATCGGATCACAATCCATTGGAATTCATATTTAGCCCGAGAAAAGAATTTCCAAAAGTAACATCGTCAAGGATTTTGAGATGGGCGATATAATCATGGCATTCGATTTTGACATAATATATGTAAAAGGGAACATTATTCCTCACGTAGATGTGTTATCAAGATTGCATTTCAAGAATGAAGCTGAAGACAAACAGGAAATGGCAGAAGACAAAATAATACACTGGGTTGAAACAGACGTTCTTCCTCTAGATAGACTCAAAATAGAGATAGAGCAAGACTCAATATTAAGCAGAATAGTGGAGAGAATAAAAAATAATGTATGGAGCAATTATTCGATGGCAGTGACCCTTTAAAGAAACGAAGCACATGCCTACCATAGAAAATGTCATAATATGCAATGGAAATATAATTGTAGCTCCACATACACCGAGAAGGGACATATGAAAAGGAATGCATGATGACATAAGTTGTGGCATAATAGCGACGCAAAAAAGACTAAAGTTGCAAGCTTGGTGGCAAGGGTATTCAAAAGATGTAGCGGAGTATATTAATGATGGCAAAACTTTCAAGCAAAGAAAAATTCACTCATGGCCCAAGGAAGCAGAATCATGGATTAGGGTTCACATGGATCATGCGCATACCAATGATAGGGGATTGTTCTTAGTATTAGTGGATTCATATTCAGGATGGCCAGAGGTTGTCACAGAAAAAGACAGAAAGGCCACTACAACAATGCAAGTACTAAGAACGATATTCACAAGAAATGGAGTATCCCATACACTAATCAGTGACAATGCACCTGAATTTTGCGATGAGAATTTATGTGCGTGGTTGAAACAGATAGGATGTATTCCATACAAGACACCACCGTATCATTCACAATCTAATGGCATTGTGGAAAGAATGCTACAAATGGTCAAAATGGGGTTAAAAGCATTCTCACCAATTAATGAAAGACTAGAGGCGTATTTACCGAAAATGCTTCTCAGTTATAGATCTATTCCACATGAAGGAAGAAAGCTGAGCCCTTTGGCATTAATGGGCAGAAAAATAAAAGACCCCATAACTATGTTTTTTTCATCGAAAGAAAAGTTATTGTATAGAATCGATAAAGAGGCTAATCCAGAAGAGGCAAATTTCCTGATACAAAAAGGACAACACGGCTAGACTAGAGAAAAAAGTACAAAATATAATAACACATGCGGATCAATTCTGAAGCAGAAACGAATTGGATGATGCGGGAATGGATGGTCAAGAGCAAGAAGAGACAGAAAGTCAGAAAACTGGAAGTGGAAAAAAATGAGAGTGCAAGGAATGACGAGAGTGAAGAAGAAAATGAAGAAAGACCAAGATCACCATTAAGAAAAAGAACAAAAAGGAAGGAGAACACAGTAAAAGAGTAATCAGAAATAGTAGTAGAATAAACAAAGGTGTCCGGCCTTTTTCGGATCAAGGGGGTGTAGTATCATATGCAAATGAGAATGACAACATAGAGAGAAGAGGGTGAACAAAAGGCATTCGTCAGCGAACCCGTTTGTTAATCGAAACATGGAGAACTACGATTGATACTACTCAGAGACAAGTAGACAAGATAACAATACTAAAACAAGGAAATACCTTTCTCCAATTCTGTACTCTTATCATTTTTCAAAAAAAAAATGTGTGTGAATAAGAACCTAATCAATACAACATTTTCTTCTCGCCATTTAAATGTGTTTCCTCTTTAGTTTTGCTATGATAATAAAATATTGTTATATGTAAAATATTGTTTGAAATGACATTCCTCTCTCTTGAATCGAGAATCCTTTTCATATTAGAAAATATCAATAAATATTATATCAATTCATCGATAAATACTAATGCAAGAAACTGACTTTATCAATACATATTACAAAAAAATCCCCCCCGTTCAGCTCGTTTTTAGTAGCCAAACTTCTGATACCCATGAAAATAATACAGGCGTGCCCAATACCATTCTCTTGGTCCAACGCTGTTACTGCTTCGTATTAATCATCTGCCCAGGAACATTCTCAGCTCATTAATAAATACCTATGCAAATGATACTACAGTTTACTGGGACACTTCCAAAAATTAAGTCGTTCATAGTCTGACAGCAAAACTCTCTTCTGGCGTAACTCTAAAAACCACATAGAAGAAAACCTGGCATGTAATTTTCAGTACCTCGAAAAGTGAACTAGTAACATTTAATTATCACCAAGCAGTCTTCATGCATGTTAAACAATTACAATCTCAATTCTGCTCCTTGTTTGAGCGTCTGTTAGAACTCAATGTCACCGCAGAACACGAATGGAACTGGTATATACGATCCATCGCTAAATAGGGTGGGAAATTTACAGTTCGCTCTATTGTTCCAGAAATCACATGATTCATTCCGCCATGTTTTACTTTTAAAAGAGTCGCCAACACAACAAAATTTATTTGGGGCTGGGGTTACCTAATCCTCGATTTCTGGCTATGACAGGTTTTGAAAATCGTTTACGCGTACTTACGTGGCGGGAACTTCTTTTCCATAGTACAGCTCTATTCTCATAGATGCAACAATCGACACATTATTCATACTTCCATGGCAAATGTTAAGACGAGATTGATTTTATACTGTCACCAGCTTAGCCTTTTGCACAAATTATTCGAGTTTCTGTGAGAAAGAAGAGAAGAATTACCCTCATTCCCTACATATTCTTTTCGCAAGAAAGATAAGTCAATCAGAAAACTAATTCCCAAGATCTGTGATTTTGAGAAGCAGACTCTTGCGTAGATATTTTAATGAACAACACAGGTTTTACCTATGCAATTCTAATGACATTCAGTATCGGTCTATATTTCTGAGATGAGGTATTATGTACACTATTTACATTATTCAGACTATTGTCCTCATCTTTGTTGCCATATTTATCACAACGTTTCCGCCCTTCAGTATCATGAACATTATTCGGACTATTGTCCTCATCTTTGTCGCAATGATAACAGCCAAAAATTGCAATAGGATAAAAAATGATTGCTGAAGACAGGTTTATAATACCCAGAAATTCAAACACAGATCTCTTCAAGGACACATGGCACAGGGGATAAAGGCGTTAGTTAGATCCAATGACAAGACCCAAAGTGTGTGAATTCAATACCTAGTTTAATCGGTGGAGAACTGAAGAAGGCCGAAGCGTTCAACGGCTGAAACGTTGTAATAAGTATGGCAACAAAGATCAGGACAATAGTCCGAATAATGTAAATAGTTTGTAATGTCATTCGTTTCCTGTCCGCCATTTTCGATTGATATTTGCTACGACTGTTCTTAGGAGCTTGTGTTGTAAGAACATTCGTGAAATGTATTATTTAACAACATCAACGGAATCTTTTTTCAATGAACTGAATACACTGAAAAAAAAATATATTAAATATTAATATATATATTAAATATTACACGTTGAATATTTCAAATGAAAATTAAGTTAAACATTAAGGGTCAGGTTTCAGATATCAACCCAGAAAACTTTTAACTGAAGAAAATGTAAGGTCTAATCTTCGATAGTTGCTGTCTACTCGTGACGTAATGAACTGAAATTAGTAAAGCATTTCTCTTTGTGGAGTAATAACAAGTTAATACAATTCGATCCATGCTGAAAGATCTTGAGCCATATATAGTAATATCCACATGAGGCTATTTCATAATTATAATCATCAGTAATGAATTTGTAAAATATATAACATTTCCAATGATAATCTCAGTTCATTACTCAACAAAATCATTTCCAAACTTCTATGATGAATTTGGATACATTAATCTATGCCATATTTTAACAGCAAATCTCTCCATCTAAATTCTCCGTCAAAACAGATTTCTGCCCTGGCCTGAAACGATTCTACGTCAATTTTATCTGGGCTTCGCTCATTGAATCATTTCCAAAAGCATAAAGGTAATAGGTCATGCATAACTTTGTGTATATTCACTGTTTATGAAACACACAAGCCAAAAAAATAGCCCCCCAACTGCTGTCTAATAAACATTATGGAAACGTGTCTGTTCACGCATGTGCAGGATGATAAAAGATACATCAAGACAGCGAAAAATGAATTAAATCTTTGGTCGCGCAAGCTTTGGATGGTGAGAAAAGCGCTAGAAGGGCGATAAATTAGAAAGTAGAGATATTTAGAATGAATGGAAACGTTCCTGACAAACTTCGTATAATACGCCATTCTTTATATTGGGCGAAGACTGCTTTTTCTTGAAGATTGCTTCTCTAAGATCTGCTTATAATTTGTATTCTGATATGATTATAAACGAGAATCTAGGAACAAATAAGCAAACATCATCCAAATACAGGCGGGTATCTAGAAATGAACTTATATAAATTTGTGTATGCGTAGATTGTTTTAATATGAAATATTTTTTATGATAAAGACACGATGTAATTGATATTAACCAATAGAAATTGTTATATCTTCTAGATATATTTATAAGGTAAATATACTAAGTTGCAACATCTTTTTACTTATAGATACTTATTGCGTTGTGTAATATTTTCTTTCGATCTTTTACGATAGGATTAGATTAAAATAGTATATTATTGGAATTTATTTTCGCGAAAGATTGTCATGAAGAGGAGGAAATAAATGCACAGTAATTGAAATCAATATATTGTAAAATTACTTAGTAAAAAGAAAATTAGGAAATTGAGAGAAACTTAAACACAGATAATCACAGATCGTAACTTCAAAAAGAAATTCACAATATTGACAAGGCAAGAAGATAAAAAGATACTTGCGAACAAATCTTTTACATATTAAAAGAAAACAAAAACTGTATCCACAGGCAAAAATTATTTGGAGAGCCTGGTGTTACAAAGTTAAAGACGGGATCGATGAAGAGAGACACAGTACAATTCCTATAGTCATGAAAGTAACAAAAGTCGCACATTGTAGTAAATATCGCAAATACAGTTTTCGGGAGAAGTACATGAATATTTATTGCTGAACAATAATGATTAGTAATGAATATAAAGGTAAAAGGAATGGCCAAAGTCTTACTGCCTTATCACTAGATCCCGTACGATCGCTGTAGTTAAGTAACGTCGAGCTTGGTCAGTACCTAGAGGTGTGTACGGTTGGGAATGCCATAATATATAAGCTTGGATGTGCGTGTGATGTAATAAATAACGGCTCGGAATTGTTAATCGGAGAGTTAAATCCCAATTTCAGTTATTGTTTTTATATTCACGTACGCGCAAATTCCCTTGGAAAAGGTATGGATCCATCTTTTCTTCCCGAGCTATGAGTTTATTAGTAACACTTGTATAACTAAATCATTATTATGTTAAAAAAAATCCTTAAGATCTACAAATATTTCGTAGCTTTAAATAACCGGCAAAGACTTCATGAACCGTAGAAAACGATTCAATCCATGAATGAATGAATGAATGGCGAAGAATTTGGGCACTTTATGAAAATAATCCCCAGCCCGATGTAGAGGATAGAGATGGAAAATGAAGAAATCATTTAGAAGTGTATTATTGCCATTGAATTATAGGACTGTTTAAATTCGTTATATTGCCAAGATATATTTGTATGTCCAATAACTATTAGAAATATTTATAAATATATATATCGGTTGTCGAATGAAACAACCGCTGTCGAGTAGAAACTTGTAAAAACTTTGCCAAAATTGATTGCAATGTTTCGAGTATTTTCGCTGTACCTTTTCAATGAAAGATGCTACAAATCAAGAGATAACCAATGGAGAGATTCTGATGCTAACAGTCCATGGGTTGAAATGAACGTGCAGTAAGTTGTTATGATGTTAAAATAGATTTTAATGACACGTGACTAAAATGCATTTTAACACGTGAGCGCCTAGATTGAAACAAGGTTTATTGATGGATGGTTCCCGTCTTTTGATGTGACGACGCCTAGAGTTTTTAACCGTTGTTGCATTGATAGATTAAAGTTGAATAGTCGATCGTAATTTAACAGTAATTAGAGATAGGGCAAATCACTCCGACGGAAATTTGGAAACGGCATGCTGTATTGTTTGGCATTCGCGCAGGAAGTTCCAATACAAACATTTCAAGAGTGTTTCGGTATCAATCTGAGGACATCAATATGGGGACAGTGCAAAGGATCCGGGAAGGGTTGGCTGAGTCTAATGGTGATTACGAAGGTACGATAGCGCGTAAAACTCACTCTGATCGTTCTGAAAAGAAAACAAAACTCTTGAATTAGTTGGTGAGAGACTCACTCAAAAGAGAGGCCTGCATCCAGTGTCTTGAGGTGGCAGAGCTACCCAGGATCAAGAGGGTGGCTGCTGGAATACTCTTTTCCTGACAACTGCTGTTTACCTCAGGGTTCTTGATAAGATCCAGAGACGGATATGCAAGGTAATTGTCCCTGATCTGTCATCTTGTCGGAAGTCGCTCTCTCACAGACGCGACGTTGCTTCGCTCTGTCTTTTTTACAAATACTTTCACGGTAATTGCTCCGAGGAGCTGCTTTCGCTGGTCCGTAGGCCTCGTGAATTTAAACGTCCTACGAGGCTGGAATCCCGTTCCCACCCCTTCACCGTTGAAACTGTTAGATGTAGACGTCTCTTCTACTCCAATAGCTTCATGTCTCGCACATCTCGCCTGTGGAACTCCCTTCCCTATTCCTGTTTCCTTGACAAATACAATCTCCAACTATTTAAGTGTAACGTCAATCGACAACTCCAGTTGCCTTGATCTATCCACTTCTCTTCTCCACATCCTTTCACCTTTCATTCCTATCTGCTCTCGCTCTAAATCTTCTGTAACCCCCTTGCCTTGATCGATCCACTATCTTTCTCCACATCTTCTCCTTTACCACTCCTATCTACTCTTCCTCCAAACCTTCTGTAACCCCTTGCGTGCTAGTATCCTCCAGCCTTGCTTGGGGTGTTAAGCTTAAAAAAATACAGGACTCTGCACCATGCCACACATGCAGGAGAATTCAGACATGGTTGGCAAACAATTGCTGAACCCACATCACCCATTATATCTGGGCACCTAACTCCCCAGATTGCAACTCCATTGTTTAATATGTGTGAGGCGCATTTAAGTAAGAAACCAACAAAGGTCTTTGTAACACCAAAGATGAATTGAAGGCTAGGATTATGGTAACATTCAGCAACTTTAACAAGGAGACCGTCCAGAAGAGTTGCAGGAGATTCGGAAGTCGTCTGGAGGCGGGGTTTAGCCAATATCAATTTTATTGAATAAGTTTACTCTTTGTTATTTCAAGGAATGTTGGCGTTATTTTGTGTAAATATATCTGTTAAAATAAGATGTTAGTGTTATTTTCATTTTTGCCTCATTTAGATGACAATTTATCCATTGCACACAGTATATATACTAGAAATATAAAATAAAAAGTTGTAGGTTGTCACCGTTCAGTCTTCTCGAGAGAAAAAAATGTGATATGATTCTTCTTTATCGAAAGAGACACAAACCACAAGGGAATAAAAAAAGGTATACAGTATTAGTCGTTAAAAAATTATTTTTGATTTATATATATTCGGAGTCTTTTCTACTTAATAGAATAAAGATTGATACTCAGATATGCTTACCTAATATAAGCTGACCTTCAAGCACCGACAAAAAGTATTATCAATATTCAAATCACGTAGATATTATAATCTTAAACCCACATAGTATATGGATAAGATATACCTACGTACCTTCAACAATCTTTACTGGCATCGTTTATATATATTAAATTAACAGTCTGGCTTATTATGATATTAACTCTATCAAACAGTACCGAATGATCTGAGTGTGATGAGAAATGCAGATTTGATCCGAATTAGATATACCAATATATATATATATATATATATATATATATATATATATATATATATATATATAATGATTTAAATATAAGGATGATATTTCCCATTTTATTGTAAAAATAGATACAAAAGGTTCTCGTTTACGAAAAGGGCACCTTTCCTTCCACATTTCTTCAGAAAAATAATCGTCGGCTGTATAAGATAAGATAAATTATTATCAACGACCGATGTTAAAAACAATAGATTGCCAAGATGTAATAAAAGGGGAAAATTAAAGGAAGTGGAAAGAAAAAAGAACTTATGAGTACTAAAAATTGTCTAGGTTAGGCAGTAATCTCCCCGAATAAGACCAACCTGAATTTCATCTACCTCTGTCTACACAGGGCACGACGTTGCATATTAATAATAACAGACTCTATATCTAAATAGAGCCTCGTCCTAGCCCTGCGTATGACAGAAATAAAATCGGTAGAATAATTCGTCCTGCAATCGACAGAATTTAAAATGTGTTCACCAATCGCTGACTCATGTGTCTGCAAACACACGGATGTAAATGGTTTGTGCCTACGCACTATTCCCGGAACATGCTGGGCGATCCTCACCTCTAACCGTTGGATGGTCTTGCCCACATAGTCGATCTCCCACCGACATTTGTATTGCTATATAATTAAACTTTGTAGGCAAGGCATCCTTACGATGAGGGGGAAAGCCTTTTTTGTACTGAAAATATTTCGTTAACCGTAACAGCATTGAAATACCGTTTAATTGAATTATTAAATCTTTCTACATATGTTTGTCTCTCGGGAACAAATCAGAGGAGTCTCAAATACACAGGACACTCAGGGGGACCAAATCCCATAGACTCTTTGGACTTATTAATTTTTGTTCAATGATAGTTTTTAAAACATTCAGGGTAACCATTAATCCTCAAAAGTTGTTTAATATTTCTCAACTCGGCATCTAGTTTACAATCAGAGCAAACCATCAATGCACGATAAGTAAGGGTTCTAATAAGATTAATCTTCCTGGATCTCGGAGCAAACGAATCACAAGTTAAGTAAAGCCAAGAAAACGTGGGTCATACTGGTATGAAAACATACTGGTGTTCTTTCAACCAGTACATCCGGGAACGGAATCTGATCATTCTCCTCTATCTACATTGTATATTTTAAAGAAGGATGGAGATTATTAAGCAAGGAGAAAAATTCTTCCGCTTTAATTAAAGATAAACATGAATAAAGCTATCATCAACATAGCGGAATTAACAAAAGGGTATATTTATCCTATTAAATAAATGCTTCTTATAATAGCCAACAAAATTTATTAGCCAATAAAGGACCCAAAGGACTACACATCGCTACCCTATCAATCTGCTGATACATAAAATTATCGAATCTGAAGGAGACAGACTTGGTAGCCATCTCCATAAACCCAAAGTCACTCTCAGGAAAAGACGGAGTTTTTCCAGGGCCACGATAGAAAAAGTCTGCACAGATCTCTATTGTTTCATCCAATGGAACATTAGTAAACAGATTTGAACGATACGAAAATATTAGTATCGGAATTGGGCTTCAGTTTGCGTATAAATCACCAAACTGAAACGAATCTGGCTCACAATATTCAGAGTAGAAAATTAGGACAGGTACAAGAATTTGGCGAGATTATGTTGAGCAGATCCCAATAAATATATATATATATTACTAAGACCCACTTGGATTATGCACCCACGGAATTTATTTTAATTTTACTATATATATATATATATATATATATATATATATATAGAGAGAGAGAGAGAGAGAGAGAGAGAGAGAGAGCGATAGAGACAGACAGACAGAGATATTGGTTTCTATGTTTTTTACTGAATTTACAGTTGAAGAAATTTCTCTTCGATTGAAACTGTTGCAGGGACATAACAGATAAATATTATGAAAAAGCTCTGATTATTTTATATATAGAGAAGAAAAGTAAAAGGCTGGACTGAAAGATAACCCAAAAGAAATGTGCTAGGATATAGTGGAAGCCAATAAGGCTTACAAAAAGAAAAGATTGGGGCAGGGGTAGGAGGTCAAATATAAAATATGGAGTGAATGACGAATTAAAATGTAATCAAAATGAAACCCAACAGAATTGCGCAGATGCTCAGTGCATAGAATGTTCCCTTTACAATATCCCTTACTTTACCATTCTGCTGAACGGTTTTTTTTTTCACGGAATTAAACTGAACAGAGAGATATGTGGTTTTATTGACGAATGCTAATATCATTGAATTATCATGTGAGAAAACGTATAGAACTTAAAGAGAACACGGAAAACCGTATTTGCAATCAGAAAGAGGCAATTGAAATCTATAGGGCAAATGATCTGTATTGGAGATTTGGAGAATATTTTATTCACAGGATACATAAGCAATGTAAATATTCTACCTAGTGTTTTGTAAAAAGGATTCTTCGAATGCTCCGAGATAAATCGTCAGTCATTTATATCTTTTTCTTTAAAAGTTTCGCGTGCTTTAAAATATGTCTCTTTCCCCGGGTAACCCCGTTTTTGTTGATCAAGTACAAGCTCTCAACTCGGTCGTCGCCTGATACGTATTTATCGGACAGTCTTGTTTTACCGATTCTTTTCCGTTTGGGCGGGATTATTTAAGGTTTTTGACTATTCAGCCAATGATATTCCTTTACGTAAATGTATTATTCAATGTCTTTATCTTCTGCTCTCAGGAGAATTTGGAGTTATTTCCCTTTTTTAAAAGCGGTAAGTTATTTGCTGTCTTTTCTCTCTCTCTCCCCCTCTCTCTCTCTCCCCCTCTCTCTCGCTGTTTATCTCCACAATTTTGCACCATAGAAATTATTTTATATTTGAAGTGGAATTGCGAAAAAAAAAAAAAATTAAACTCAATTTTATATGAATGGATGGCAAAACTAAGAGAAATGGTGATGTTAAAAGTTAATTAGAGCAACAAAGAAGAAATGAGGGAGAGCCACAATCGCACAAACCCTGAAAGGCCAATGCATATAAATAAGGCTATAATCTTGCTTGAAAGATGTAAAAAAAGTAAATAAATGATCGCCAACGTTACAGCCCAAAAAATAAAATGTGTTGCACTTATGGAAGTGAAATACTCTCACACGCATAAATATTTGCATATTGATATTGAAATTGCTATATTAGAAGAAGACACAGTTAATATATCGCGCGTGGAAAATATGTTTTTGTTTCAAGGGAACAACAAGAAAAATATATGCAAAGATTAACTATCAAGAGACGAGATAAGTGGAGAATATATAATTTCTTAAATATTGAATATTCAGTAAATAATTTAAGTGTCATAATTAAGAAAACATTACATCCTAATACGACACTAGAAATGATTATCAATTTAATAAAATTAAATAAATAATTGTATTTATAAATTTGATATTGATTCAGTAATTTGCGAAGACATAATTGAAAATTAGTTGAATATCTTGTCAACAGGACGAACAAGCACACCACTTCTGAAATGAAAACCTCGTGTATAATATATGGATTCCTCATAACTTATGCAATTCTGCGGTTCGTAAGAAAGAGAAACGAAATTAATAGTCTTGCAGAAAGAATTTCACTTCAGTTATAGTGGCAAATTTGTCCAGAGATAGCAGTACAAAAATTATGTATCAATATTGAAGACTCGACTGCCTTATGCGGGTATGTAAAACTGAGAATAGTTATGAGAGCCAGACACTAAACGTGAAAAAAGATTCATCATCAAATTTTAAATATACAAGCTAAAAATAGGAATACATCTATTCATATACAATTCAGTAGACACGCAAAAGAAAACAAACCAAAAATGATCTGAGTATTGTTGAACGTGTGCACTTAAAAAACAAAGACAAACAATGAATAACTGCGTTGAACAAGCAAATTAAAAGGTATTACTTCAAAGTAGACGAGATATAAAAGAAAGACAATATTAGCTGTTTAGAGATGGAGATGAAACTGTAAATTATATGAATGAATACATCTAGTGAAAGAAAGATTAGCCCAAGAGAAATTGATAATATAGTTTATATAATTGATAACGCAGTATATATAACCGTGCAGCTTAATTATATAAGTAAATACTAGACTGTATTCGCAATAATACAATATATAAAATAACGTTGGCATTTGGATTCCACGCCAATAAAAACAATGCCTCTTATCGTAAACGACAATATTATTTTTTCAGATAATGAATTCAGACTTAATAATTGATGATATGTCGAAACTGAAAACGAACGAAGCAATACATACCAGGACAGTGTTAGATTGTATAAAGACATTGGAAATATAACATTTACTATTCCGATATTTTACAAGTCTTTCGGAAAAGACATGTAAAACTTAAAAAAAAAGAATTTTAAAAAAGAAAAAGTGACTAAATCTGAATAAGCGTTTTTGAAATTGGCAAGAATACTGGAGTAGTGGAAACCACATATAACATTCTTCTTCTTCTTCTTCTATGTGCTATGCGCCTTCAGGATATTGGCGATCATGTCTCTCCACAATTTCCTTTCCTTTATATCTTTTAATATTTTTTGCCCTTTTATTATCTCTCCTAAGCCCCGTTCTACTATCAATTTAACCAAGCACATTAGATTATGTGCTGATTTCCTCTGTCCATCTTGCCTCCAATATGCCCTATGAGTATCAAATTTTGTGAGACCCCTTTCCTCCTTATGTGCCCTATAAATGTCAACTGACTCTTTCTGAGGTTAAGTATAAATGCCCTTTTTCCATCGAAAATGCATGTATTTATCATAACCTTGAAAATGAATTGTATATATGATGTCAAATAGAAGTAAGATTGAATAAGTAAGAAATGCAATGAGGTATAACAGAGAATGCCGGAAAATCTCCTCATAGGTGAAGAAGAGACGTAAGCTAACAGTAAAATATTCCTACAGAATGATTTTGTGAATAACATGGACCTGATATGTGATTAGCATGGAAGATTTACGGAATAGGGAAATAAAGCGGAAACTTATATTTAGAATCAGAAAGAAATGATTGAAAATTTGGGGACGCTTAATAATGAAGGACTGCTTGGATAATTTTACACTTACAGGACATCTTGAAAGCAAGAGATGCTGTGAGAAACCTAAGCGGTTTTTAAATGTATAAAATACCAGGTATTTGTTGGAGGTAGCGAAAAGACAAAATCATTAGTAAGTGCTACAAATTAAAGGTAATTATATATGCACATGGTAGCCCGTGTTCTGAATGCATACAGAAGATGATGGCGGCTGTCTACAACGTGGCAATGATTGCATCTTCAAGACTACTGTCGATGCGGCGGCAAAAGTGAAGAAACTTGGTGTTGTCCGACGATAACCATTACACATTTGAAATGAACATGTAAATGAAAAAACATAGTCTCTTTTAGCAACTGCATGTATGCAAAATATTCTGTCACTGGAAATGTGTCATGGGCGTTATCTGGTTCTCTGAAAAGAAAGAAAAACAGAAAGAAATATATATATATATACATACAAAGTAACAAATGAAGAAACAAAGAAAGGGAGGGAAATCAAAAACAAAATGTAACGAATATATATATATCCAAACAAAGAATGATAGACAATAAACAACATGTGACAAAGAAGAAATAAACGATTAAATATACACACACACACACACATATATATAAAATGAATATGACAAAGTACGACAATTATTTAAGACATTTTTATGTTTATACATTCTTTTTTATAGATACAAATATTTAAGTAAATGCTCTCTTTATAATAAACAGTATTAACATTCAGGCCGGTAAATGTGGTTAATACTGTTTATTATAAACAGCGAATTCAAGAGAATATATAAACATAAAAATGTCTGTCTATATATATATATATATATATATATATATATATATATATATATATATATATATATATATATATAATGAAACGGATTAAGTCCGACAGTTATTTAATATATTATCAGTTTATACGTTTTTTATACACACAATTTATTTAAGTAAATGCTTGTGTTTTAATTAAACAGTATAAACAACATTTACCGGACTGAATGTTAGAAACCTTTCCCTGTAAAATATGCTTTCTCCGACAGAAATTGCAACTGTATTTCTAAATGGAAACCACCATTTGACCTGTCGTGCCATACCATTTAGCTACAGAGAAGCGTCTGGTTAGCAAAGGCTTAATTACTGTTTATAAACACACAATCTTCGACGATGTTTCACGATCGATCATATCTGCTCACGGAATACGTTTCGTGAGTAGATACGACCGATCAAAGAAAAATCGTCGAATATCATGTTTTTATCAATTTAGGATTTATGAACGCGATACGAAGCGTATATTGAAGAATTTCAAAGCTAGGCATATCCAGACTGTTTTCAGAAGGGTGAAGATAACAGGTCTCCCAACATACCTAGGGAGTCTTGTCTTCCCACAAGTAAGATAACAAGACCATAACGAATTGCATTACAATGGCATACGGGAGTGGAATCACGGAGAGTCTGTAAATTAGAATTGACTATATATGCGAACTACATTCTTCTACCTCCCCCTTTAAGGAAAGATTCCTGCAAGACCACTGACGAAATGCGCCTTCGACCTTCTCCCGCACTTTCGACCAATGCATTTCCAGCAAGAGATCGGGACCGAACAAGACGTCCGAGGAACGTCCCGGGAAGAGAAGCACACTTCCACACGCCCAACTGCAGGCCAACAGAATTATCCCGGTTGATCTAGGCCCTTGTCACTGTCCAGTGCCCTCTGATCTCTATAACGATTTCGTCAATCTCGGTTCTGGTCGAGAAAAGACCCAAAATATCGTCAGCATAGCAGAATGCCTGGCCGAGGTGGCAGCACCAAGTAGGGAAATTCAGCATAGGATCCGATTCGTGTTTAACATGCGAAGGAAAGGTTTCAACGCAAGAACGTATGGCAAAAGCAGACAACCTTGACGAATGGTGGGATCCATTACGACAAAATGCGGTCGAACCCCATTCACTTCCACCAGTGCACCGGGGGACACATACAGAAGTCGGGTCCAGGTGCGAAAGTACGGCCGAAGCCGGTAGCTGAAACAAGAGCCTCCAGAAATCGATGTTCAACCCTATCAAATGCCATTGAATGATCTAAATTGATCAAGCGTATCAAATGTAGGCTGTTCTGAATAGTCCTGCCCTTCACAGCACAAGTCTTTTCGAAGCCAATCAGACTAGAGCGGACTGCCTACAAACGACTGGCTAAGATCTTGGCTAAAATCTTCAACACTGTATTTATTATGGTCAAAGGCCGAGAGTTACCTATCCTTTCCCAACGGTTATTGTTCTTGTGAAGCAATTTGATCACATTCCTGGTGAAGTGTTGATGCGTAGACCATTGCTTCATCCAGTTGTTCTAAATTAGTTCCAGCAGAGAACCAAGAAGGTGCGACTGCCTTAAGTACATTTCATAAAGAGGTCCAGCTAATCACTGAATTTTATATCTCGGCCAACCAGCTTCAGCGCTTCCCAGATTTCGGATTCTGTGACTGGTCACTTGCACCCAGCCGCCTCGAGGCGAGGAAAGTTGGTGAAATAAGGGTCGAACAGATCCTGAAGGCATCACCTATGCCGCTGTTTGCTGTCACGGTACACTTACCCGGTAATATGACATATACGATATATCTATTGGAAGAGTTTTTAATTTCCTCTACACGCAATTCAGTGGCTGTATTCGTCGCCTCATATTAAGATGTGCGTAGCTACTCTTCTCTCGGGGAACACCGTATGTTGATGTTAGACTTCGCTGGGGACTTCCACCATGAGGGCGATTCGCTGGTCGCTATATTGCCGCTTTTGTTGTCGCTGTATTGGTGTTGCTGGTCCTATTCACGGCCTCTATCCTTTTTTCTTTTCAAGTTAACTTCATTATTTTTTTGGTAATGTCTAAATTCTCAGCAGCCACAGTTGATTGAGGTTTAGACTTTTTCCATAGTGGTGGTGGGCTTTTTCTTCGACCAGGAACAGATCTTATTTAATCGACGGCATTTTTCGGTCATTTTTCATTAATTTTAAAATACCTCTTCTTTTTTTTACAGAAAATAAATTAAACAACAGAATTAAGCAATTACGAGAACAAAATAATCTTAAACAAATACACAAAAAAAAAAATTAATAAGATAACTGAAAATAACAAAAACACAGAAAAAAGCCGATTTAACGAAAACAGTTTGACGTGAAAATTAAAAGGTTACTTAACAAAATATACACAAATTAAAAGAAAGACCTTCTTCAAAGATTAGGAAAACAATTTAACAATGTAAAAACGAGAACAAAAAGGACAAACGAGAATTAAAAAGTTCAGAAAAACTAGATGTTACGCTAGCAACAAAACACGAGTTAGAGTCGGGGATGTAAAATAAATATAAAATCGAAAAAGAAAATTCAGAAATCTTTAATAAAACCCCTAAGAAAAAAAAACGTAAGAAAAATTAAAGATAAACTTAACGTAAGAGTAACAATTCTTCAAACACAAATGATCGACAAAATCACGTCCGGCACGTGGCGAGACTTGTGCTGGTCTGTGAAAACTAACGATCTTTGTATAAAAGTACCATAGGGGAAAGATAATCAGAACAATTACCGTGAATGTATTTAATCGAAAGTAGATGGAGAAGCTACGTTAAGACAACGGGAAAGAACTGAAGCCGAGATTCAAGGTTAATACAAATACTATTGTAGGACGAATGTTAGTCTTATAAATATGTAAGATAATTACTAGCGATAAAAATTATCGAACCCGACAGATTAAACCGTCTTTTTTAGCTAGAGACTTAACAATTAATTCAATATAATCTTTTCAATTAGTGTTAGCTAAAAACGTTATTCTGAGAAAGCGCAATGAGTCACTTTCCTGAAGTTTCTCATCAGTCATGAAGGTAAAAAGGGTTCTCTCACAACATTAAAGAGGGCAGTTTCATTTTTGAGCCGGTAAAAACAACAAGACACTTCTTGCCCCATTTAACAACAGATTGTAGGTCATTTCTTTAGATCTGCTCCCAATGTAACTTAATTAAACCGATCAGACTTTCTATTAAGACCTGAGTAAATAGTTGTGTCATCTACATAGGTACTGAGTTAAGAACTGATGATATCAGGAGGGTCATATATGAAAATGAGAAACAACGTATGTCCAAGGATAGATCATTGGGCAGCACCTGTATCTCTGCAGAGAAATCTAGAAGAGTGGCCATTCAAGATAACTTTCATTTTGACAACTGATAAAAAACAAAGAATCAGTTTAAAAATTCGTTCACAAATACCATAAGCTATCAACTTGTGAAGAAACTAATATAAGAAACCGAATAAACCCATGAAGGCATCCAGTTTGATGAGGGAATAGCAAGCATTTGCATCGCCGCCATATGTGTTCGATATGATGAGAGACTTAGGCTAGTTAGAAATACTTTCAAATCAGTATCGGATTGAAGTTGTTCCAAAGGATCTTGAGGTGAATCTCAAGACGGCATGCCAACCCCATCCTTCAAATTAAAAAAAAAATCTCTAACCAAGCCATAGTGTCACCGCAATACTCTCGCTCTTAAACAGATCTGCACAGTGGACCATCGCCAGGAGACATGCTTACATGTTTTAGGCCAGTCAATTGAGGAGGATCGCTTTGACACTGAGCAAGATATTTAAAGTAGCACACGTTAATTTACCAAGTCAAATTACTTCCAATGGATTTAGATTTAAATCCATGTGGATCATGCTTGGTATTTCTCCTTCGCCGTCTTCTTATACTGCTTTTTCTTCTCGTTATTTGTGTTAAAATAAAATATGGTGCTCTATAAGGCTTGTGCTTAAAGGAGCTATTTACTAGCAAACATCAAGGGCAAAGAATGATTCTTTACTTGAAAATCATAGAAATATTTGCATCCATATACGAGATATTAAGCCCTTTAACCGGGAATTGTCAAGCATTAGTCTCATATATGGGTTAGTTTTTGTCGGACATTGCATAAACTTGACACTCACCATATCCTTCCTCTGCGTGCTCATGAAAAGAGATAGAAAGTTATGCAACTGCTAGGGGCGCATGCCAAATTAGTTAAGCCCAGACAACTGAAAAACAGATTTGTGGTAATGAACGGTATATTTACTGTTCCATCAAGACCAAAGATGCCCATTTTACCACGTCCAGTCAATTAAGATGACAACACAGGAGAGTCGTTTCGGCTGAACATTTGTCATTGTTGTTATTATTATTATTATTATTATTATTTCCTTTGATTTCTAATGTATACACATTTATATCCGGATCACAACCGGAGACCTAAATTCAGAAATGGCATCATGCTATTTTCTATTGAGCATCATTTACGAAAAAAAGTACCAAAGGTAACATACATTTTGGATAAAGCCCATCGTATTTTTCTTATATATTTAAGGCTTAGGCTATCAGGAATACCTTCACTGAATCTATCGGAACCTTTTCCAGTTAAACCGAGGACTCCGACTATAACTGGAATTGTTGATGTCCTCATGTGCCACATCTTTCGATTTCAAGGTCCTTGAACTTTTCATCGGTACATTACAATCTACAGGGACAGCCATGTCGATAGAAAAGCACATTCTGCTTGTTTTGTCTTTCAGTCTGATGCCTGGTTGATTAACTTTGATTGCTATATGCGTGTGTATTATAAAACCCTATAAAATGTTTTATAGGTCCTATGTCTTTAACAGGGTCTAGGTGGCGTTCATACCAATTTCATACAGTCTCCTTTCCGTAAAACTTGCAGATTTCCCACTACAGATATTGGCTCACTCAGTCATGCCGTGTTTTATATTCAGTGGGTGCCAATAACCGTGCAACCTGATGCAAGATGGTCAGTTGTTTCTGGTTATTTATGACTGAATCTACATTTTGGGCAAACACATTTTTTTCATTATGTCTGCTTGATAATTTCTAGTGAGCAAGAATGGGTCCTGTGAAGCAATAATTAAACCTTCAACCGTGATTCAACCGCTAGGTGAAGTTCAGTCAACTGAAAAACAGATTTGTGGTAATGAACTGTACATTTACTGTTTCATCAAGACGAAATACGTAGATTTTACCTCGTCCAGTCAATTAAGATGACAAGACATGGGAGTGGTGTCGTTACAATAATTGTTGTTGTTATTACGATACTTTGGGAACACAAAGGGGAAACAGAAACAAGAGAAAGAATTGAATTAAAAAACGAGGAAATTATAATGATCATCAAAGCGAAAGAAATGTCCGATTATCTCGCATTAATGGAACCAAATTCAATTGAGCAAATTAAGAAAGGAAAATTAGAAAGGAATAATTCAGAAAATCATAGAAAATTATTAGAAACTATTCAGAAACGAGAAAGAAAAAATTGAAAAACTGATGTAAAGAACGAATACCTTGTGTTGTGTTCATTATCATTCTTAAATGCCCAACAGAAATAAGGAAGTTCGATGACAAAACATGGAAAACAAAACCTGGAAGAGTATCAGAAATAATTATCCATTACACTTAAAACAGTTGATAGGAAAGTAAGATGACGGAAAATGATTCATCTGCACTGAAGAATGCATTGACTTTAACAACAAGAGATTTGATTGCTACAAAAAGACTAGCTGAAATCTTTTTCGGCTTTCTGGTCGAACTCTCTTCCTCTGAGCAGAGAGGAACCTGGATGAGGCTATGCCGAAGGACAGAGTCTCGTTTGGGGAGGTAGATCTACCTGATCCTGTTTATGCCGGTTCTACAGGGATTTTTTGGCCGAGCCTACGAGATCGGAAACCCCATATTAAATTCGGTCTTGTGCCACATGCAACTGCGTAGGGCAATAACTAAATACACTATCCAGTGTCGTAAGGAGTAATTAAATCGCACAAAATGCAGAAAGAACAAAGACGACGACGAATAAATAAATAAGGAATTCAAAATCAGAATGAAGAAATAAAAAGTAAAAAGTTTATACGTGTTTTTTTTCTAGAAATTAGTTGAATGACTAGAGAGTAAACGTCAGGAACATGGTCGAAAAAGGACATTTAAAAAGAGAAATTATAATGATTAATTATGTCTATTATGTTATACATAATAAATAAAACATTAAAAAACATGAATATTACTATGTTAATAAATGAATGAACTGATTATATAAAGGAACGCATATGTTCTCTGAGAACGAATAGAAAGTTTAAATAACTGAGTAAAGAAGGTGACTCTCTTTTATCCGGGCAATTGATGATGATTTAATACAAAAAAATCAATTATATATTCATAAAGATGGAATTATTTGTAATTTTCTCTCTCTCTATGCTATGATAACGGATACTTTTTTCACAATCTAATGAACGCTCAGCACATTTTGCATTTAAAAGAATAATGAAAAAATGACGGTAATGGATATCAATGCACAACTTTGTATAAATACTTATATTAATGAACAACGTATAGTTTTGTGCCACTTACACCTTTGAAGATGATCTTGGAAAAAGATCGAAAGTACTTGGAAAATGAAAATAAAAGAATTTTAAATAGCTACAGCATATTTCTCTCAACCTTCAACTAAAATACACGGAATGTTATTCGTGAGTATGAACAGATTTTGTTAAAAATTAGCATACATAATGTCTGTAATTTTTTCAATCAAACATGCCGAAAAGAGAATTTGATGTCTAAATACACACGCACATATATATATATATATATATATATATATATATATATATATATATACATATATATATATATATGTATATATAAATGTAGAGAGAGATAGATATTTAAAAATGTTTTTTCTAGTACAACATTTAAGGATAGCTAGGAATATGCATAATTTTATGGTATTTTAATGTATATTTTAAAAGCTAAAAAACAGCCGGTTTCGTCCCAGCATTATCAAGTTTATTTCTTGGATATAAAAAATAAACGTGTAAATTTAATTGATATTAATTATAACCAATGGAGGGAAACAATTTCAAGAAAGCTAGAGTCCAATAACATTCAGACCCTGTAAGCATTCCCTCTGTTTACAAAGGGTAGGCCCACGGAATCTGATATACAAGGACTCTAGAACCGTGAGGTGATATGAGGAGTGTGACCTCGATAAGATAGAAAAACGGTCCACCCTAAAATCAAAGACACAATTCCTACTATTTATAACATGCTCTGCAATAGAAGAGCCAGAAGCGTTAATTAGTTGACTTTTCCTGGCATACGGATTCAAAAACCCGGGTTGTAAGTGTTGCTTTATTCTCAGATCCATATTATATATATATATATATATATATATATATATATATATATATATATATAAGCATTTCACCTCAAGCAAGGCGGGAAACCACTAGCACGCAAGGGGTTACAGAGAGTTGGAGCTAGAGAAAATAGGAGTGACAGATGAAGAGAAGGATAGGGGATAGATCAGGCATCTGGAGATTGATATTACATTTGAATATTTGGAGATTATAGCTATCGGGAAAACAGGAATAGAGGAGGGAGTTCCACAGGCGAGAGGTGCGAGACATGAAACTATTGGAGTAGAAGAGATGGCTACATATAACAGTTTCGACATTGGAAGGGTCTGAGCGAGATGCCAGCCTAGTAGAACGTTTAAATTCATGAAGTTTGGGAACCAGCGAAAGCAGCTCATCGGAGCAGTTAGCATGAAAGTATTTGTAAAAAGACAGAGGGTGGCGACGGCACGTTTGTGAGAGAGCAACTGCAAACGAGATGCCAGATCAGGGCCAATTACATTGCATATCCGTCTCTGGATCTTTAGCCAGCGGGAGATGGTCCTTGACGTATACTCCAAGGCAATGCATGTGGGTTTGAGAGTCTTTTCTAAGGAGGGGAAGGTAGCCGATGATCGAGAGGTCATAGGAGGGGGTAATATATATATGGTAGTCATTTGTAACAGTATACATGTGAGATACTGAAAAATACGTGGATATAAAACATTCATTACGGTTATGCTAAAATGAAGAGACTTTAAGAAAATAGTTCGTGGAGACTGAGTTTATGTTTTGGTTTAGCTTATACTTTCAAATTGTACTCATACATTTTTGGTTTTATAACCGAATAGCTTTACCGAATTCAAATTGAAAAACGTTATTATTATATTAGTAGCAGTAGTTGGAGGAATACGAGGAGGAGTAACACTATCAAGGAAAATTTGAACAAACTATAATTGGAATAAGAATGTAGTATAAACACATTATTCCGAAAATTTTCGCCATTTTTATTTCAACATAGAAATATAGAAGAGAAAACAAAAGCAACAAATATTTGTTTTTTTTTTTGTTTCGTTTCACTGCAGCCAAACAATAAAAAGCAATTTCAATAATTTTTTTTTTGTTTGCCTCGGTACATATTTGTGAGCTCACGTTTACGCATATATGGCTGCATTAAGACGCAAGCAAGCGCCTAAAAAATATGGGAAGAACGAAAAAAAACGGTTTAGAAATTTATTATAAGTAAAAAGAATAGAAAAATACCATTTTTATCAAATAAAAATATTTTGAAAAGCAAATAAGACGAAAAATGTTTATTTAGAAAAAAATCGTAGGATTGCGAAAAAGATAATAAAAAATAAAAATTGAAGAAAATATGAAAGAAATATAGGAATATAATGAATGGCAGAAAGAAAATGAGAAGTAACGCGACGTAGAAAGAAAAATTATTTTTTAAAAGAAGAAAGAATTAGAGAAGTCTAGGATAACGGAATGAAAGAATTAAAAAGAAAAAAAAAAGAAAGGGTAAGAAATATGAATACAACAAAGAGAAAAATGAAAAGAAATGAAAAGAAAGAAATGTATAGTATCAATGATTTCTGAAAACTTGGAAATGTACCTTAGTACGCTTAATACTGAAAGGAATATTTTCTACTAAGAAAACTAAATTATACAGACTTGTCGGGCAACGGATTACGCAAGATAAGAAATCAGATTGTAAGTACATGGTAGGAAGGAAATAAATAAATAAGTTCAATATTCGAGTATAAAAGTCAAACGAAGTAGAAAAAAACGGGAAAAAGAAAACGTAAGAATACAGAAAATAAGAAAAGCCGCTAAAATAAACAATAAAATTAATCGAAATATAAAATCGAATAAAGAAATTTAAGTAATAAAAATATCGGAAAAAATTACTGATAAAAAAGACTGATTTTTTTTTTAAAAAAAAGAATAAAATAAATAATTCATAAAAACAAGACATTAATAAATAAATAGACTAAAAAAATAAAAATTAAGAATATAAATCACTTGAAGAAAGAATAAAGAAACAATTTTTAAAGAATCTAATTCCTCAAGAACAAAATCAAAAACATGTATATTGATAAGAATAGTGCAAACACCTCAAATATTTTTTTAAAAAAGTATATAGACAAAATTGATGAAAATGATTTGGTAATAAGGCCGTCTTGAAGAATATAAATGGTAAACTGAAGAAAATTTATTGATTTTACATACATTGAAAAACGTCTGTCCAACCTTACAGATGCGTTTGTTTGCATAGCCACTTCTCCAGAGAAACCTTGTCCGAAAATGCCTGAAAATAATTTCTTTAACTACCAACCATTACATACCGCAAACTTCGTCTTTCGTCTGCAAGAGAAGAAGAAGAGAGAAAAATATCAGGAATTACCCTCCACACACACACACAAAAAAAGAAAGAGATAAAATATGAAAATTGATAGAAAGTGTGAAAGGAAAAATTCTTGAATTGTTGATGAGATGTTTGTGTTTATACACACATTCCTGAGCAATGAAAACTTTTTTTTTATCATAATTTCTCCCAAGAACTATTATTTCCTGTTGCTGCCGAACAGATGTCGCAAACCAAAGTCTGGTTGCTTTTTCCCATAAATTTGAGTATCTCGACTAGTTATTATCTTTTATGATTTGAGCCTAGAAAAAAGATAAAGAAATAAATTTAATGTTTTTATATTTTGATTACAATGCGTAATATTTCGCCTGGAGACAGATTTGTCTGTCAAATTCTAAACTTGACTATGAATGGCCATCATTCGCTAGCTCTTTAAATAAGTATATACTAACCTATCTATATTTAGTAGTCTTAGTTTTGTACAACACAGGGCAACACATAGAAAATGACTGAACCTGTGTATTATAAAGATTAGCATTCTAAATTCTGCTCATAACTGTGGTAAGATACTAAATTTTAACATCTTTGGTAATAACGATGTAAAAGTAATTAAAATTTAACACACTTTCTGTAGAGTAATCAATATAAACCGTTAGTTAAAAAAACAAAAAAGAAACAACAATTCAATGTAGAAATTTATTAGTCTTCAACGAAAACAAATTCTATCTAATCTAGCAGTTTTGTTTTCTTTATTTCTGATCATTACAAATATTTTTGAAAACAAATATTTAACCCTTTGAACCCTGCGTTCCTGAACAATATTAACTCTTCTGCCTGAGCTCCTGAGTCAAAATTCGCAAATAATTGGTACGTAATACGGTAGATATAAAAATAGTTACTTACCGTTCAACCGGTACTTGAGAAGTAAGTCATTTTTCTCTAACACCGTTCAACTGGTCGCTGGGCATTACATCATTTTTTTCTATCACGGGTAAAGCAGTAGTTCGGGCTGAAAGTGTTAATCAGATCGTCTCGTAAGCCTATATCTACATGGAAGTGCTATGACGCAGTGGTTTGAATGTCGAGTTTGTGTTTTAACCCTTTGAGCCCTGCGTCCCTGAACAATTTTAACCCGTCTGCCTGAGTAAAAATTCGCAAATAATTGGTATGTAATGTTTCACGGTAGATATAAAAATAGTTACAAGTGTTTACCCACCATTTACCCAGTGGCTGGGAATTATGTCATTTTCTCTATCACTGTTCAACCTGTGGCTGGGAATCACGTCATTTTCTCTGCCACCAGTAAACCGGCGGTCGAGGCTCAAAGGGTTAATATAATTATATTAACATGATAAATATATAATTGCGAATAAGTAAATGCTAAACACTTCAAATAACACGGTGTATAGATCGATTATAACAAATTTAATATAGGGAAATAGACAATGAAAATAGAATAAGCTGCGCTTGAGGTAGTTTCGCTCAACACCACCAATTGCTACAAAACCAAAACATTGAAATCTAAATTATCCTGTTCTTAAATTGTTTTATCAGTTCGAGATATGGATGAAATGTATGGCGCCAAACTCTTTCAGAAATATCTTATCTGCTAGCTGTTTACAACCGCTTCCTCAGTTCAATGGTTAAAATGGCTTTGAGAAAGTGAAGCCTGTGCGTCTTGGCGTAAGCCATCCTTCTTCCAAACTTGAGGACCGGCGCTACAGAATCTCAAACGAAGAACTGTACCAAATAACAGATCAAATTACTTGAGGACTTTCAACAGCGGTAAGAACTGAGGTTGATATTCCACACTACTACAAATAAAAGTTAGGAAGGAAATCCCCATCGATACTGGAAAGAGCTATAACAGTTAACGGACATGAGAAACCTATCTCCCTGAAAAATTTATATTAAAGAAAAAAGATTTCGCCTGACAGTAGTACTGGCTGTTCGGTCAATGAATGTCGAATATTTCCTCATAAGGAAATGGCTAATATTATCAATACCATTAGCCTGTGGGTTTCACCTTATTATATCATCTTTTATTATAAATATTTATATTCTGATATTTTATAATAATTGATAAGTTCCCATGTGTCTGATCAGACCAATGCTGGAAAGACACTCTCTTCGCAAATCATCATCAGGTCGAGAATTCTACTCGGATTCTCCTGATTCTTTCCCTTAAACCATCTCTGTCAGATATCGCAGTCGGCAGGTCCTTCAGATGGCATCCACAGTCATCTACAAGTTGGTCAATGTAGGTGTGATTAGGTCTTCCAACCGACCTTTTGACGCGCAATGGGTTCCATAGGAGGGTGTCATTAACAAGTTCTGACTTACTTCTCCAGGAGTGTCCAGCTAGCTGAAGCCTTCTCTCTCTCTTAGCGAAACTGAGATAGGAGGAAGGTGTCCTTACAGACATTTCTTTGTTGGATGTTTCTTCCAGTAGATGTCCACTGCAACTCGTAATATCCTTGTGTATGTTCCGTTAAGTAATGTTTCCTAGTGTTTCGTCAGTTTCTCCGTCTTGAGCCGTAGAGCAAGACAGTTCTACCGTGGGCTTAAAGAAGTCACTCTTAAGGACTTAAGGAGTAGGAGGACTTACAGATGGTGATCAGGCCATCACGGAGACGACAGGTCATGCCTTTGAGGATATTGATGTCTCTCTCCGTTGACTGGATGCTGCTTCTGAGGTAAAGTAATTCCTCACAGGAGATAAGTTCCCGTGTATCTGATTAGACGAAACCTGGAAAGACACACTTTTCTGCAAATAAGGCATCGGAAAACATATTGGTTATTAAACTTATTATCGTAATAGTATAAATATTGATACTAAATTTCCAGTATCGCATAGATAAACATTGCCATAAGTGATTAGATGATACTGACTGAAATGAGTAAAGCTATTTATTAATGGGGACTCTACGGTGTCAATTCGGTAATATTCATTTGAAAACAGAATAATTAAAACGAAATAGATAGTAAGAATATCACAAATAAAAACGTGAGAAAAATAAAAAGCCGTCTTGGGTAAGACGATAAACTAAATCCGAGTGCAAGGCATCGCATCAGCAGGTTTAGAGGAGCGTGGAACCACCTCCTAATTGTTGGTGTTCTCAGGTCCACCCTGACTCGGGGTGGTAGCACCTGTTAGGATCCCAGTTAGGGGCAAATACCTAACCCTCAAACTGGGGTTAAAAGACCATGAAAATGTGAAAATAGGTTTTAATGCATGAAATACTTTGTAAAAATTATTACTAGCAATACATTATTACAAGCAATACTTTTTTGAAAACAAATGATATTACCTGCTATATATTTTTGAAAAAATGTATTACCAGCAATAAATTTTTGAAGAAAAAAGTATTACCAAAAATAAAAAATTGTCGGCATTTGATATGCTGAAAAACGAACCAAACTAAACCCAAAATAAATAGATATTAAGAATGAAAAATGGATCGGCTGAGTAGAAATATATAAAGACGCTGATACTACGAATTTAATTAGAGAGAATTGAGGTGGAATATTAAAACATTAGGTAAAGACAACGAACTACCATCTTTAAGTAGACATAAAAAATCGACTGTAAGTAGGTCGAAGTTTTATATACAAACTGATTTATCAACATTAATTTGGAGCTATAGTGGATGTTCTTGACGGCTGGGTTAGTATTTGGATTCATCATCGAAATACCCAACCAAAATAGTAAAGAATACAGCAGAGTGAAGATGGAATACTACTCGATACTTGTGATGCAACTCATAGAAAAAATTACCTTCAAAGCTGAGAGTGATATCAAGTGATTACTAGAGTATGGAAATCGCTAAGAATTAAGTGGGATTTCGAGCGATTTACGTATTATGTTGTTCTCAAAAACTTTAGTTTGTTTTGTTTTATTTTAAGGTATATCAACCTCAATGGTTTATTTTATCTGGACAGGTTTTTTTATTACAGGTAATATTTTTTTTCAGAAATGTAATGCTAGTAATACATTTTTACAAAGTATTTCTGGTACTGAAACCTATTTTTCACATTCATAGTACTCCATCCGCGTCTTTCGTAAGATGATAAACAAACTCTAACATCAAGGCCTCTGATCAGGAGGTTTTGAGAAACATGGAACCACCTCTTAATTGTTGGTGTTCCCACGTCCACCCTGACCCGTGGTGGTAACAACTCTTAGGATCCCAACTATGGGCAAATATTTAAGTCCCAAACTTTTGTCAAAACACTACGAAAGTTTACCACCAATTAATTTTTTGAGGAAAAATTAATACCAGCAGTACATTACCAGCAATACATTTTTGAAGAAAATAAATATTACCAACAATATATTTTGAAAGGAAAAAAACTATTACTAGAAATACATTTTTGAAGGAAAAATATTACCATCGATTTATGTTTGGAAAAAATATTACCAGCAATAAAAATCTTGTCGGTATTAAATAAGCCAGTGAGGTTAAAAGAAAATAAACCAAACAAAATCTTGGATCTTAGAGCGTTTGGATTTTGATTCGATACGTGTTCTCTGAGTGAAAACCATTCGTCGATCATTGTTTTCTGTATGCTTATAACACTTCTCAACCTTTTTCAGGCCATGGACTCTATTTTTTCTTTAAAAATTAAAATAGATTCTTCCTCCTTTCACTTTTAGGCTATTCAATTTCCACACTAAAATAATCAATGAAAAGACAGAGTAGTCTATTTAAACTTTAAAATTTATTTTAGCAAACAAGAATAAACCCAGGGTAAATATATATATATATATATATATATATATATATATATATATATATATATATATATATATATATATGATAAAAATAATGTAAATATAGCACTGCATAATACCTACGTAATTTTGAAAATTTCAAATATAATGGACATGTGAGTAATTAAACAAAATATATTTTTTAATTGTTCAAATATGAATAATTATGATATATTTTGTGAAATGGCTACGATTTTTATGGCTACAAATTCTCTGCGGACCACTAGAATTGCAATGTCAACCACGTTGAGAAAGACTGATTGAGACGACACTCTGTTTAATGTGAATGCCATGTGTTCGAAGGATTTCATTTTTCTAATACTTGTTCGTGTATTTACCAGCCAAAAGATAAGTGGCACGCGCTGAGATTTATTTTTCGAGGTCGTTTAGCTCAGAATGGCTCACATGTAGTGAGAGGCGTCTTTCTGACCAAACGAGTGATATCATTTGTACATAGAAAATAGGGATTATTTACAGGCAAACACAAGCGTAATCATCAATACAAACACAGAATAAGATATGCAAACGCGGAAGTAGATACGCATTTTTATATAAGTGAGAGGACGTATCAATAAAATCATAGGCTCATCAAATAATTATGAGTTGAATATTGATCTGAAAACTTCACTACTTAACGTTTCAGGATTTTAATAGAAAAAAAGTAAATTAAACTGAAGGAAATATGTTATTTCTGTCGGATTTTTTTAATGACTTCCATTGAAACGAGGCGATGAATTCTCTACGACACACGGGGTTAGGGAACGTGAAATATTATGATAAAAATATTGAGAGAGAACTATAAAAGAACAGGTATTAAGACGACAGAAGATAGCAATTGACATTGCATTTCCACTTGTGTAAGGCAAAAGATGTCAGAATAGAGATCCATGAACGAGATGTGATAGAAAAGAAACGGGTAGCATCGAACTGACTGTTATATAGAACCATTTCAAAATGATTATACCTCGCTTCCAATCTAGTACTGCGTTTACATTCCTCAGATGAAGAATTATTTTCTATACTCAGATTAATATCCTCATCTTTGTTTTTACTATCACAAATTTTCGAGACGTTGAAGTCTCTGGCTTTTTCCGATGCCTGTCAATCTAATGAGAATTCAGAAAATCTGGAATTGAAACTTTTATTTAATCTATGTGCTATATTGTACAACTTATATTGTCTATATCTGTAAATACATTGCCATTTTAATTTTTGATTTTTTAAAAATTTCCACTCACTTATTACTGATCGTCTTTCCATTGAACATGAGTTTGACCGACGGACTGAACTCACGATTACTATGTCTACAGTTTCACAAACCGGCTGTTTCATACAACTATTCCCCTGTAAACGTAACACAGACTCAGGTTAGTTCCACGCCCCATTCATACAAGCTCATCAGCTTGGTGGATCGCTAAATTCCTGCATCTATCTTGCCCCCAACATCATCCGTGAGGTTGAAGTTCTACAAGCTTTCTTTCCAACTTATGTGACCAAGAATTTTACGCTCTCTCTTCCTGATTCTGTTTGACAAGAAATTTATTAGAAACAAAGAAAAAAGTGCTGAGCATCAACGCAATATCAGTCCTCTTATATGACAAGATGTTCTGGACGATCACCTCAACGATGTAGACGATACTTGACGTCACATAGATGTGGTTCTGCGGAAAGAATCTGAGAATAAAACGGACTGGGCATGAGAGTAATGAGGAAGTTTTAAAGATAATGGAAAATAACAGAAAATGTATACTTAGAATCATAAGATCCAGTTCATATTTCTAAGACATTATGAACAAACAGTACTTGTAGAATTTCATACTCACCGGGTGTATTCAAAGAAGAGAAACAGACGTAAATAGCGCCAGTTTAATTGATGTATTGTTCCATATATTATAGCGATTTAGCTTAAATTTAATATTTTCTTCAGCTCAGATGGAGACCTATTACTTTTCAACACAAAGGTGAAATTCACAAAGTTTGGTATTATGTATCCTGTCTTCATTTTTTGTCTGATTCAGCAAGAAGTATTCATTAGAATTTTCTTATTACATTCTGACAAATTGTGACAGGAACAATTTAGCTTTATTCCTGCTGAATACTAAAATCTATGTGATGCGTAAAAGAAACTGTTATATAGCTTAATGGCAACCATGCTATATTTTGTGAAATCGTTTTCGAATTCATGCAAGATCCTGACACCGATTGCAACATAGTCAGATTTAACAAGATTACAAAGTTACTCTCACAGATTGTCAAAACGGAAAACATTATTACTCTGTCTGCTATGATTACTGCTCAGTTATTTTTGTTTGAAATCACACTTCTTTCCATCATTTGTTCCAAAGAAATCGTTCATTTATTTTCGCTTTAAGTCACGAACAAATATAGAATAAATATGGTGGAAAATACACACGTAAACAAAAACGTCTTAATATATATATATATATATATATATATATATATCTTTAAAGCCAAAATTAAATATTTTATTTTGTAATGTTTTTCTTGAAGAACACAACACGAATCTAATCAAATTATCGAACAGTTAAGAAATATATACTGGTCTTTTTAGTAGTATTTCATGATTCATTTGTTTTGTGGAAATGTTCCGCGTTAAGCCAAATGTATAACGGCCCAGATACTGAAATACTTCAACCTTTTTCGAAAAAAACGCAGAATTGAGCGTCAGTTAGTATATTCAACTCATTGAAGTTCTGACAGAAATCTGTTAATTCTCATGGAAAAAAAACATTGAAAATATCTTCTTGTTCTTGAGGAAACAAAATCAGAATTTTCGACAGCAAATGTTCAGAAATAAACTTCGTTTAAGGATTTTAATTTGTAAGGTTTTGTTAGAAATTAATCAAAAATACTTATATAACGTTGTTTGATGTTTCTTTATGAAACATATCGTTTTTATTATGAGTTACCCTTTATGTTATTTTCAAATGATCTGCAAGCTAGCAGCGTGTCTGTTATTGTCGATGGATTCCAAGAAATCACTGTTTCAGAATCTGTGAAAATACGTTAATCAATTTCGATTTTACTTACATAAGACAACGCTTGGAAAATTCTCATAAAAAGCTTCTTCTTTGTGCCTTGGCTCTTCAGGAATTGGGTGATCATGATTTTCCACAAATTCCTATCTCTTGTGTTCCTTAGCAATATTTCTCCGTTTGCTTAGGCTCCGGGCCCGTAGTCCCGTAGACCCAAGCTAAGAATATCCTAATTAATGATGCTTGTTGTCTTCCCCTATTTTCCACTCTTCGATAGCTTCTGTAGGGAGTTAGGTTTTCCAAATGCTTACTCTATTATATTACGTGTCCAGGGAATTTAATCTCTCTGTCTGTCTGTCTATCTGTCTCTCCGTCTCTCTCTCTCTCTCTCTCTCTCTCTCTCTCTCTCTCTCTCTCTCTCTCTCTCTCTCTCTCTCTCAGTGGTTCTCTTTGGCCATTTCCTTTTAGACGTCGCCGCTTCTTACTCGTTCCTTCCAGCGAATTCCGAGCATCTCCAGAACAACATAAATGTTACCTCCAGTTTTCTTTTCATGTGAACATACTGTCCGGTCTTCACTGCTTTATAAGTGAATCTAGAGAGTGGTCCGAAAGTCTTGTCACCGTGTACAAAATAATTTTCTATTTCAGATTGCTGACACGAGCTATACAAAATTGATGGTGTTCATACAGACCTTGTAGATGTGTGACAACGTCACTGAAAGTGAATAAACTTAATCCAGTACATCTGTTTTGTATCACTGTATTACTTGTTGTTCTATTGTTCTCAATACTTTTTAGTATGGGGTGACAATACTTTCGGACCATCTGTATATCGCATATTAATTCATCGTTCTTTTATTTGTTTTTAACAGCTTTGCTTCTGTTTCTTAGCACTTACTTTATCGTCTCGAATGCACATTTCGCTCATTCAATATACGCTTAGATTTCGGTGTCATATTGTCCATTCTCTGTTGAAATATTTCCCAAGTATATAATATTCTATTCTTGTTTGATATTTGAATCTTCAATTCTTAGTTCGCCACTTTCCCTTTTTTTTGCTAGCTGATGACCATACTTTTGATCTCATTGATCTACATGGTTAATCCGTTTGTCTCATATTCCATTGTTAAAGTCTCCTCTTGTTTTATTTCTGTACAAGCAGTCAACTCAGTGTCAACTGCATATCTTTAAGTGCTAAGAGTATATCCACCGAAAATAGCTACCGGTAGCGTATCCAGTTTTCTTAGATTATCCTTGCTGTAGACATTGAATAAATCTGGAGAGAAGACATATATTTGTTTTACTCCATTCATATGTTTGTGTAAGTATTCAAATCGTTTTCTATCCGTATACAGGCGGTTGGCTCACAGTATAATTTCTGGATTATTTTAACATCTTTTTCAAATAGATCTACTTTTACTAACAGTTCACTAATTCAGGCAAGACAATTTTTATCTTTAGAATCTATCTTACATATCTATACGTCTACGATTCGTCCATACTTAGAATAGTGCTGCCACATATAGTCCTGTGCCTCTACAATTTACCTTGAGTTCCTTGATATGATCCAAAAAATAATCTGAAGTATTATTGGTCCTGATCTGGCGACTCAGTACCATTTACTTTCCCACCGCCATTAGGTTGTCTGTTTATGTCTATAAATACTTTCATTGTAATTGTTCGAACGATCTCTTCACAATGGTACCTAGAGAGTTTTTTAAATTTAAACACAGCACTAGAGTAGCGTCGAGATCTCATCAATTTACAGTTGAGCTGGCTAGACGTAGCCGCAAGTTCTATGCTAACAGTTTCTTCTCTCGAACTTGTTGCTTGTGTAACACCCATCCGGCTACATCCTTTCCAGACAACTAAATGAAGTGTCAATATACTATCGTGCTGATTACTCTCCTCTCTTCCCGCTCACTCTTATTGTGTCTGTTCTTAATTCATCAACACCCTGTAACCCTTTGTGTTTTAGTGGCATTACTGCATTGCTTGGGGTGATTCCGACAAAACCAAACAAAAAAAAACTGCTCAAATAGATACTTGTGACATATTTTTTATTAAATACCTTTGCAGAACCTATAAAACATAGGGGTATATACTTATCCATTTCTTTTGCTACTTCAAATATCATTCTAATAAGTAATATACAATTTATTGTTCTTGCGATCTTGATAAAACTAAAGTGTTTTTGTTTAATTCTGCTTCGCGCTCTATTCACCAGAACTCGCATCATTAGTTTGTTTAGGTGGCTCATTTAGTTGATCGTCCGATGGGGCACGCATTAATTTGCGGCTGTTTTCTTAGTTAATACTACTAAGATAGATTTATTCCCCTTATATGGCCACTGTTGTACATTATGTTTACTTCTGTGATACTGTCAATACCGAGATTGTCTATGACCGAGTAGCCATTATATATAGGGACACTTAATTTAAAATCAACATTAGTCCTTTCATGCTCAGTTCGTACTTAAGGAAAAATAACCAATGTTCCTTGTATTCCGTTGCTGAAATAGTTATCAGAATTACTGTTAGAAGTCTGATACATATTTCGCGATGAATATGTCTATTATTGGTAAATGCTGCATCTATTTTCAAGTAGTTATTGGCTAATTTTATTTGAATTAAGTATAAGAACATTGTCTTTTTAAATCATGCAACTTTTTTTTAAAATACTCGGCCCGTGTAGCAAATATGAATTTGAAATATTAAAATCAACACGGATTTTAGACGACAGGATAAAATCTGCAACTGCCTTAACCACGTAAAAAGCGCTAGCTAGTCTAAAGATTTGCGCGTTCACTTACTTGTAATACGTAAGATGTTATTATAGCAAAAATGTACCTCTCTATTTTCTTTCCGTCTCAATTATTCTCTGTATATTGAAGTGTAACAAACTTAATTTGGTTTCTGAGATACTTGCGTCTTTTGCTTCGAGCGACTTTGATGGTTGTTCGACCGCAGATAAAAGTCAGGCTATTGAATCATGATTTGAAATAAACTAACACACTGGCTCTGGACTTTATTTTTTATGTCAATGACTACATTTAACCATTATCCACAATGTCATTCCAAGCGTCCAATACTGTCTGATTCAAAAAGTATATTGAAGAATTTCATCTTCGATAAGGAGTAACATTTCCGAAGATTTCTAATCAGTGATTTCTAATGAAGGGTCATGGTTCTCCGTAACTACCAGTTCTTGTTGCTCTGAAAATTAATTTCTGTTTATTTCCAGTTCTTAATTTTACTAGTCTTGTTACGTTATCTGTGAAAACGTTTTCTCGTTTGTTTGTTTTTTTTTCACTTTGCATTATATGTGCGTTGTAAGTTTTACATTCGCTAGACTTTCTTTTCTTATATTAACAACATGGATTTCGCATATTTCTGTCGCAGTTTTGAAGTGAGCAATTATCCTCGATTTTTATGGGTTTGAACGGAGATCACCGGAGAGCAAACACAGGCGATCCCATTTTGAATAAGTGCATCACGTGATGGTAAAGGAAATGTATATATAAGAATTAGTGTGGCGTCTAAGTGATCACTATCTTGATTACTTCGTATGTGTGCTGGTCAAACTCTCTGCCTCAGAATCTCGTCTCGGGAGACAGCTACCCGAATCCGTTATTATGGGGTCTACGGGGAATTTTTGGCAGAGACTACGGGCTCGGATACCCCACAATAATCTGGACCTTGTGAAACATCCGATTGCGTGGGGCGGTTAGAGAATATCTCACTAAACGGATTACTATTCCGATGACTATTTGGTGGTTACTTTTCGATCGAGTATTATCGTGAAACTACTATTAGTTTGAAAGTTATTCAACGGCGTTTGACACCAGTATTGTTCAAAGGAGTTACTATAGTTGTATCTGCGATTACAAAGTCTCTACTACAACGGCTTTACGAAAGTGGCAACGAGTGTTCGTTAAAATCACAAAAACAATCGCAGAGAGTAAAAGAACGTTAACTTGTGGCAAGAGTTCGAATAATTATATAATAAATATCTCTCGTCCGCATTGCATTAGATATGAATATGTACTTGTAAAATCTCTGGTAAAATATTTATAAATCTGTGCTAATGTGCAGACTTTAAACTTATTTATTAACTTTCTAAACTAGCTTTTCTACTTTCCATTGTTTCATATATATATATATATATATATATATATATATATATATTATTATTACTATTATTATTATTATTATTTCAGTGACAAAAATGGTTTGATGATTTATTCGTTTTCTACGGTTTATCAATACTTTGCCGTTTATTTAAAGCCAAAGAATGTTTTGAGATTGTAATTTAAAAAATATATATAGTAATGGTTTCAGTGATATAAATCTTACTAATTAACCCATAGCTGGGCGCGAGAAGAGGCAGATTCGTACCTTCCCAATGGCTTTGGTGCGTACATGAATATAACAAATTCGAGGGGAATTAGACCTTGGCCCTCCGATTAACATTAACAAGCTATTATCCCTCACACCACCCGCACATCCGAGCGAACAGCACCATCTAGGTACTGGCCAAACTCGACGTGGCTTAGCGTCGGTAATCGTACGGGAACCGATGTTTCAACACTATGTGGCCGTAAGGCAAGTCGAATGGATATATTCTTAGTGTGCTTAAACAGAAATGCAGATCATATTATATTCAAATAGTACATTATAAAACGAAATGAAGGAAAGGTGTTTCGTTTTAATGTAGAGGACCCGCTCAGCCACATGGGACACTTTGGCCTTTAATAAGCGGCTTTTGGAAATATGTTGACTGCGCTCTTTTTTCCGTCACAGTTAATATAAAAGGCAAATAAGAATAAAAAATTGAATCTTTATACTTACTTACTGGATATGAATTGGGACGCAATTGTATTAAATCATAAGTTTAATGTTAATGTGCATGTAACGAAAACGAATGTGTAAACGTTGTTAATGTCTTGCGGCTCTAAAGCATCTGAACTTTATCGTATGTGGCTCAAACTTTAAGCAATTTTGGCTACTCCTAAATAGGACAAGCTTAAAGTAATTTCAGTAAGAGAAAGATTTAGCCTGACTAAAAAAATCATTATCTAAACGGTAGAATTTAAAACTGTTAAATTGAATAAATTATTATATTGTTTGGTAGATATTTTATTTTAAATAGTAAAATTCTTCTTTTTTTTGTGGAATTGCAATGAGAGATAAACCCATTTTAAAGCTCTTTTCATGAACTTTATCAACCATTTAAAGAATTAAAAAAAAGATTTCGTTAAATCTTTTATTTATTCATGCTACTGGACTAGACTAAAACAATGGCGGTATTCGAATGACCAAGGTAGACCACATAATTAATTAAACTTTTACAGATATCATTGTTAAGAAGAATGTAAAAGTTAATACGTAGAGAGTATGTTTTATTCAATATCAATATCATTTGCACTGATACAACTTATTTATATGACGATGAAGATGATTCTTAAGTTGCCGAAAACGTTTTGGATAGTAACATTTATTAATTATAAAAAGTTACCACACATGCTAGGGTAAATTGATATGCTGCATTCTGCAGGCATTATATACACCCTGTAAAATGTCTGTAGTAATGCCTAACCACCCTCAATCTATAATTAAGCATATACGCTCATCAATACAGAAAAGAATCAGCATGAACTCCGCTGATAAGGAAATATTCAGACAACACAGTAATTTTTATAACACAGCCCTAAAAAAATAGCGGATACAAAAACGCTAACATAAATTATAGAAACAATAGTCCTAAACAGAAGAAAAACAGGAAATAAAAAAATCATCTGGGATAACCATCCGTTTAACCAAATGGTTAGTATTAAGCTAGGACATAAGTTCTTAGGTTTAATTGAAAAAACACTTTCCAACTAATAGCAGTCTTAGCAAGATCTTTAATAATAACACCTTAAAATTAAGCTACAGCTGTACTGAAAATTTAGAAAGAATCATAAAAAAACATAATAATAACATCCTGGAAAAACAAGCATGCCAAAATAGTATTAATAAAAACCCTAAACTAAAATTAGACAAAAATAATGAAAAAATATCTGATTGTAGAAACCCTGAGAACTCCCCCGTTTGAAAAAAAATGCCGCATAATATCTATGGTATACCTATGCACTATCTCATCCATTGAGAGTCCTAACACTGAAATGATGTACATAGGTTCCACGAAAAATGAATTTAAAATTAGATGGAGACAGCAAAAGATCTCCTTCAATTATATTAGAAATAGAAATCAGACATCCCTATCCAAATATTTTTGGCATTTAAAAGAAATGAATAAAACACCAAAAGTAAAATGGAAAATAATAAATAGAACAAGAACTTGTAAAACGTGGGATGACCCATGCCCTTTATGCTTATGTGAAATCTACACATGATTAAGTTTCTAAATAATGAAAATTTATTAAACCATAGACATGAGTTAACAGTTTTTTGCCGACATCAACAAATTTTTGAAGTAAATAATTAGCATTAAAATTTTAAAATTTCATAGTCTAATAAAAGTTTTAAAAGCTTAACAAAATCATAACATAAAAAAACCCTTTATGAAGTTGTCAAAAAACAAATTGTAGTTCAGTGCGACTCATTCATGTACAAACAGCCCTGTTAAGAAAAAAAAATCTTTGGACATTTAACAGCGTACAATGATACCAACAGCTATCTTTCGCTAAGACGGACTAGACGATGTTCGTATAGGAATGCCATCATTCGCTTTGAAATGGACAACACAGCCCTGCCTTGGCTGGGCCGCTTTCCGAGGGTGACTGATATGTTGATACAAATTGTTAACCCTTACGCCCCTTATTGAAATGGTTGCTTCAGCCGTTTCCATAGTAATTAATTCTACGAATGAATATGCTTATAAACTTCAAGATTAGTGATTACAAAGATTTTCGCTTGGAACGGAAAATGACAAATTTTGGGAATCTATTGTATTTTCTTTTTTGGACTGACGAACATTCTTCGGCCCTCAAAGTTATTCGTTAACATTTATTTTTCTTTCCTCCATTTCTTTTGTTCGAAACATTTTTATTTTTAGTCTGGTTTGACAACATCTTACCGGACTAATGACGTTTTTGTTTTCTTTCTGTTATTTTTTTTTTCAGTTCTAGCTTTGAAAAAAATAAGTACAGTTTAAGAAAAGAAAAGAAAGAAAGTTTTTTTGATTTCGTCCCACTTTTTTAGTCTATACTTCCACTTGATTTATTTTCTTTTTTTAGCGACTTCGGCCGCAAACCTATTTTTTATTTTCGTTTGACTAGATTCAAACCAATTTTTTGGATTTCTTTTCTTTTACTTCTTGCATTTAACAGTTTACGTTAATTATTGACGTGTGAAAAAAGGAGTTCTTTTATTGCTTTTTTTTAAATTTTGAACTTTTAATTTTTCTTGTCTAACTTGTTTCATATTTTATTTCTTCTCGGCAGCTTTTGAGTGCCATTTTGAATTTTTATATTTTTAACTTTTAAAGTCTTACCAGACTATTCATTTTATATATTTTTTTATTTACTTAATTGATCTAGTTTAGTTTAATTTAAATACTTTATAAGTATTACTTACGACCCTCTTGAAGAAGTCTTCCCTTTTAAAAATGGCCGACGAGGTCGGTCTGTCCGTAGTAAAAAAGGAGTTTTTTGGGGCTGCCGCTAAGGCTGACACCCGGCTAAAATAAAATCGAAGAAACGGGGAGGGGCTACCCCTAGAAACCCTTTACAAAAGACGAGTGTGTCGGAGTCTGCTAGCTCTGAAAAAGAGGAGACTATACCTGGCTCAAACATTACCAATGATGACAAGGTGCCAAAGGAGACATAAGTTAAGGAGACTGCCGTGAAAACGCCCTCTTGTTGGAATTCCCCACCGAGTTGTATCGTTAAAATAGCGGAGTTCTTGGAAAAGGCTAATGGATACGCTAATCTCGTAAAAGAAGATGAGCTTGTTGAAGACGTCCAAGAACTTAAGATATTCGAAAAGAGAATGGTGTGGGTCTTCGTGGTGGATAAGCGTACGCGCAAATTTTGTCGCTCCACGAAAGACTATGTGATCAAATCACTTTTGTCCCTGTGGATTAAACCCCAAAGACTGATTAAAAGTTCCTGTTTTTTTCTTCTGTGGGACGTACTGCTGCACACAACCGAAGATTGCCTGGAAATGGCAAAGAAAGAACTTATAAAAATTTCCTCATTCTAAGAACAGAATATGTGTGTCGGCGAAGGACTCGAGTGGTCCCTCCTCAGGTAACGGGAGAACACCTAGCAGTATTTTATATGTAGCACACCCAAATTTTAGAGGCTCTTTCCGAAAACCTGAACGGGGGTTGGACATTTGATATAATGCTCGATCGTTTGGCATTCGTTTCCGTTTCCAACTGCTTGGATTTTTGCGTCCGGAAAATGCCAGTCATCGTAACCGGTAGAAAACATATATGCTAGAGGTGTGGAGAGACTGGTCCCCTCTCCTCCTCCTGCCCAGGGAAGAAGGCCGAGACTGTTAAATCTGCGGCGCCTGTAATGGGCCTACCTACGACACGGATCGGTGGGGAAAATCCCTCGGTTGTGTCTTCGTCCACGTTACCAACCCAAACCAACGCCTCACAAAAGTGTGGATAAGGTAGAAGAGTAATGGCGTGTCGTGGTTAGGAGCAGAGGGAAGAACCGAACAGTGGGGCCTCTGTCCCAGCATCTACACCCCCATTACCTCTACCAGTTCAACGGGCGACGTTTGAAAACGCAGCATCTAACATCCAGAATTTAAATGAGCCAAGTTTGGACAAAATATTCGATTTGAAGAAACTGAAAGAAAAATTGAACGGTAAGCGGGCGAAAAACCAAAAGTTGCTGGGGGCACTCCGCCCCTCATCCTCTGTCCCGTATTCCCCTTCTTCAAAATCATTTGACAAACCACCTCCGCCCAAATCACTGACAAGCTCACCTTCCAAATATAAATCTCAAACTGACACTTCCTCTAATTTACCCTCCCCCTTTAAGATCACCTGGCATTACACCCACTTATACTCCCCCCCCCCAAAAAAAAACACCTACTCAAACTCATACGCAATATCCTCAGAAAAAGAGGAACTTAAGTCAGAAGCGCAGGTCTCATTGGTCAATAGGAAAAAGAAAATCAAGCAGCCATATCTCCCAGGGGAAGACGTCTGCCGCGTATCCCGGGAACAAGCAGAATGGGTTTTCGGTCAGACAAGGAACCCAAAACCACTGAAAGCGCTGTGGATTTCCGCCACATAAATGGAATAGACATTGAAGTGCCCCCAAACTTCCAAAATGCTAAGAGGGTGCTGACTGTCGATCGATTTGGCCCTGGTAAGCGGGAGATTTGGGGCATGATAGAAGAGGCAAACGCGTCTCTGAAATTGCTGCCCCCAGCGGCCTACATACTTGGCACAGAGATGGATGAAATGAAAGAACATTGTAAAGGAATGCTCCCCCTTTTTTTAACCCATCCCTGTATAGAACGCTTAAGTTAAACTATCATGCGGATATCGGCGGCTTGTTTCATGATACCTTCGAAATTGAGATGGCGTCTGGATCAATGGGACGGGATGTCGGTGTCCTCATCCAGCCATGTTCTCTTCTGGAGGACAACCCTTATTGGTCTGATAATGTCACTCTGGTTGGCAAGTTTGAATGCCCGAGACCTGAGGTCGGAGTTTCGAAGGGTGAGACTCTCTCGCGACATTCAGCGCTTAGGGGTGAATATATGTTGTGTGCAAGAGACCCGCACGATTATGAAGGCATTCTGTCTAAGGGGTTTTCTCTTTAATCAGCATGTTTTGATGGACGATCGAGGGGTACCTCTTGGCTGGTGACCAAGTCTTTGAAAGCTGCGTGAGCACTTGTCTTCCCAAATGCGGCGAGCAGAATTTGCGTGCTAGATGTTACCATAAAGGATAAGGCTCTGCATCCCATTAGGGTTTATGGGCCCAATAACCAGACTGAGCGGCCGGCTTTGTTTCGGCAGATATGGCCGTTTATGATGACATCATGTCGGGTAGTTTTAGCGGGGAATTGAAATGGCAACCTTGACTCCGACATAGATCATATAGTGTCAAATTCAAGTTCGGGTACTAACAACTGGTGCGTGAAAACTTTTTGTGATTTGACGACGGGTTAGATCTTGTCGACAAATACTGGAATGAGCATACTCAGGGGGTAGTTTAGACTTGGAAAAATAGTGGCAGCTCGGCTGTAGGGGTCAATGCTAGCTACCTCGACCGAGTTTTAGTTACGAGAGTCGATGTAGGGCTCTTAGGGTGTCCAAGTTTCCATTAAATAGTTTATTCGGATCATAGATTTGTCCGGGTCCGTGTAAACTTAGATAAGCCTAAGGTTAGGATGGCTGGCTACTCGAAATTCAACTGCTCGTTATTTGGCGAGCAGGAATTCCGGGACCAGCTACTACTAATTTTAGAAAAGGAACTGACAGGGGCTGTGGTGGGAAATGCCTGTTGGGACAAATTAAAATCTAAAATTCAAATATTTGCTGCCGATTTTAGTCGTCGATTCAATCAAGATAGATTAACGGCGCAAACGGCTAGTGAGAAAGAGTTGATCGGGCAGTTAAATCCCGTGATAGTGGGAAAGTATCCTTAGCTAAGGCAGAGTTGGCCTCCTTGCTTGTCAAGAAGGATCAAGCTCTGGTAATAAGGGCTAAGTTTAAAAGAATGGCCTCTGATGCTTCGAATATGGCCGCTGAGATGCGCGCAGAGGAGTCTCAAAATGCACCTCGGTGACATATCGTGTGCGTCACATTGCCGGATAAGCGGACTGTTACTACTAACTCGGGCATATGTGAGGCTTTTCGGGGATACTTTTGGGACATTTTTACCAGGGAGCCCGGTATGTGCCCTGCACAGTTCGACGCTTATTTAGCCAACTTTCCCTGCCTTGAGGCAGCTGAAGCGGCTGGATGCAAAAGGTCCCATCATAGAGTCGGAAATCTGGGAAACGTTGAAAGAGTTTGGCCTGGATAAATCTCCGGGATTAGATGGTCTTCCCTACGAAGTCTACTTGAGGTGGTCACCCGTTTTTGTTCCCTTGCTGGAACTGATTTTCAACAACTGGATGAATCAGGGGTCTATACATCAACGCTTCAGCAGGGGTGTGATAGAGGTGCTACGTAAGACCAAAAAGGTGGGGATGGGATAGGTAAATCTTGCCCTTTAACTATGTTAAATATAGAGTTAAATATTTTGGCAAAGATCTTAGCCAACCGTTTGCAGCTTGTACTATCTAATCTGATTGGCTCCGAACAGACTTGTGCTGCGAAGGACAGGACTATACAGGACAACCTTCATATGGTCCGCTTGATCATAGAGAAGCCACGCTGATCAATCTGGACCAGTCCAGGGATTTGTTAAGGTTTACCATCGATTTCTGGAGACTGTGCTTTCGGCTGCCGGTTTCGGGCCGGAATTCCGGGCCGAAATTTCGCTCCTGGGTCCGTCTTCTGTATGCGACTCCTGGTGCGCTGGTGGAAGTGAACGGGGTAAGATCGGAACGTTTAGCATTGTCTCGATCTATTCGTCAGTGTTGTCCGCTTTCGACTATGTTTTACGTTCTTGCGTTGGAACCTTCCCTTCTAAAGTTATAGGCAAATCCGGTCCTACGCGGAATTTCCATGCCTGGAGCTACAACCTCAGCCAGGTATTCTACCTATGCTGACGACGTTTCGGTTCTTGTGTCGATCAGAGCCGAGATTAAAGACGTCTGCAAAGAAATCAGTGCTTATAAGATGGTGACAGGGACCAAGTTCAACCCCGATAAGTCTGTTGGCTTGCGGTTGTGTGCGTGGAATGGAGTTTCTCTTCCCGGACCTAGACGTATGGGCCTGTCAAGGCACTCGGCGTCTGGTTCGGTCCTAATATCCAGTTGGGAATGAATTAGTCGGAGGTACAAGGAAAGGTTGAGATCGCAATTAATTTGTGGTCTCCTAGGAATCTTTCTTTGAAGCGGGGGCGGAAGTATTCTCTTTTACCGACTCTCGTTATTTCCACTTCCGTATTCCACACTAATATCATTAGTAAGTCTCTTGTTCTCTTTCTTATGGAGAGGCAAAGCCGCTAGGGTATCTCGGGAGATATGTTGCCTTCATCAATCTGAAGGCGGTCTAGGTATGCCTCTAGCATTGAGATTCGTCTTGATATGCTTCGCATCGGGTTCCTAGATCGTTTGCGTCGCGATTCGGGTGAGGGGGGCGCCTTCTGGAAGGAAGATGCCCGTAGAAATTTCCCATCCTTGAGAAGTGTACACTCGTGTGACCAGGAGGTTCACCGTTTACCCCGAGCTAAATGCACCTTCTAGCTTGAATGTCGTCTTGCTCTGAAACACTTCTTACAGGCGTTGTCTCGTAGGGCATTATATCAAGTGTTAGTCAGGGGGTCCGTTCATGATGATATGATTGATGAACTCGGTCTTACGAAGCAGGAGGCTCGGTCGATCTGGCCTTGGGCGCTGGGGTTGAAATGTCTCAATAACGATGAGGCATCCCTCACCTGGCTGGTGATGCGTGGGGCCCTCTGGGTCACCGAAAAAATTTGCGAAGCTGGCTTGGAGAAATTTCCAAACTGCCGACGCTGTAATGGGAAGGTCGAGACCCTGGGTCACTCTTTCTTTCATTGCAGGGTGGTAGTACCGTTGTGTAAGTTCATTGAAGGCCTCATGTTTCGCATGTTGCAGGGAAAGTTCCTTGTCCTTGTGGTCTCTTCTGTTTGTAGCAATATGGCACTGCCGTTGACGAAGGCTGAATTTTATGGGTTCCACTACTTGCTAGGTGTTATGAGAGTCCTGATTTGGCCGAAACGCCAGAAGTGATTATATGGAGGTGAGAATTTCACTTTTTTCCCAACTGATCTTATACTTTATGCATCAGCTTAAAGTCAAGATTAGGACGGAAAAGCGGCGACTCTCTTCATCAGAATTCGTCAAAAGGTGGATGAATCTTGCGTAACTGTGTAGAGTGAAAGGGGCTGACTGACTTTGATCCCGCTTATGTACAAAGTGTTGTCCTTCCTGGGTTGAACAGAGGCAAACCGTCCAGATATTAGGCTAGTTTAGGTTTAGTTTGAATGTTTAGTTTCCTGTTTCCGGTTAACTTAGCTAGGGCATGTATGCTCATTGGCCGCTTTTATTTCTGTCTCTATTTTTCTTTAGTTCAATTCTTTATCCTTTATCTCGTTAGGTAGTAAGTGATGTCAGTTCTCTGGTAGGATGTCTTTCGTTTCGCCTGTGTTTTTTTGTGTTTGTTGTGACTGAATGAGTGCGTGTTTCTGTTTTTGTACTATTATAATTCCGCAATTTTTTCGTCCAGTTAACTAGTATTTCTGACACATTTAGAGACTGGTGGTGGGGTATTACTAACCTTATTTTGTTTTGTTTTCATGTAAATAGTATTAATTCATATTGTAATTAATCATTGTGGTTTTTTAAATTGTTGTTTTTATTCCCTTCCAAACACAGACTTTGAAATGTACATCTGGGTACTAGTTAGGATTTCATAGAGACATCGAGGTATTATGGTGGATGTAGTAAGAAAGATAGGAGAGAATGTGTTATTTTGGTGATAGGACTATTGTTGGTATGTTTGGGTCAGTATCTGTGACTAGCTAAGTTTAGAATTAAGACAGATGAAGACCATCATTTTCCCCAATCCCCTTTTTGGCCTTGTGCCACATTTTGTGCAAAATTGTACAAATAAATATCTATTCCAAAAATTTCGCTTGAGGATGACACAGAGATTGATAATTTAATTCAATTTAATTTTAATAATTATATTGAAGTTTTTGGCTCTTGTTTTTGAAACATGAGACCTCTTATGTAGCGAAGGAATCATTTTTTTTATTTAAATAATTATAATTTAAGCTCTACTTTTGTATCGAGCACTGTTTTTAAAAATAAAAAATAAATCTTAAAGAACTTTAGATTATTTACCTAACATGATCTTTCCTATATATATATATATATATATATATATATATATATGCTGACATTGAGAGAAATATGTTTTCCATCTTTCGTAAATCTCAAAGAATTCTCTGGAACGTTAATATTGTTTATATATATATATATATATATATATATATATATATATATATATATATATATATATATATATATATATTAAAACATGTCACATTAAATAATTTAGACATGTTTTGTCTACTTATTTTTAATATTATCCTCTTATTCACAGACAACATTCTTAGTATTCTTATTAAAGGAAGAATGTTATCATATTGCTGCTTATTCATATATTCCGAGTACTTCTGACATTATATACATGTCATTTTCAGGTTCTTGTTTTATCAGGGTCTTGAATTTCTAAGAGAAATTTGTTGTGTTTATCGGATTTTTTTTTTAATTCTTAAGTGAAAATCGCAAAACATATGTATTGTACGTTTTTTAAATTTATGATGTAAGCATGATCGTACAGTAAGGTCAAGAGAGGTAACTATGTTATTAGGTTGTTTGTATATTTTTAAACAATTTAACGTTATTAGTTAAAAACTACATATTTTAAAAGTATCTATTATAAACATTTAAAAACATTTGTGCAGTATTCATGAATAATTTTATTACGGGTTGGTTTCAATGTTTTAATATTGATAGATTCAAGAATTTTTAGTCTATGTGTATTATTTTCTTGAAAAATATAGACGCATTCTCAACAAGAATTTTTCTAAATGGCCAATGTGAATAGGCATGCTGTTGTAATTGTTTAAAAATGTTAGATGCGTCATTCAATGGAAAACACAACCTCCGAGACAACGTAGTTTTAGCGTAACAAACATAGATATTATATTTTTCTGTTGGAGATACAATCTCACAAGTGGCATGTAAAATAGGTTTTCTGCAACACGTTATTTGGCTGGGAGGAGGCATTATGAATGTTTACTTTGGATATACTGAATTTAGTATAGTATATAATTCATTTCAATTGTTACTAGGATCGCTTGTGTATTATTATATTATATATCATACTAAATTCAATATATCCAATTTAATTGAAAATACTCATAATAATTGAATATGCATCAATATGGGAACTTCCTTTAATAAAGATACAGAGAAAGATGTCCACAAATATGAGAGGATCATATGAAAAATAAATAAATAAAACTTGTCTAAATTATTTGAGACATGCCCTGAGGAAAACCTGATCGTAAAACATATGCAATATATATATATATGTGTATATATATGTGTATATATATATATATATATATATATATATATATATATATATATATTACGTCATTCACAGACAGTACTGTTTCGCTGTATCACAGCTCCTCAGTGCGACTAGACTTCCGAATGCCTCAAGCCAGGATTGAAACACAACTAATTTGGTGTCAGCCAGAGCTATCTTCACTCGGTAGAGTTACGCAACTAAATCTATCGAATTGTTTTTACAAATGTAAACAAATGCCAATCAGCCAAAGTGCTCCATTCATTTTACTGAAGAGCTTTGCTTTAGTGCAGGTGGCTGTTGTTTATAGAATTAGCTTATCACTCAACAGTGCTCAATTGAAATGTATTTTCAAGAGCTAAATTATGTCATTCACAGACAGTACTGTTTCGCTGTGTATATATATATATATATATATATATATATATATATATATATGTATGTATGTATGTATGTATGTATGTATATGTAATAGTAGCCTCGTAAAGAATCAGCTACTGTTGAACCGAGAACGTGATCCACCCACATAACTCAAACGAAAATTTCTTAAATGGCAAATACATGAAAATAATGTGATATACCAAACGACTGTAAAATCAGCATATACAGAAGAAAGAATCATATAGGTAACAATGTCCCTTTAAACAGATAAACTACTCACACAAAGCATACTTTACAAATACTGAATTCGCCAATAGCAAAACCCTTTCTAAACATATATGGGAGATTTAAAAAAAAAATATGAAACTAACTTAGCTCGTTAGGTAGGTTATGAACTGCTTTCATCTTTTTCACTTGTGTTCAATATATCTTGTGAGTGTCAAATATTCCAAGCCCTCTTTTTATTTATCTTGTTCCATAAGAATTTCAAGAGTCACTTTCTGATGCTACGTATAAGTGTCGATTTTGTTTCCATTTACTCTAAAACGTTACTGCCCACGTGTTCAGGTCATGTTATTCTCATCATTATTATGTAGAAAGATCCCTATTTGTCATGAGGGAAACAAGCACTCACTGTCATATGGGACCATTGATATTACATAAGAGTTTTGTACTCGTTTGTTTGTTTCTAATGAGAATTTTGGAAGGCGTCATTCGCCATCAGAATGCATCTTTTGATTTTGGTGTTTCACTTTCCAAATTCTTGAGAAAAAACATACTTGCATTATTTACATTATTCGAACTATTGTCCTCATCTTTGTCGTTATATTTATTACAACATTTCGGCCGTTGTACGCTCTGACCTTCTTCAACGAAACGTTGTAATAAATATGGCGACAAAGATGAGGACAGTAGTCCGAATGATGTAAATATTGTACATAATATCTCATCTCGGTAATACAGACAGATACTGAAAAACTACATGATATCTATTTTTTGAACTTTTTCTTCCTAAAATTTGTAATTTGCCTGTTCTACTGTTTTTTGGCTGACACCAAGACATTGTCTACTTATTTTTGATGACTTGAATATTCTTTCTTCCATTAACTTAATTCTATATGAATTCCTGTAGTAACTCTTCTGTATCTCATATCAATATTCTGTCGTCTGCATTTCTAACGTTACTAACACTGTGACCGGCAATAATGCATCCTGACAGAACTTCTAATTGTATCAGGATTATTTCAATGTTATCGTTGAATAAATCCGGTGAGACAACACCATCTTGTCTTTTTGTGTATTTTTGGAATCCCTTTTCGATTCTCATGCAGGTGGTTTTCTCCCAGTATAATTTCTGTATCATTCCCAATATAAGTTCAGCCTTACTATAACATCATTTCCAAATAAACCATAGTCACCTGGAAGTCAAGGAAACTTCTTGAAGACGATTAAAAGAAGCTGTTTAGTTTTGGAGACGTTAAAATTAACTAACAGTTTCTTGTGGCAGGTGCTTCAAGATATATTACCAAATTAACGGCTGGAATGAAAGTATCAATGCTGAAAGATATCAATTATAATTAGGCCCAAGAATGAAGGTATGAAATTCCGAATGTACTCATGATATAACATTTACAATTTCTATGGAAACCGTCATAAGAAAAACTTGCCAAAATGCACAAGAGAAATACTCTATATATTTTGTTAACGAATGCGTTTAACCCAAATACCCTAAGTTTAATTAATACACCCACACAGACAAATATTATGACCTATCTTGTCAAATGTTTTTGCATAATCTAGAAAATATAGGTGTGTTTATTTTATTTATGTATATTCAATTGGAACCAGTTGCAGTGGATAAATAGTATATTAAATTTGATTCTTACACAAATTTGATTCTTACACAAGCTGGGAAACTAATACTGTTATGTGCTCAATAATGTTGACTTAGTATATATATATTGGTACAATCTTGGTACCATTACTGAAGGCTTGAATGTTTTTTCTTATCACCATTGCTCAGCTGAGGGGACAGTCAGGCTGACACAAAACAATTTAAACTTTTCTGTTTCTAGCTGAATAACAAAAAATGATTTTTCAGTGTTAGTTACGGCAAATGTTATATAATATATATTTTTTAACTGTAGTTAATTTTAGTACAAGGTCGCAAAATTACGGCAGCAGGAGAGGATCAAAATATCTGTCCAATCGTAATCTTGTACTAAACCAGATTTCGAAAATATTGCGCGGAGGCATCCAGGTTTAATATACCCGCGGACACAGAGAAAGCGGTACGAATAAGCAGAAATCCCTCGATTAGTGCGAGTAATGCGTACATAGGTGACTATAATAAATCAATGTTCAATTACTATGGTTAAACTGAAGAATGTTTTACCGATTTAATCGAGTATTATAATCGATTTTTGGTATATAAAAAAATTAGCACACGAATCGAAAACGCAGTAACCGAATGCGCATTAATCGAGGGATGTCTGTATATCCAATTCATGTATACATATATATATACTTATATTACTCCAACGAGCACGGTCGAGATCATAGACTCCAATTACTCAACAGTTAAATGAGAACTACAAAAATCTATTTTATGGCTGAATATCAAAGAAGCAAAAACGTTAATCTATCTTATGGACATGCGGTTTTGATTTCAGAGTTTACATTCTTTTAACCTGGTTGCCAAACACGGCTAAAAGTCCAGTATGTTTCTGCCAAATGGCGGAGGAGAAAATGAACGTAACGAACGTGGCTGGAATAGGAATACGGCTCTACGATTCCTTAGTCTGTCTCGTTAACCATCACATGACATATACCCCCAAACTATGAACGTTGGTACAATCTTGGTACCATTACTGAAGGCCTGAATGTTTTTTCTTATCACCATTGCTCAGCTGAGGAGACAGTGAGGCTGACACAAAACAATTTAATCTGTTCTGTTTCTAGCTGAATAACCCAAAGGATTTTTCAGTGTTAGTTACGACAAATGTTATTAAGATAGTTAAATATCTTAAATGAAAAATGTGGAAAAAATAAAGTCAATCATGGTAGTGTTTTTTTAGATATTAAACATTTTGTGTGAATGACAATTATGAGGTAACACTATTTCGACAATTTTGCTGTTACACTCTGCGTGTATATATATATATATATATATATATATATATATATATATATATATATATATATATATATATATATATATATATATATATATATATATATATATATATATATTTGTGCGTTGCGTATATATATATGTGTGTGTTTGTGCGTGTGCGTATATATATATATATATATCTATATATATATATATATATATATATATATATATATATATATATACATATATATAAGCACACACACATATACATATATATGTGTGTGTGTGTGTTTATCCAATATAAATAAGCACATATGTTCCATTTATATATATATATATGTATATCTGCAAAAAATATTCATGTCTTTCTATCTACATGTGTGTGTATGCGTGTGTGCGTATCCAATATATATACGAACATGTTTTTCATATATATATATATATATATATATATATATATATATATATATATATCTGTGTGTGTGTTTGTGTATGTGTGTGTGTGCGTGTGCGCAAAAAAATCTTCATGTATCTCTACCTATCACTCTATCTGTCTATCTATATACCTATCTATTTATCTGTCCTGTGCGTGTTTGTGCGCACGCGCGTGTTCACTTTTCCATTCTCACCCCAGTACATTGACAATACATACATTATATAGATAAGATTTAGTGAGCGTATAAAATGCTGTAAAACGTTATTTTCGAATGTGACTTTGAAAAACTGATTATGATAATGGGTCTTTGTGAACCTGTTTTGTGGTTCGATATTGCTTCATAAATGTGTGACGGTGACATTTCTCGCGGGCGGATACGAAAGAAAGAAAAGAACGGACGGGTAAAAAATGAAATGGAATACAATAAAAAAAAAAAAGGAAAATGAGTATCACTGTTGTTCTCTAGCGGTAGAAGGAAGATATTATATAATACCTACAATTAATCCCGCAAATATTAAATTATATTGGGGTCAAGTTGAAATGGTCAAACCTGTTGATAAATGCGCCATTGTTTCTCGTCGTTCGTCCTCACAGTGTCACAGGTAGAGGACATTTGCACTGAGTGTCGATTACATTGACGTTGAAGTTCTCTTACCTATTTCATTTCTTTATTTTTGTAGTTTTTTTTTCTTTTTTGACAATCATCATTGTTTTATATGTTCGGAAATAATTCTGAAATTAATCTAAACTGTGGTACAAAATTACGAAAATCTTCACATATATTTTCGAGGACACGATGACACTATGTCATTGAAAATCTGTCCTAAGTTAAGTGGATGAATGAGAAAATAAAGACAGGTTGGACGTGTTCTATGGCAAGTAGGAACATCTTCAGACAAATATATGTTTTGTTGATAGAATCAGTCTTTTATATATATATATATATATATATATATATATATATATATATATATATATATATATATATATATATATATTCTTGTGCACTTTCAAAAAATGATAAGTTCATTTGTATTTGCGATAGGAATAATTTGTAAAAAGGATTAGAAAGAAGGAAATCTATATTTTTTAAACATTTTATTGAAATTTTATTTAACTTTCCACATGTCCTCCATCATTAGCAATACAAAGGGTAATACGATTTTGCAGTTCAGGGAAAACATTTGCCAACTGATTTACAGTAATGCCTGAAATCACATTAGTTATTTTAGCTTTGGTTAAAACTAGGTACATTAAACTTTATAACATTATATTATATATATATATATATATATATATATATATATATATATATATATATATATATATATATATACATTATATTATATATATATATATATATATATATATATATATATATATTATATATATATATATATATATATATATATATATATATATATATATATATATATATATATATAAAATAAAATAAAATAAAATATATATATATATAAAAAAGCTCAAACACTAATATTCCATGGTTATAATTTATTATATTGGAATCATAATCACGATCCAATTCATCAAACCTACAAATTCAAAAAGAAGAAGATTATATTATTACTCTGTCCTGGACATTGAATTCTACCTGGATTCTATCATTTTGGAATTTTTTAATATAGATTTTTATACATACATATATATATATATATATATATATATATATATATATATATATATATATATATATATATATATATATATATATAAGAAATGTAAAAGAAGTCAAATTATAAATTCAAACGTTCGTAACATTAATTTAAATACGGGCTCAATACATGTGTAACCAACAGATATTTATCATAATCTGTGACATTGGAACGTTAATATATTTTCTGTTTATACCTTATTTTTATAGATACAAATATGTAAGTAAATGCTCTATTTATAATAACCAGTATTTGCAACATTCACCGGCCTGAATATCTGAAAGATTTCACGGAAAAATTTGATTCCTCAGACAGAAATCAAAACAGTATCCTACACGGAACCGGCATATAACCTGATGTGCTCTACCATTAAGCCTCTGGTAAGCACGGTTAAATTACTGTCTTTGAACTACAATCTAACCTAGCTTACCAGATGTTTCCTCTGTAGCTAAATGGTATCGCCCGTCAGGCTATATGGTGATTCCGTGAAGCATAAAGGTTCGGTTACTGTCGGAGGAAACAAAGTTTTCTTTGAGATTTCTCGTTTATTCAGGCTGGTAAATGTTGTTTATACTGTTTATTATACCTGAGCATTTACTTACTTATATGTGTCTGCAAAAATAACGTATAAACAAAAAATATATTAAAATAATAGCCAGACTTAGCCCATTCCATAATATATATATATATATATATATATATATATATATATATATATATATATATATATATATATATATATATATATATATATATGAAATGAGGCAGTGAATTACAATATAATACTTGAGGCGTATTTCAGTTCCAAAATTCATTGCAAGCATGTCCAAGTAAGTGAAATACGAAGGAAAAGCACACACACAAAAATCAGATTAAATCCAAATATATTATTTTAGTGGCACTGGCATCAGAATACTTCAAATGTACCTATAAATTTTTGGGTTTGACCGAAGTAAGTGAATCGACGAAATTAGTTCCCTCATTATCTTGCCATTTTCAGCGGGGGTTAGTTCAAAAGGAATAGTATTTCTTTTTCAATCCGGTTTTACTTTTATACAGATTCTATTCAAGTTTCCTTTGACTACATATCTAAGAGTAAAATCCTATATTCTACATTCATATACTATCTCCATATATCCATCTAGGCATGGTGATTTTCTAGCTTAGATGTGAGACAAGGCCGAAATTATGGGACACCAAGGGGGTATCGTACTCACTACTCAGTTGTAAACATTCAAGCGAGAGAAACTTGTTAACCATTACATCACGCCGAGGTGACCTAATCTGTATAGATATGTGAATATTACTATTTTAATTTTTGGAGATTTTTTTTCTTTTATTACCTCTTCGATGTTTAGAAATTGCTGTGCATAATCGCTTTGCTAGTCACTCGTATGACCGCAAAAGTTAAGCAACGTCCAACCTGGTCAGTATCTAGATGTATAACCGCCGAGGAATAACGCGTTCTTTAAGCTTGAATGTGTGCGTAGTGTAATGGATAATGGCTCGAGATTGTTAAGTGGATATCCGAGTTCCAATTCCAGTTGGGTTCGTTATATTCAGTTGCCTATTTATGCCCTTAGGGAAGGTATGAATCCACTCGATACGTTTTAATGAGTAATACGTTAAATAACCCTTAGGGGAGGGTAAGCGCGTAAACAAAAACAACCAACATCTTTGCCATATACTCGCCGGTCTGATTGTTTCGGTGTGTGTGGCTTGTGCATATGTTGGTCTGTTATAGGCCGGTTGAAGTCAATTTACGTTTGCATCTTTATTTGTGGAGACAGGTTCACTCTTGGTATCTATTTAGTGATGGATCGCATATGCTAATTCAACTTGAGGTTTGAACTGAGCTGGAGTCCAGACAAGAATTACACCAGCGTTAAACTGGTGGAAACTTAGTCTTCTCTATAGTGATGAAAATTTACGTTTTATTTTTCAGTTATTCAATGTTGAAT
>OZ038495.1:14867518-14870018 GCA_964036315.1 Acanthosepion esculentum | reverse complement strand
ATAACAAGTTTTATTTATTCCTAAATGGCCTCTCAGAGGCATTTCGAGTGCAGTTCTCATTGTTTCGGGTAGATACATTTTCGGAACAACTAACAAATTTCGTTATCTGGAATATGAAAATTCTTCATATCTTTTATAACGTGTCCTGCATTAATTTCCATCAAATTTTCAACCGATACCACATTATCAAAAAGAGGTATAATTTCACGATCATTCTTCTGTTCCATCACAAGTTGATACCCGGACAAACGAATATCAATGACAAGCTCCTCGTTACCAACGTCAATCTTACTTGGATTCTGAGTAGGATGAGAAGAATTCACGCTTCCACATGACTTCAAGAAAGTTTGGGGTAAATCTAATTCCTCATATAATATTTCTGTTTATTAAATCTTGCTCTTTTTTGAGCATATGTTGTCAAACATGAAGGGAATACACGAGGGCTTTTAAATGTTGGGGGGTTGGAAGATGGCGTTCAATAACATGGACACAAATTCTTCACAGATAATTTGGGAACAACACACACGACAATAGTTTCTAAAACAAATTTACACACAAAATAAATAATATGCAAAGGAATTCTAACAACTTTATTACCAACGCCCGCAATATTAAAAAGTTTCCCTCTGGCTGAATTCGATTCACGCGGTAAACAACTTTTTAAAATCAGGGAGTGTATAGCTCCCGTATCCCGCAAAATTTTAACTTTTATTTTAATACTAGCTTACCCGCATTTGCTACAGGCCCACCAGAAATATAGAGTTTGAATTCTTCGCTAATATTTTCAAACAAAAATCTTAACCAATAAAAAAAGATACTATCCCCTGATGTTTAACATGGGAGAGCCCACTGGAATGGTCATTCTTTGTAGCACAAAAATCTACTATTCATTGTCCTGATTTGTTGCAGTATTGACACAGTGGGAGTTTTCGATTCTATCTACCACTTTGTCGAGATTCTGAAGATTTAAAATACTTATTTTGAGAATTCAAACTTTTGTTATTGTTTTTATAAGAATCGGGAAAATTGTCAAGGTTATATAGTTGATTTCACTTAGGATTTGTTTTTTGACTAAATCAAAATTTAAATCCTCCCACAACCTACTGATTGAAATGAATTAATGGGCTTATGTTTACTGCGTTTATGTGTCAAAATGTTATCACCAGCTAACCCAGCCATGGACATAATCGACCGGTCTTTCATCTAAATAGGTTTTCACAGATTGTGGAACGCATTCTTTGAATTCTTCAGTTAGGATCATTTGTCTAAGATTGTCGTACTCAAACCCGACTTCCTTAGATAAGATCCATCTATCAAAATAAATTCATTTTCGACCGGAAAATTCGAAAATAGTTTGTTTATTATTTATCTTCAATCTCCTGAATTTTTGACGATAGACCTCTGACAGCAACTCAGTTTTTTGTATAACTTATTTAACTATACAATAATCATTACATTCAGGTGACGATAAAGCAGCAGAGGCATTTTGTGCCTTACTATTTGGCGCAGTCTCTAATAATATGGGCCACGGATTTGTGGGCCAGTTCAAACCAACAGCAACCTTTTCGAAGTGTAGGAAATATTCATCTACATCATTTCCATAAAAAATTGGTACTAGTTTAATTTGATTCGCTAGATAAAATCCTTTCTCTTTTTGTTCATTATTTATGCATCATTCTTGGATTTCGCCAAAACGGGTTTCTTGTGCTATCTTAGTTTTCTCGTTCTCAGCTGTGGTTTCTAATTATAATCTTCTTCAATTCAAACAACGGGATAGAAGAGAATTCCGGAATATCCGGTTGTACTAGAAAATATCCTCATAAAATTACCATTATCAACCACATATTCGGCGATGACTTTGATTAAGTGGGATTTACGCATACTTTTCCTGACATCGAGTTCAAATCTTTTACTGACTCCAAACGCATCGTCTTTTCGAAATTGAAGCACTTGGTTAAATGTGAGAAATTCTAAAACAAATTCAAACAGCCGACATCTAGATTTGTTCTCCGTGAAATTATCGATGTGTTCACAAGTCAACTGAGCAGAATTGTGAGTGTTCTGGAAAAAGGATCCCAGTTATTGTATGTTATTAATTTTATATTTCGACAAAAATCAGACGGAAGGCTGCGAAAGCCTTTTCCTTAAAAATGGGATTTTCTACTCAGTCAGGGACCAATGCACACAGACAACGTATAGAAAACAAACACAAGATATAAGGTATATTTAATTTAGTGTAATACAGATATAGATTTGGGGAAGAAGGAAACGATAAACAAAGAATAGGAGAAAGGAAAGGAAATCTAAAATGATTGATATTAGATAAATTTTCAATGGTTACTTATTTATCGAGTCATTATCGACGATTTCGTTGATCATAATTTCTTGTTTGTTTTTCCTTTATGTACGAGGGTCATTCAATAAATATAGTGAATCTTTCGGTATAAGGACATCTAATACAGATAGAAGCTTACTTTTTTAAAATTTTTCAACGTAGTCT